>JANEYF010003605.1:0-173483 GCA_029963845.1 Rhamnusium bicolor
ATTTGTCTTACTTTTTCTAAAACTAAAGAACGGACTTGAAATCACCTTCCATGGTTTTCATTTCAAATAATCAAAAACATTAACCAAAACCAGTGTATACGGAAAAAACCTAAGAAGCGCATGGAGATCTCCAATCTTTAGAGGAATTTAAATCGTTAACCTGAAAAATTGGTGAAACACGTCGACCTTGTTTCCAAGGGGGACATATTTCAATGTAATTCTTGTATACCTATCATCATCCCTCTATCCTACACGGCCACCCCCTCAAAAAATTCAAATGGCAAAGGGGGTCGAGTGATACATCTTTTTGAAAGGTCTTTTAATTCTCTACATAACTGTGTATTTTTTTAAAACTTTTGTCGATTCGTTCCTGAGAAATAATTGTTTCATTATTTTAGGTTCGGGAAATAAAAATAAGAGAAGCAGTTTAAATTATCGCATGTATTGTTCAAAATAACCCCCACCGACTTCCATACAGTAGTATAATCTGTCTTGAAATTCTATATGAACATTTCTGAACATATCTGGCGTCAATAAACGGCGCATTCTCGAACAATTCTTTCACGTAACTCTTCCAGAGATGCTCGTTTTGTTGCAAATACCTTCGATTTCAAATGTTCCCACAGAAATAAATCCAAGGGAGTTAAATCGGGTGACCTAGCGGGCCACTCCACAGGACCTCATCTTCCAATCCATCGCTCAGGAAACCGATTGTCCAAAAATTGACGGACTGCTATAGCGAAATGTGGGGGCACCCCATCCTGTTGAAAAAACAGGTCGCCCTTTAAAAGATTATCGTCTTCGAGGATTTGGGTAATCATTGGGTCGATGTTATTTTCTAACAGATCGAGGTACCTTTCGCTATTTAAATTATCAGGAATAAAAAACGGCCCGACAATGTGATCCCCTAAGATGCCAGCCCAAACATTTAACTTCTGAGGCCTTTGGGTATGAGTTTCCATGAACAAATGTGGATTGGTTTCACTCCAATACCTACAACTGTGCCTGTTTACCTCCCCATATAACTGAAATGTGGATTCATCAGAAAAACACGTATTGTACAGTAGATTGGCATTACCGTTTAATTGTTCACTAAAAATCTCACCGAATTCAAGCCGACGATCGGGATCATCTTCGTTTAATTCGTGTACCAATTTAAATTTATATGGATGAAATTTGTGGGCCTTTACAATTCGATGAACACTGCTTCGTGATACACACGAAGCCTCAGCTACTTTCCTGATCGATTGAGTATTATCCATCTGCAAATGACCCAGAACTGCCAGTTCGACTGCTTCATTCCTAATCGGTCGCTGAGGTTCATGCTGTTTGTTTCCTACAGAACTTGTTTCCATAAATTTTGTCAGTAATTGTAAAACATACTGAGAATCAACCTGGGTGATTTCTATTAAATATGCGCTCTGTAGCTCTAGCACAATTATCGTTTTTAAAATAAATGCTGACAATTTCTATTCTCTCCTGAAGGGTATAAACCATTTTGAGAACTCACTCTGGTAAAATGTATCTCGATTTAAAATTGGTTGTGAACAAATTAATGTTCAAGGACTTTCAAATACTTATGATTTTTTATTATTCTAAAACTAAACGGATAAGGAAAGTGTTTTTTTGTCGAAAAAACTCGTGTTGATTTGAGAGCACTAAAAAATGTAGTTTTTTTTATAAATTCCAATACCTAGTGCCGTGTATTTTAGATTTTTTAAACGATTTCGATTATGTATAATCATCAAAATTAAAATTATTTTCCTTAAGAATAAATCGATAAAAGTTAAAAAAAATACACAGTTGTGTAGGAAATTGAAAGATCTTTCAAAAAATGTACCACTCGACCCCCGCTTGCCATTTGAAATTTTGAGGGGGGAGGCCTTGTAGGGTAGACAGGATGATGATATGTATACAAGTATTACATTTAAATATGTCCCCTTTGGAAACAAGGTCGACGTGTCTCACCAATTTTCAAAAAAATTTTATCTCCAAAGTTATTCAGGGTGCCTACTTTTGGTTGGGACACCCTGTATAATAAACTGTCCCATAAAGAATGGGAAGCCTAAAGGGCTTAAAGTGCCGTTGTTAGCCACACATTTGATTAGAACTTTTTTATTTGCGAAATTCCCTAAATTATGTTTTTAACTAACACGCATAAAAACACAGGATATGTAACTCTGCTAGTAGTCAGATTTCGAAATAATGTTTTATGAAGTTGTATCATTATTTTTATGAGTAAAATCACCTACTGAATTTTTTTGCTTATAATTTCCGGAAACCCCGTATATCATATTCTTGATTGTTAAATTCTTCTGTATCTTAAGTATTATCATGTGTGCCCATTCTGTAAATAGTATCAATTCGTTGATTGGTTGTACTAGTAAATAATAAATAAATAAAATAATAAACTGAAAACACTTAATTGTAGTTTTTTTTATTTTGAGTTACCCTCCTAGGTGTAGGGGTCATCCTGTATGAGTTAAAAATATGTAGTTTTCATATTATAATTTATGTAAATGATTATTTAGCACAACAGGAGTGGCAATTATCAAATATTGTGTTCTTTCACAACGTCCACCATTATTAATTAATTTAGTTAAAATTTAAACTGAGGAAATACCGTATTAATAACTAATTAATTAGTGTAGTATTTTGTTAGGTTGAATGATAAGTTTTAAAAAAGAAACATTATTTTTATTTATGTAACTAATTACTAAATTATATAAGCCTGTTCTCGCCGTAAATTATAGAAGCCATTAACGCCATGGTTATAGTTTATTTTATTGTGATTTGAACGTCCTTTATCTCAATTATTATAAACATAATTGACTAAGCTGTTAGAAAATCGATCGATAAAATCTTACGACCCACTTATTACTTTAACAAAAAATTAAAAGATACTTATGTAATTACATTAGTAAAAATACTGTTACTAACGGTTTGTGTGATCAATACTTATGGTAGTTATTTCAAGCCCGCCCCATCATATTAAAATATTTGCCGAAAAATGTGTTTGGTCTGGACCGTGTATGTTACGTGAGAAATTAGTAAATCAAACATTGTATCATATTACTAACTATTACAAATATTAGTAATGGGCATTTCCCATAATTTTTTTTTATTAACCGATTGTGGTTAAAAATGTAAGTCTATTACATTTTTTTACGAATTTTTTCAGCTCCATAAATGAGTTAAAATAATAATAAACAATTTGGACGTCATGCGTCACCTGACGTCATCCGAATAGTTTCGTGCTAAAACATTAGCGGTCAGTGCAACCAAATACGGTTTGTCGGTTCGCCATCCATCAGAAATCAATGACTAAAGCCGCCTGGGCCCAGTTTGAAACCGTCAGAAATATTCGCCCAGTTGTCTCTTATACGTTATGCTCACTGTATTTACATTAATACTTAACTGGATGAATATTTCTGACGGTTTCAAACTAGTCCAAGACTGATGTTGGAACAAACCTAATATATGCTAGAAAAATTATTGGTATCATCGCCGTGAGTTAAATTCAGTTCCCAATAGGTTAAGTTGAAAAATAGTCGAAATCACAAACATTTTTTAAATAATCTTCAACCACCAAACCACAGAATATACAAACAGAACATATGACAACGCCGGTGAGGCTATAGAATAGTCCATATTATTTTATTTGCTGCTTAACTGATGGCAATTACTCTGAAATTACATAATTTTTTTTTCAATGCAACTATCAGTCTAGTGTGATACCCATTGCTGTGACTTCTCAATTGGCAAAACCAGATAATTTATTATATTAGTAAAAATAATAACAGAAACTCCGAGCTACAAATTTAAACTCCTTCTTGATAATGAAGGAAAACTGATTAGCGGCGATGTAATACAAGTGCCTGTGACTATTTATCTATTTAGTCTATCAGTTGCGCAAAATCTATTGTTGAGAATATTCAGAATGTTGTTATTTATACAGATATTAGCTTCAAAAGTAGCGTTAAACACTAGAGGGTCTAAGTTTGATCCCTGTGGAACTCCTGAAGTAGTAAGAACTTTGATATAGCTAACGCCACAAAGAAACCGACTGTGGTTCAGTCTATCGACAGTCTTGGAAAAATCTGTATAAATAACAACATTCTGAATATTCTCATCAATAGATTCTGTACAATTGGTAAACTAAATGGATACATAGTCACTTGTGTTATATCGCCGTTAATCAATTGTCCTTCGTTATCAACAAGGAGTTTAAATTTGTAGCTCGGAGTTTCTGTTATTATTCTTACTAATATAATAAAATATCTGGTTTTAACAATTGAGAAGCCACCAGGGGCGGTCGGTCCATGGAAGCAAGGGAAGCAGTGCTTCCCTTGGGATTATTAAAAACAAACACATAATTAGAACCTAATTATTATTTATCACATATATTAATCATTAAAATTTACTTTTACCCAATTTCAATAGACACGGCCCTGCATTTCAACAGCTGAGATAATGTTGCACGCTAAAACCGTAACGATGACGAACTCCATTAATCGAGCCAACACGAACTCGCGCGACTTCGATATAACTGATAAGCAACTTCTTGAAATGCATCCCATCCCCACTTCATAATCTTGATATCTGAGCCGTAGAGCATAGTAATAATGCGTCTTGTTTTACAGATTTTAATATCGATTTTAATATTATACTTAATATTAATCTTCTTAGTATTATTCTCAGCTTTTGTGCTATATTTGTAAAAACTTTTTTGGTGTTTCTAAACCTGTGGTGTGGCGACAAGTGATTTTTAAAACGTTGAACATTAGTGCGCGTATAAGCAGTTTTAGAATTGCTTATTCAATATGGAAGCTGGTCCTAGCACTGTGGAAAATATTATTTGCGTTTGTATGGTGTGCAATTTGTTGAAAAAGGGATTTTCAAGATATTCGTTTCAAGATAAACTGGATATTATTAGAAACGGGAGATCAACACCTGATTTAAAACTTTTAAAAATGAAAGTTAAATCATGCTATAGGTACTTTAATATTGAAATGTACAGTGCTAATCAGTGGTTAACGGGTTGTGAAAATTTGTGTAAATTGTTTGGTTGGCCATGTGTACTTTTCACAAATGAAAAAGATGTTTGGAATAAAAATGGCTTTTCAGATTTAAGCAACATTCATAAAGTGACAAAGAGGCATGGTAAGTGTGAAACTCATTTGCGAGCGGTTCTAAAAAAAAACATTTGGAAAATCACGAATTGAGCATTCATTAGATCAGCAGTTGAAAGAAAGTGACCGTAAGCATAATGAACTTGTAAAAAAAATCGAGAAGTGTTAAAAAGACTTATTTACATTGTTTGTTTTCTCGGCGAAAATGAACTTAGTTTTAGAGGTGATACTGAATCTCGGAGCGTTGCTAATAGGGGCAATTTCATCAATTTAGTTGATTCATTAGCAAAATACGATACAATTTTAAGTAACCATCTGGAACACTCCACGGTATTTCGCGGTACATCAAATCATATTCAAAATGATTTGATTCAGTCGATAAGCAATATTGTTTTAAAAAAGATCGAGCAAGAAATAAAAAAGCTCCTTTTGTTGCAATTATGTTAGATGAAACAACCGATATTACGAATATTAGTCAGTTGTCAATCGTAGTACGATACATAAATCCAAATGGGAAAGTCCAAGAGCGCTTTTTGGGATTTTTAGACGTAACAACGCAGAGAACGGCTGCAGCTTTATATACTATAGTTTGTCAGATAGTCGATGATCTACAGTGTGGTGCTAAACTTATCGCTCAAAGTTATGATGGGACCGCTGTAATGGCTGGTGAATTGGGGGGCCTGCAGGCCAAAGTAAAAGAGACTTTTCAGAATGCATTATTTGTACATTGTTTTGCGCATCGATTAAATTTAGTTCTTGCTCAATCTGCAGCGTGTCTTAAAGAGTGCAAAGTATTTTTTTCAAGTATTAGTGAAATGGCTGCCTATTTTTCAAAATCATCAAAACGTACACGAACTTTAGATTTGGAAGTACAGAAGAGACTACCCAGAGTTGCTCCAACACGATGGAATTACAATGGGAGGCTAGTAAAAACTGTATCTGAATATCGACAGCCTCTAATTGATTTATTTGAAAATATTTTACAAAGCAAAGATGATTGGGACACTGAGACTTTGAATGGATCCAGAGGTTACTTAGATTTATTGAAATGAGACTTTGATTTTAATTTTTTTGTTAAATATTGTCTCCGAAATATTCCCATTTACTGACAATTTAATCAATATTTTGCAAACTAAATCAATGACGTTAGATTTTGTGTGAAGAAAATTGAAGAATTCAAAAATTTGATTTGTAACAAAAGAAATGAATTTGAAAAGTTCTGGTAAAAAACTAGTAATGACAGTTTAGAGCCGCAAAGAAAAAAAATACGAACTGAATTTATAGTGGATCGTAGAACTTCATATCGAAGACTTTTTTATCGAAATTTTGAACAATATCACTGGGCAACTAAATAATAGATTTAAAAATTATAGTGATATACAATTTTTACAATTGTGTAATTTTAATGAATTTAAAAATAAACAGTTTCTACAAAACGCACCTCAGTCATTGAGTGATAACTACGGAAATTTTTTTGATATAGTTGGGTTACGATTGGTACTTTTAGTTATTTATACTACAGAAGATATTAGTCAGAAACATAACGCCAACGAACTGATTATCTTTATAAAAGAAAATAGTTTGGATCAGACCCACTCTAAAGTGGTGAAATTGTGTAAGTTAGTGTTGATGATACCTGCAACTAGTGCTTCGGTTGAACGCAGATTTTCGACCTTACTTTTTTAAGAAATTCAACCAGTGAAGAGCGGCTTTCAAAATTGTCCCTGTTGACAATAAATTTTATTATTATAAATAGGTAGGTATGTGCATGTTAATTACTTAACTAGCCGGTTCGCTTTATAGTTGGCTAGAGAGTGCACGATGGCAAGTGTGACTGAACAAACTCAGTATTTCGCTGCGGGTTCGATCCCTGCCACCGGAACTGGCAATGTCGGTGGGTATGGTTGTGTGTCTGCGTTTTTTTCATAAGTGTAACCCTCGCCCGTGCAGCTTTGGAATCGGGGGTTGTCTAATTTTTGTGGTGTTTTTATGTTTTATGTTTATTGATGAGTGGCGGTCCTACAAGTGTACTTTTTTTCTAGATATCATAACTTTGCGGCTTTCGACATTTGCTTTAAAATGATTATACCGAAGCCACGCTCCCCTTTAAAAAAAATTTGCCTCGCTTCGCTCGGGGCTTCGCACTACCCACCACCCTATATCACAAACTGCTTCCCCTGAATCAAAACTCACCGCACGCCCCTGGAAGCCACAGTAATGGGTATCACACTAGACTGGTAGTTGCATTGAAAAAAATTTATGTAATTTTAGAGTAATTGCCATCAGGTTTGTAATATAATGTCAAATTTACCAGCAAGGTCGAATTATGAAAAATGTGTTTCTAAACTTAAACTGCTGAATAAAATAATATCACTACAATAAAGTAGTTTTAAATAAGTAAGAAATAAATAAATAAGTACGATTCTACAATAATTATTTTTGAAATGTACATTTTAGAAGTCTACCCAGGAGCGCCGTATATATTTTAAGTCAAATTTATTTTTCTTATGGATATTTTTAAGAATTTTTAGAAGTATTAAAGCTTAACAGGTTCAAGTATTTACTTGTGTTTCACCCTGGACAACCAGCAAATCTTTAGTAAGCATTTTTCTTTATTTTTTATAAAATATGTAGCACAAAAATATAATTTTCTAGTAAATGTAATTGTAATGCACTTACTCATGCAGAAAATACATATTACCTGAAAAAAATAACATGCTTAGGAGAATAGATTTTAAAATCATCTGCGTAAAAAAAAACAATATTGCAAAATTAAAATTTCGTAATGACATCTTTATACACAAAAACTAGTAATGAACCCCAGACTTTTTATTATTTATTGGCATGTATAAAATACAAATATCAGAATAATCCTTATAATATTACTATTGTTTATGTAACAGAGGGTTATGGATCAGATGATTATTATATACATCTAAAAGACAATTGAAGCGTTAACCTATGGTGTTTTTTTCCAATACGATTGATGTAGCTTAGATGCTCTTAATGCTTTTATTGTTTTTACTAATGAGCTCCCCCGATTATAATAAAGGTGTAACACAGAAACGCAGAATATCTTTGAATGCTTTGGTAAACGAATTACTATTATCCTATGTGCAAAGTAGATATGCAAACCAAAGTAGTGTTTTGGAATGTATTTCAAAATGTATGTATAGCTTTCCTTTCAGCAGTAACAGAGTAAATTGAAACACCTAAAAGATAAAAGTACTCATTGTGTCCTTCAAATATAAATAAATAAAATAAATAGAAAATGATCTGCAAGTTTTGCAAAAACAACTCGTAACAAGTTGAAACTTGCATACACGAGTATTCAAATTGCAGAAGCGAAGAATGTGTTTGAACTAGCGCTTTTAATCATTTCTATACATTTTATTTACATTTTATATGTAATAATAAGTGGACAAGTGGAATGCCTTAATGCCAGGTATAATACATTGAAATTTTATGCTATTTTTGGATACTCAAGTTACATTTTTTTGCAAAATGTATTTTAAATGAACAGTACTTATAATTAAATGGAAAAGAAATTATGTATTGTGTATTTCTCGTAACGTTCGAGAAAGCAAAATATGTATAACTGGTTGCCTAGGAATGAATCTTATATATGCTTCCATTTAATTATGAACATGTTGCTATAAATTTGATGTATATGATTCATGATTATAAACAATTTTGATTCGTGAGAAATACTTTCAATTCATACTAAATACACAATTAGAAATTTTGGAGTCCCCGCTTTTCTTCACTGTCAACAGCAACAACATCTCTCCACAAGCTGTCTATATTTTAGTAATTACCCATTTTTTTATTAAACTGTAAAAAATCTAAGTAGTTTAGATCCAAAGACCTAGGTGGTCAACCGAGAGGACGAAATGTGATAAATAATAATACTGTTTATAGGTAAATGTGTGGGTACCTTCAATACGTTTAGTTCAATATTTTCTTAAAGATTGACATGCCATCATCTCAAAAAGAAAACAATATATATAAATTCAGTTAAATTATGATCAATAAAATATACTACATATATATAAATTACACGGCGTGTATAACAATTAACATGTAATGCCTGCCGTATCACCTTCATTTTTAGCTACTAAAAATATAATACATATAATAAACTGTAATTGGTGGGTTACATACGTTCAGGGAGGATGGGTGTACTATTAGAGTCCTTTCCATAATTCTAATTGGGAGCTCTGATCTGCAACTTCCTATAACTTTAATAGAAGTATTCGTCATGTCTGTCAAGTTAGATTTTTTCTTTAATATACCAGACCATACTTACTGTGTTGACAGAGCCTTTGTATCAGATGATAATTACATTTTCTGAATGTATCTTCTCTTCTCTAAGTTAACTTAACTTTGATTTACCCTTAATTGATCCATTAGCGAGAAGTGGGAGATACTCCCTAGGCCCCTATTTCTTATGAATCAGAATTCTAGGATACCCTCCTTCCCTAAGATTCAGAGTTCTGTGACATTCCAACTTATACCTAGTACCTCTCACTCCCCTTCACTCTTCCTACTTATAGGTAGGAAGGGTGACTGAGGTATCATCTGCAAATAAAGTTAGATGTTGATGACTGACATTAGAAACTATGTCATTTACGAAAATGATGAAAAGTAGAGGACCTAGAACACTACCTTGAGGTACTCCTGTATCAATATTTAATTTAGACGACTCGGCTTGTGTATAGTTCACGTTTCTTGAGACATATTGTACTCGATTTGATAAATACGTGTTTAACCAATTATGTGCTGGACCTCTGACACCATCTCTGTAAAGTTTGCTGAGTGCGAGCTGGTGGTTCAGGCTGTCAAAGGCTTTGGTTAAGTCATAAAATATAGTAATTAGTTTGTTTTTTTCATCGATCGTATTTAAAATATGGGTATAGAAATGATAAATCGCATCTTGAGTTGATCGGCCTTGTCGGAATCCAAATTGATTGTTGCTTAAGATATTGTTTCTATTGAAAATTGATACTAGTCGCGATTAAAAAATTTTTTCATATATTTGGGAAAACACAGACAATAACGAAATAGGCCGATAGTTACATGTTTGCTCAGAGTCACCTTTCTTATGAATTGCTATTACTTTTGCAATTTTCAGTTCTTCGGGGAAAATACCTTGGACAAATGATATATTTATGAGGTACGAGCTTTTCTGAGATATTTCTTTTATTATATTAGCAACTTGGGACGGAGTGGTAGGGTAGGGTTAATTTGTGAACATTTCTTAATAAGTTTGCATGGTAGAGAATTTCTTTGGTTATCCAATTATTTTTATTGTTATTGTGGTTAATTTTGACTCTAAGTTTTGGAAATGCCTGATTAAAAATGTACGAGATTTTGTTAAAAAATACTGTAAACTTTTTTTTATTAATGAGTTCAGTTTCAATATCCTTCCAGGTTTCCTCAGATGCAAGTTTTATAAAATATTTCATATTTTCAGCAGTGTATTTTTGTTTATATACATATGTACCCATAAGTTCCTTACTTTTAATTTCGCTTATGACTACTTGCGCGTCATGATCAGAAAAATGTGTGCGAAGCATCCTAGAAGTTAAATTATCAATTTTCTTGTTGGTGAATATATTGTCAATTATGGTCTCAGATTGCACTGTGGTTCTTATGTAGTCAAATATACATTGGTGAAGCCTATATGATACAAATAACTTTTTTATTAAAATTACATTTTTATTAGCGGTTGCGGCAAAATTAATATTATAGTCACCACATACAAAGAGGGCTCCCTTGTATTGTGTGGAGTTGTTCAACATCGTATCCATTAAAGTAAGAAAAATTTCAAAATCTGAATTTGGTGACCTACATATACAAACGATTCTAGCCAAATTTACATTTCCTTCGGATTTTAAATCTATACAAGCATATTCAAACTGTTTCTCGATTACTTCTATATTTCTATAACGTTTACCATTTAATTGAAAGTTGTTTAGAGCAAATATAGCAGCACCCCCTTCTAATACTAAATGATGTGATTTAAAATTAACTAATTTTTTCTTTTTTTGTTGCCATGAATAAGGACAGGAAAGTTTAACTATTTACAGTCTTTTGCTGGCCACTTTTTTTTCAAAAATAAATGGACTAGTATTATATGTCATCCATCTACTTTAAATTCTTGTTTCTAATAGTAAATGGGGATTTCCTTTACTCCGATAATGATGATTGCAACAACTGAATAACAATCCATTATTCTTGAATGTGCATTCACTAAACTAAATTATTTTAGATGAAAAGTCAAGATCCTTAATCTATTATTGTTTTATTTTAAAGCCATTTAACAAAACTGCATACTTCGTTCATGGTCATTAGGCTTTAATGTATGCACTAAACTATATTTACATACATGTGAGTGTTAACAATTAACTACAACTCATTATTAGCTAACAGTATTTATCCACGCTAGACGTTCATGACATTATGCATTAAATTGGCTAATTTCTAATCCGAGAAAAAAAGAAAAATAGGGAACCGCCATATTCTTGACATAATTGCACATGAAACAGAAGCACAAATTTGTTTTGAACATGCCTGGTTTTGAATAAATTCTAAAGGCTTTTCTTATGTTATTGAACACTGAAATGGAAATCTACTGCCTTAGTTAAATTATTTCATTAAAGTTAGACTATGCTGGACAAAAAGTCAATTTTACTGGACTTTAATCGTGATACTTGTGTGATTTTAAGACAATAAACTCATATAATCGTATGTCCTAAACATCTAGGTTTTCGAGATACAGGGTGGTAACATTTTTTAAATTTTTAAAAAATTTTATTACACAGTTTTAAGGATAATTAATACAAACAGTAATATTAAATATACCTATAACATAACGTTATTAACTTTTTAAACAATCTACAGGGTCCTAATTATTTTGGGGTCCCCTTTAAGACCCAGATTTTTTTACGACGACACGGACTAAGTTTGAGAATGAAATCAAATTTACTATTTTGTTCTTAAACTTTTCGCTCTCTTGATATTTTTCATTACTTGTACGGTTTAAAAGTTATTTGGCACGAAATAAAATAATGCTTCGTTTTACGGATAAATTAAAATTCAGCGTATAATGTCTTTAAGAGTACCCATGAGAGTACGTTATTAACTTTTGAAACAATCTACATATAAGTAAAACTAAAATTACCGAAATTTAGAAAAAAAGTTAACAAAGGTACAACACTTTGAATAATTGCTGGAAATGGACAACCTCGAATTCAATTCATGCGTTTATGCGCCTTATCATCGAATGGCGGACCGCACAAAAATACCAGAAATATTTCCTATAATATGGCATGACTCTCGTATACGGTTTCTTAGATCATCTTCGTTCTGAACTGGAATTCCGTAGACTACTGATTTTAGGTGCCACTAAAGAAAGAAACCTAGAGGATTAATATCGGGCGATCTGGGTGGTTAAGGTTGTCCGGCACGCCTGATACATCGATTGACATTTGAATCTAAATACTCACGTGCAACTAAGCTGAAATGTTATGGAGCACCACGATGCATAAACCAAATTCGACGTCTTTCCCTTCTTGGAATACTTTCTAAGAGATTAGGTAAGACATATTCTATAAATTGTAGATATTGGTTACTATTAAGCCTGAGGCAGAAAATGAGGCCCAATAGGAAAAGCCCCAACAATTCAAACCCAAACATTTAACTAAAACTGCTCTTGGAAATTGTTTTCAATTATAGTGTGTGGCTTATGTGACTATTGTGGACATTTATTGTTGCGTTACGAGAAAAATATGCCTCATTATTAAACAACCCGTGGGAAAAAATCCTTGAATTTATCACTAATTTATTTTGAAACCAAGTGATAAACCGTACTACTCTCTGGGGGAAATCCTTTGGCAAAAGGGAATGTACACATTGTATGAAATAGGGATAAATTTGCTATTCTCTTAAAATTGTCCATACTAATACATGGGAAGTGTTTAATTGAGCCGCAATTTTTCGTGAATTAGTTTCAGAATTTTCTTCAATTTCATTAAAGACAGCCTCCTCTATTTGAACTATTTTTGCTGTTTTGGGTGTTCCTATAAGGGCAGTGGACCTCTTAAAACTACCCGTTTCAAGCCGAGAGTGAATATTAATAAAAGTTAGTTTGTTAGGCGTTGAGGATATCTTTCTTGATACATTTGTTTTGTTGCATACACGACACAAACATGCAGTTTGTCATTTCGCAGTTTGTGAATTAAACCATTTTAACAAAAAGAAAATTCAGTAAATTTGTTATTTTCACTATCAAAATGCTACAGAAGAGCACGCTTATAACAAGTTTTGACAGCTATTGTGTTGTTTACATTTTAAATAAATGAATTAATACAGTTTATCAAGCCTACTTTGTTATTTTTATGAGAATTATCATTTTTATTATTTAACTATATACCATGTACTACTGTACCTTTGTTAAAATTTCCTTTAGGTTATGGTAATTTTAGTTTTAATTAGGACCCTGTAGATTGTTTCAAAAGTTAATAACGTTGTTTCATGGGTAGTGCACTGGCTGTTGTTCTATAGGATCATTTGGTCAATGACCTCCCACATACAAATAAAAAAATAGAGTTATTCATTTTCTGAAGTTTGAAAATATATATATATATATATATATATATATATATATATATATATATATATATATATATATATATATATATGTTGTTTTTCAGGTTTTCGCGGGTGGTGAATGTTAAATTCGTTTTCCGGGTATACTCCCGCGTAGGTGATAGGCCCCGAGAGGGACCGTGGTTGTCTGAACGACGTTTCGGCAGAATCTCATCTGCCATCTTCAGGTTCTAACAGATAACTGCTTACTGCGGTTTCAGTTCGAGTTACCAGAAGCCGCAGTAAGCAGTTATCTGTTAGAACCTGAAGATGGCAGATGAGATTCTGCCGAAACGTCGTTCAGACAACCACGGTCCCTCTCGGGGCCTATCACCTACGCGGGAGTATACCCGGAAAACGAATTTATATATATATATATATATATATATATATATATATATATATATATATATATATATATATATATTTTTTTTTTTTTTTAATATTCTTAAAAAATATATTAAAGTTTCTAGTTCATTCTATGCACAATACTATTCAAATATCTAGATCGCAGGATTTCGTATCCCCCCCCCGAGCACCGAGCATCTACATTCATATTCATTACATTATTCATTTATAGAATTTAAAAGTCTTGGGTCAATCCACAACGTGTCCTCAAAGCTAGCTACGGACCGAATTTACAACGAATTAAAGTGAAATAAACTTACGCGCGAATCGTCAGAAAGCAAAAGAGACAGAAATCACTGGCGGGGACAATGTCCCTGACACATTTTACGGAAACGGTAACGCACGAAGTTCACTAAGTACAGTAGAGCAGTGAGCAGTCTTAATGCTGACTAGGTACGCGTTGGTCGGTAAATTCTGTCGCGTTGTTTTTAATGTTTCTATTTGTGAACATTTTATTAGTAAATCTCTACTTATCGTGAAATTAAGTAAAACAGTGTTTTTGGTGTTTACTATTAAATATGAGTGTTGTACAAAATATATTAAAACTGAAAGATGGACATAAGTTGGGTTATGAATAAAGTACAAGTAGTTTTTGTGTTTAGATACGTTTTAGACGGTGTTGTATGTGAGAGATTTTGGAAATTCATTCAGCCTCAAGGAACGACATCGCAGCATTTGACAGATGTAATTTTAAAAGAGTTAGAATGTCTAAAAATTAATGAAAGTCCTGAAAAATTGATAGCACAAAGTTACGATGGAGCATCAGTAATGAATGGTGCTTTTGGAGGTGTACAAGCCAAAATTAAAAAAAGTTATCCTTCAGCAAATTTTATTCATTGTTACGCTCATCAACTAAATTTAATTTTACAAAAAGCATCAAGTCAGGATAAAAGCATACAATTTTTTTTGCTAATTTACATAGCTTTTCTTCATTCTTTGGAAAATCGCCAAAGAGAACAGCCGTGTTAGATAATGTTGTTAAGGTGAGATTACCTAAAGCGGCTCCAACACGATGGAATTTTAATACAAAGTGCATAGAGACTGTTTATACCTATCGAACAGAATTATTAGATTGTTTAGAAAAAATCATTGATAATGAATCATAAAACAACACTCTAAACCAAGCTATTGGTTTAAAAAACTACTTACAAAATGAACATTTTCTTTACTGGTTAAATTTTTTTCATCTTAGTTATGCCTCATTGTGATATATTGTTCAATCAATTACAAAAATGTAATATCGATGTCATAACAGTAAATATGTGAATTGACGTTTTTAATAGTAAAATTGAAGATATCAGAAAAAAAAATTTGAATAACTGTTTGGAGGAGACATTCATGCAGTCTGCCCAGAGATATAAAACGGAAGAATCAAAAAGGAGAATTTCATTAGAAGTTTGTGATATAATTACATCTGAGATCAAAAACAGGTTTGGCTTCAGTAATCATTTAGCAGTGTCTTAGTTATTTCACGCAGATTGATTTAAAGATTATAAAAAAAGCTTTCCTCAAGATATGTTTAAATTAGTTAAAACGGAGTATCCAGTCATAAATCATTTGAAACTTAAAATTGAATTAGAAGTATTATATAGCCGAGAAGATTTTTCCAATAGTGAACGTGCAGTTGCTTTGTAACAGCTTTTTAATAACAATAATTTGTGCAATACTTTTTCTGAAAGTGTCCAACTGTTAAAAATCTTGTGTACTCTCCCTATGACTACCGTCGAACGTGAACGTTGTTTTTCCACCTTAAAAAGAATAAAGACATTTTTAAGAAATACCATGGGTCAGGAAAGGTTACCTTCTTTGGCCATGCTTACCATAGAAAGGGCATTAATAAAGAAGATAAAAGACTTTAATGAAAAAGTAATTGACCACTTTGCATCTCAAAAAGACCGGAGGATCGACTTGGAATTTAAATCACTTTAAAAGTTAGGTAATACAGTAAACTTTTCTAATTGACCTCCCTATCTCTTGACCCACGAACCGACACTGGGGTAGTATTAAAATTATTATACGTATGTGTTGAATTTGAATAAACAAAGCATAATTTTATTTTTTTGCCAAATAAATTCTAAACCGTACAAGATAATGAAATACATCAAGAGAGCGAAAAGTTTAAGAACAAAATAGTAAATTAGATTTTATTCTCAAACTTAGTCAGTGTCGTCGTAAAATAATCGGGGGCTTAACGGGGACCCGAAAAAAATTAAGACCCTGTAGATTATGTCAAAAGTTAATAAGTTATTTCATAGGTACACTGTTAAAAGTATTATACGTGCTGAATTTGAATTAATTATCATTAAAACTGTGTAGGAAAAATTTAAAAAACAAAAAAAAATTATCACCCTGTATCTCGAAAACCTAAACGTTTAGGACATATGTTTATACGAACTTTGTGTCTTAAAATCATACAAGGAATTATCGCTTAAAGTTTGTCCACGTACTTAATTAACACCCTGTATAGTCACAAAGTGAAATTTTAATTTTTTGGATACATTGTCTTTTCAATGTTTGACCACAAAATGTTAATCCAGATAATACAAATACGTCCATGGACGTCTGGAGAATATACACTATGGGAATGAGGAACATGCTTAGGATGTGAAAACGAGTAAGATGGATGTGCAATGGACATCTGAAGGACTTCCTTTGGTACAAATAAAGATATACCATTTAGGGACAGACAATCGCCGAATATATCCAGATCTAGAATCTGGACCAGGAAGTTAGGACTTAAACAAGACTTAAAATGAACATCCCTACGATATTTGGCAAGTTGTTGGGAATTGAACTTGAAAAATATACGAGTATCTATCTACATGGAGACCTCTACCAAATGATACAAAGAATTCCTAAATTTACTACAGATTCCTTTAGGTGATTATAGCTCAATTACACAGAGCTATGATCAGATGTCGCTCAGATAGCAAGCTGCTCTTCAGTGTTGCCAAACTTTTTTAAAATCTTGGTTGTTTGGATAAAACCAGAACAAAATTATTTATTAAAAAATGTATATTCCAGTTTTATATTTTATGTTCCAGTTTTGAACAAAATAATCTAACATTATTTATACTTGGTTGTTTTGAGATATTTAAGCAGTATTTTATAAACAGAATTGATTCATGTTCAAAAATAAGTAGAGAAGTTAAAAAAAAAACCACACCACATAAATTAGACAATCCTTAAACCAAAGCCGAAGCTGCATGGATAGTTCAAAAAATGCGGACACACACAACCAAACCCTTCGACTTTGTCAAAATCAAAACCAGAGGTTGTACCCGAAAGTCGATAGGCAGTAAACCAGCTACGTTTGTCACTTAACGCTCTGGCCCACTGCGCTACCGAGCTCGGTAGTAAACTTTTAATAAACAAAATGGAAATAAAATTAATTTTACGTTTTATATATGGCTGATGATAATGCAACGAAATAGCTGCACAACAATTTCTGGATTTAGAGATATATTTTCATTTAGATAGATAGATACATGTATACAACATTAGGTTATTTTTAAAAAACTGCAAGAAAACCAAAACAATGTTTTTAAATTAGTTTTTAGAGCTTAGTTGTTAGCAATTCTACATACGCACATAAATATAAATACATAATTAAATTAAATTAATGGCTATTATATAGGTTAATTTCATATATATAAAACTAATAAAATTAAAAATAGAACCAGAATACTCATTTACTCATAATATATTCATTTAAAATAGCATTACAAAATTTTGCATATTTTTTGGTGGACGCGTCCACTGATGTTAGATCCATATACATTTAAGACAGAAAATTGGCAACGTTGCTAAACAGAAAGTCTGTTCTTTGGTCAGCCTTGGTTTAATCAATTCACTGTTTGTTTGTTTAGTTACTCCCATATTTGTAAATAAGTAAAAATAGATTTACGTGTTTAACCTCTGATACTTACGTGTATTTTTTTTATCGGTTTGAAACTAAGTGCCAAATAATATCAGTATCAAATATACGTATCAAAATGTGGCTTGTTTCTATTCACAAAGTTAATTCCTGGTTAACCCTTTCTTGTTTAATAGGGTTGGGGTTGTCTCTTTATGCATATACGGTGGAACTACAAGTGGAAATGGATGATAAATACCAACCAATGTGTGATATTCACCCCCATGTAAGCTGCTCGAAAGCATTTAAGTCAGAGTAAGTACAAATATGAAGTTAAAACTGTTAAAAGTGGTAAAATAACTGAAAATTGTTTAAAGTTAATACCAAATTTATATCGCTGTACCTACCCTTATAGAAGTATAGGTACCTACCTATACATAGAAGATGCTATATTTGTATTTTTATTTACTTAATCGTTTGTACCATGTGCTCTAGCTCCACTTATAACCCATAAACAAAAAAATGCATGTCATGAATAGTATATTTAGGCACCTACATATTCAGATATACACTCACCGGCAAAAAAGTCGGCCACCTAAAATATTGTAAATATTTGGTGATCAAGAACTTTTGTAATTCTTCACCGATTTTAATTATTTTTTCGGCATATTGTAAAAAAATTCATCCAAATTGTCACATTTACTGCCAATTTAAAAAAAAAAATTGTTACAGCTTATTACACCTGTAGAACCAAAATGAAGTTTTGGTGATCTAAGTTTGAAACATCCTGTGGAATAATTATGGAAGTTGGTCAGGTTACAAAGCCCCATCTATTCTCAATATTCTTTTTTTTTATTCATTCCAATATCTGAATTTTTGTAGAACATACACAGTTTCAAATGAAACTTTGCAAATACACGATTTATCAGTATGCTGACCTTGCTTATCGAAAAATAACGAAGTTGGCATATGGTGGCATTTTTGTTGAAAGTCAATAATCATCAAACAATTTTCAGTCTATCAACATGGTACTAAGTATTGAGAACGTGTGTAAAGTTGTCGCCCTAATTGAGGATAGTCGGAGTCAGCGTTACGTATCTAATGCATTGGGAATACCCATATCACCATCCAAGATGCTTGGAATCGTTATGTGGAGACCAATTTCATTGGTGGAGACAGGCAATTGTACCAGGCAACCAGGATCGGGTAGAAGGAGAGCAAAATAAATGAAATCGAAGATCTACTGCTCTTTCTCTTCAACATCGCTTAGATATGGTGCGTAGAGTTATTATAAGCGTAAGAATGGTCAATAGAAGACTTGCAGAATGCGAAGTTTATTCACGTAGACCGGTGACAGGACCGCAACTACTGCCACGACATCGACAAGACCGGCTTAGATTTTCACGAGCACATGTCGACTGGAATCTGCAACAGTGGGGTAATTTTCTATTCACTGATAAGTCCAGGTTTTCCCTGCGGTCACCTGATGGTCGTGAAAGTGTGTACATACGACAAAATAAAAGGTTTGCAGACTGCACTATTTCCGAAAAGAGTCTCATACCAAGGTGGTTCTGTTTATGGTGTGAGCCGGTATATCAGCAGAAGTATGAACAGAACTTGTTTGTTAAAAACGGAGCTCTAAACGCTCACCGTTACGTGCAGAATATCCTTCAAGAAGATGTAGTTACATATGCTCTTTTTATTGGAGATGCTTACATTTTAATGCATGGCAATGTGAGGCCGCATGTTGTAAACGTTGTGAAACAGTATTTGGAAGAGGTTAGTATTCAATGATTAGAATGGCCTGCATGTAGCCCTGATCTCAACCCCCATCGAACAACTTTGAGATCAACTTAAAAGAAGTAATCGTCGTCGTTCTGTACTATTTCATCAAGAGGTGGACATACATGTTATTGAATTAATTGTAATTTAAAGATTAGCATATGTGCACTATTGTTCAAGTTCATTGTTAAGTATCGGTTATTAAAATTTAATTTTCTACCCATTGATTTATTTATTTCATTGAAATTGCAAAGTTACTTGAAACTGTGTATGTTCTACAAAAATTCAGATATTGGGATGAATGAAAAAAAAAGAATGTTGAGAATAGATAGGGCTTTGTAACAGAGAACAAGACAACCTGATCAAATTCACTAATTATTCCACAGGGTGTTTCGAACTTAGATGACCAAAACAAAATTGGAAGTACATGCGACAAGTTGGATGAATTTCTTCACAATATGTCGAAAATATGATTAAAATCGGTGAAAAATTACAAAAGTTCTTGTTTACAATATTTTAGGTGGCCGATTGTATAGACATTACATACAAACACTACTTGTTCTACTATAGGTAGTTGAGTAGTACGACCACATGCCATAAGCATATAAGCATCCAATCAATTTTACTAAAATAGAAGTATTTTGTCGTTACCTGATGCCACGGCCGACTCCAGGCTGGAGAGGTAGGCACTGGTTAAAAATATACCGTATCGTACCATACGGTAAACTGTAATACCAGTGCAAAATATCGAGGATCGGAAAGAAAAGTACCGGTACCCGAAAATCGTACCATACCACGCATCCCTAATTTATGTCGGACCAGTATCTAACTCCTGATGATTGTCCTTTAATAGATACATGTACCTATATACCTATATCAAGTCATCATCAAAAAATAAAAGTTTTATATAAAATTTGATCTGTTATGCATTAGTTTATAAGGATGAATCTTTTTTTTTTTTGGTCAAGATCGCACGAACGATTGAGCGAGGTACATTGCAACTACTTATGTCACACTCTCTTTCAGATTCCTGAATTTTACCAATAACTTGGATCGTCATCCACCTGTGGATGTCTATCATTCATCCAGTCGTCTTTTGTGTTTCCACTAATTCTCGCAAGTATTTTTGACAGAATAATAATGTTCTTGAATACTTTAATTGTTCATGGGATACATACAAAAATCATTCTCGTTTACTCTTTTTCTTTCTTTTTTGTATGGCTTCGTGGTCGAGCGATAAGGACACTTGCCTCTTGCCCTAGAGTCCCGGATTCGATCCCCAGTCGAGGAGGTAGGATTTTTCTAAACAAGAAATTAATCCTAGCATACACGGATATTGGGTGTGTTTCCATTGTCTCTAAATATGTAGCCCTCTCTCACAAAAGGTATCTTGAGGTATCTTCAGGGATACAGGGGGTTGTATTACCTGTGGTGTATTCCAGAACAGATATTAAAATACACGCTGATACAACACTAAATAATGAAATTAAACTGAATCCTTGATATAAGAAATTTTCTTTTCATTGATTTTTTTTATTCTTTTTGATTTTCACATTAGAACGAGAAAAAAACAATGAGGGTATTAACAGGTTTGACAGGAAATCAAGTTACGAATGTCCCTAAACGAATGAGACACAAGCCAACTGCGATATCTCTTATAAAAATGTGAATATTTACTTAATGAAATGTCGGTCAGAATTGTAAAGAATGATAGTTATATACGTCACTATTACTTGATATTCTTGGTCAACTTTTTAATTGAATTCGAATTAGAATTCAATACCACGTTTTAGGTGTAAACTATTGTGAACATCCAAAGAGTATCTAAGAATAACTAACTGTTTTAAATCTAGGAATACAGAATAAATAATCACCAGAGTATTCCTAACACGTTCCATTGTGTATTTGCATGTCAGAAAAATCCGCAAAACCTTATTGACTGCAAAACCTTATCTGCCACTTTCTTTAACATACAAGTAAAAAATAATAGCTCATCTTCTATGTACAGCATTTTGCAAATTATTTTTAACATTATTTAATAAAATAGTTTCTCTTATTTCTAGTTATGGAAAAGGAATGGGTATTTTTGGTAAAGATTCAGTACTACATAAACCCAACAGTCTATTTGGACTTATGTTCTACAGCATGATTGCCACATTAGGTATGCAAAAAGTTTGAAATCTTATCATTGTACACACACTTGGCAATTACTACTTTTTAATCAAGAAGTTGCAAAATTGAATTTGAGAATTATAGAATGATTAACATGCTAATAATTCAACGAAGGTATTTATGGAAAGTCTGAGTGACTGCTAGAACTTGCTGTTATTTTATATCTAAAGCTGGTAAGTTGTGCGGCGGTTCAATGGTGTGGCATCAGGTATTTAGGGGCAATGACCGGCGGACAAATATCAAATACCGAAGCGAGTCGCGAGAATATATATTAAAAAACGGCCACGGCCGTAGTTGTGTTGACGAGACGGATCCTCTTAAACTGACATTTCCACTGTTACCAGCTAGCAAAAGACTAATTTAGTGTACTGTCGAAACAATTACGCAGGTGGTGCTGGGACGTTAGAAGACAACAAGTCAAGTGTTGATGTTTGTGACCGACAATGCGTTTAGTAGACCGTTCTCTTCAAGAACACTGTTGTAGGTTAGTACATGTTACGTGTAAAGTGCATGCTTTACATTTTGCGGCAGAAATTATTCGACAAGGTTTTCCAGAGGTAGATGCATTAATAGCAAGTACAAAAAAAGTGTTTCTTAAATTTCCTAAACGTGTTCGCGCATTTCACAGCAAGTGTCCCGGTATTCCCGAACCACCACAGCCGATTCTTACACGTTGTGGAACATGGTTGAAGGCAGCTTTTTATTATACTGAATATTTACAACAAATAAAATCTGTGATACTACAATTCAGTATTAACGAGGCTGCGGCTATTAAGGAAAGCCAGAGAAAATTCGAAGATATTTCGTTTGAAACAGCTTTAAAAACTATCCACAACAACTATAAAAGATTACATGACGCCATAAAAAACTTGGAAAACTTGTCGTTGGCGAAGTAGTGACTACTTGCAGTGGCAAGTAGTGGACGAAGTAAATCGACTGCTACACGCTATAGGTGATGCAAAAATGAGCGCGTTAGAGAAAAGTTCGCACGTGTGTTAAAACAAGATACCGGTTTTACAAGTTAAAGACAAATTTGTGATAGTACTGATGGTGCATCTGCAGACACGTTAAGTGCGTTCAAAGACTATTTTAAGTATGCCTGTCTTACATCAATAGATGTCGAATAGTAGTTCTCAAAATATAAGCATATTTTTTCACCACAACGAACATCACTCACAGATACAACCATAGAAACATACCTGATGCTGCAAAGTTTTTACATATCTTTTCCAGTTTGTGATAAACAAGCTAGTTCATCAAGCTAGTGAAGGGGATAAGTTGTGCATACATTGTTATACATTGCAACAGTTTATTGCCTTTGTTACTGGTTACTATCTTTTATTACGCTTATTATGATGTGTACGCCAATGTCCCGCCGCATATTTCTGCCAGCTTTACTTATATCCCATAATATTTGTGTCTATAATATCACATTCATTAACAATCTTGACGTGACGTAATGTTCGTCGGACATGGTGATACAAATTTTCAATAAAAATACAAAATCTAGTTAAACCAATGTCTATCGTTTCTATGCAATTAAATAGGTAATGTTATTTTTGATAGGTGTAATTTATTCAGTTAGTTTTAAGACATTTATGTTAATGATTATGGACAGGCGCTGCATATAATTTAATACGGTTTCTATAGTAAATCAGTGTATGAATCAGGGATGGAAATTCGTGGGTAACATAATAGGGGAAATACAGAAGAATAAATTATGTGTATGAGTATTTGCTGAAACTTTTTATGGGACGCTTTGTATATATGTTGTCTACCAAAGAGCATATCATAACATTTTTTATTAATATTCAAGTTTGACTTACAAAACTAATTGCAACATTGGTCCGTTCTGGTTACTACCATACATACATAAAAACAGTCTCTCTCGGAATTTAAGTATTGATGACGTCAAAACCAGAATTGGCTGTAGGTCATGTGTCAACGCGTAAATATGTTCATGCATGTATGATACAACATATCTTACTTTGTAATTTTTTTAGCGAATTCAGTAATATCAAAAGTTGATAAAGTCAATTTATAATATATACTCACTCGAAGATGACTGCTATCTATAAACAAAACTTTAGGAATCAGAAGGGCATTAGGTACGGGATTCAAAACCCTACCGCTGAGTAGCCCTTAACAAGGAACCACTCAAGTGTCTACAACGGAGGTATAACTAGCAATTAAAGCGCCTGTGGCCAGCCAATAAAAATCGATTCGATCTTTTAATGACATTTTTTCACAACTTTTTTTGTTTTTAGACCAAAAAGACTGCACAGAGTAGGTCGCCAAAGTCGACAGGTGGTATGTTGTGTGTTATATATTTTCCATATCTACATCTCTTCACGAGTTATAAGGACTTTTAGGTTCTGTCAGTTTAGACTTCACATATTTAACATCTATTCGATCTTTTAAAGAATTTCTTTCCAAACTTTTTTGTTTTTCGTTCAAAGGGACTGAGAAATATGCACAGGACTGCAGACTGCTAAACTCGACTTGGGGTGTTGGTTTGATTTTTCATTTATTTTTTCGTTATCTACTTCCCTTCGCGAGTTATGAGAGTTTTATTCGACATTTTAAATATTTTTTCAAAACTTTTTTTTGGTTTTAATTTTCCCGGGAAATCAGTCTGCGGGATGGTAGATGACCTTTTAAATGGCAAAGAAGTAGATTTTTCCACACAAGACATACATTTGGAGTCTGAAAAAGTTCATATACAGGGTGGGGTAATAGTGCATCGGACTTCGATATCTCGAGTTCTACGATAGCTAGAAATTAAAAAAAATTACAAGTAAACTAGATAAAAAAGTCTATAACCGGAAATTATTTTCGAATATACAGGGAGAGCCAAGACGAAATTACAGGATCAAGTTCCTTTTTTTTAAAATGTATACCATGTACATCTATGTATACCAGTACATTTTTTTGAAGTGTCTTTCTAGTCTCTATTCATTCCTATATTATTATTGACTATCTTCCAACCACTTGGATGTAATGAATTTCTTTGCTGAAATAATGCCATCTGCAGACGCATATTGAAAAAATTACCAAAGTCACAATTATGGGTTTTAGGAAAAACTTATGTGACTACTAGTTACGAGACATCTAATTAATGTTTTTGAATCATTTTTACTTCCTAAAAATGTACAGGGTGGCCAAAAATTATTTTTCAATTAAAAACTTTTTAAAGAAATAGACCCACTAAATGGCCTGCTAGATCACCAGATCTTACAAAAATGGATTTCTTTTTATGGGGATACGTGAAGAAAATTGAAAGGCACATCAACAACAGTACAAAATATGAAGGAAAGAATAATGTGGAGCACTTATTATAATTTTCTCTACTGAATTATTTGAAGACACCTCTATCTTTTAAGTTTATTCTTGAATTTTGTACTTATTGCTCAATAAAACGAAAATAGTTGCAATTAGCCATAGGGAAGTACTTACAAATGGTCGTTTTCCATTTCTACATCACATCGTTGAAAAATATACAGGGTGTTCCATTTAAAAAAAATGAGAAAATTCAATTTAAAAGTTTTTAATTGAAAAATAGTTTTTGGCCACCCTGTACATTTCTAGGAAGTAAAAATGATTCAAAAACATTAATTAGATGTCTCGTAACTAGTATTCACATAAGTTTTTCTTAAAACTCATGATTCTGACTTTGGTGATATCTTCAATATGTATATGCAAATAGTATTATTTCAACAAAAAAATTCATTACGTCCAATTGGTTGGGAGACGGTCAATAATATAGGAATGTATAGAGTCTAAAGAGAGGCATCAAAAAATGTACTGATATACGTAGCATTCCATTTAAAAGAAATGGCACTTGATCCTGCAATTTCGTCTTGACTAGCCCTGTGTATTCGAAAATAATTTCCGGTAATAGATTTTTTTATCTAGTTTACTACAAGGAAACTAATTTTTTAATTTCTAGCTATGGTAGAACTCGAGATAATGAAGTCCGACGCATTATTGCTCCACCCTGTATATGAAGGATACGCCAATTACATATCACAATACAAATGGATTTTTAATGAAAGGCGCCTAAGATTAATTCCGACATTTACAACAAATATTAGCAATATACTTTTACCTTTATGATCCCTAGTTAAAAATGCATGTATATTAGTGTTACGTTCACCAATACAATCAAGTGTCTTTACAGTAATTAAATATCGTCAGCCGTTCACGAGTTATAAGGAAAAACATAGGG
Organism: Rhamnusium bicolor; assembly: GCA_029963845.1. Classification (NCBI taxonomy): domain Eukaryota; kingdom Metazoa; phylum Arthropoda; class Insecta; order Coleoptera; family Cerambycidae; genus Rhamnusium; species Rhamnusium bicolor. The sequence continues at coordinate 26,231 of JANEYF010003605.1, forward strand.
TGACCCCTAAATTTGGCTAGTGTAAAAATACTTTTTTTGTTTTCTATCATGCATTTTTCCGATAAAACTGATTCACGTATTAACATTTTGAAATGAAATAAAATTCTCTTTATCATGGTCTGCATAAAAGCCGTCACTGGAAACCGATACCTCCGTCCGAGCTCTACACATAACACTGAAAAACTGAAATTTATCTTCCCCTTTCAGGGGTTGTAACTCCCTTGTTATACATTTTTGGACTTGCTAAACTAGCAGCCTCTGAAACTTCAGAGGCTGCTAGTTTAGCAAGTCTCTCTCTCTTGTGAGTCTTTAGCTCACTTGTTGTAGATCATCCTGCATATTTTCGTTTCGTGTTCTACTAGGGTAGTTTTTGGTAAAACGTTAATATCAATTAGTCATAAATTGCCATTAGGCATTGTTTATATACGTTAATAAAATTATTTTCGCTATATTCGATTTATTTCTCAAATAATATTATTTGGAGTATTTTACAACAGTAAAAAAAACTGTACAAATTTGCACATGCATATAAATGATTTATCTATTCGCCTCAGTTTTCCAAATTTTAAGAGGTAATACAATTTCAGAAATTGATATTAAATATCAATTATACAGCAATGACAATTTCTGGTTAAACATTTTTTAGTTTAAAGACAGAGATGATTGCGAAATAATTAAAAATGTCTCTCATAGTGCGGAGTATCTAGTAAACCTATATATTTTCAATAACATAATCAATAGTAAATAATGTAGAGTTGGGTAGGTATAAATAGTAAAGAAAATCATGATTTCACCGGTAAAATATCGGTCAATTACCGGTAACTAATGTAAAGGTACCGGTAAAATAAAAGATCCATAATAGTGTTAAGTATAGTGCAGTCTGCCTATTTTTTGGCCACATATTAATTTTTCACTTCGGAGATACAGTCAAAAAAATATGTAAAAAATCGGAAATTTTCCGTAGAATTCAATAAACCAAAATACAAACAACTGACATCTCGAGGGCCCATAGTAAATTGGGCCCAAAGTTGGCCAAAAACGGTTTTTTTCCATTTTACTCTGTCATGGTGCCATAAAATGAAAAAAAGTGTTATACAAAAGTTGTAGAACTATTATATACCGATCGATCTGTGGAAATCCGATGTCAAATAATTCAAAAATAAATTATTTATTTGAAAAAAAAAGATCTTTTTCAAAAAATTTAAAAATATTATAAACATTTTGCAAAAATTGATTTTTTCGAAAAAATCACGTTTTTAAAAATCTCGATAGCTCATACACGCTTTTATATTTCTAGTCAATTTTGAGCTTAAAATTTGCTTGAAATGTTGTACTAACATGGTTATTTATTGCGCGCTTTTTTATATTGATCGGTAATATGCGAAAAATCGGTTGAAAAATCGGTTTTTTTTAACAACAAAAAAATCGATTTTTTTTTTCAAGAAAAGGCAGCAGCGGCTCAACATGCCTACCGCTCCTATTTGCAGTTGCAAACGTGGCTCGGAACTTCGCTAGAGCCAGAACAATGGGGTTGGACTTGCGACGCCACTAATCTGCTTCCCACGTACAGCTCGGATCAGCTGGTTCCAGACGAAATCGTTAAAACGATAGCCTGCAGATGCGGAAGCGGATGTAAAACGAAGATCTGTAGCTGCAGGAGGCATGGTTTGAAGTGTTCAAGCATGTGCTTGACATGCGATCAAGAAAATTGCCCTAATATAGAAATAACTACGATCGAGGCAGATGCTCTTGATGACGACTTGGACGAAGATATATTTAATGAGTTTTGCGTGGTGATGGATGAATCACAGACCAATGTCCATGATGATGATGAGATCGAAAGCGAAGCCGACTCTTCCGTACTCGCTGCATACAGCGAAGAACATACCAGTGACAACGAGGAAGGGGGGGATGGGTCTCCGATAAAAAAAACTAGGGATCAATTAAGTACTGTACACGTTTATATTCACTGTCAATATTTTGAACTTTCATGTAAAATAAATATTTTATTTTTATACTAAAAATGTTGCTTAACAATCATTATTTACCTGTCACCTCATATGTCTTTAAGAATCAACATAACGTTCAAGAGACATAATCGTATGAACGCTCTGTGTGCAGTTGAAACTACGATACGGTACGTATGATAAGAGCATACAGTTTTACAGATGTATCCACGTTAACACCGTCCCGCACCCCCACGACACCGCTCGAGCGAACGAACGTATGAGCCGGGGTGTGCTCCGCTTGCCATTAAATTTCCAAAGAATAGAGAGCGAATATGTCATTGTAGTATTTTTTTATGTATATACAATACAAGTATTGAACTACAAAGTCTGTAAATTTCAGCCCTTAATATTAAAAGATAGCGTCACTAGATTTTTTTCGAAAAAAAATTATCTCGGTTCCAAAGGGTCATAGATAAAAAATTTTTTTTTGTAATTTTATAAAAAGATACCAGCTATTCAATGCTACAAAAAAAATTTTTTTCTACAAAAAAATCGATTTTTTTTTGTTAAAAAAAAAAACGAATTTTCAACCGATTTTTCGCATATTACCAATCAATTTAAAAAGCGCGCAATAAACAACCATGTTAGTACAACATTTCAAGCAAATTTTAAGCTCAAAATTGACTAGAAATATGAAAGCGTGTATGAGCTATCGAGATTTTAAAAAAAACGTGATTTTTTTCGAAAAAATCAATTTTTTGCAAAATGTTTATAATATTTTTAAATTTTTTGAAAACGATCTTTTTTTAGTTAGTAGGGAGCTACACTTTTACCAAGTTTCGTGAAAAAAATGATTTGTTTTCACGAAGATATGAGCGTTTCAAAAAAACGCGATTTTTAACGGTTTTTTCAAATAAATAATTTATTTTTAAATTTTTTGACATCGGATTTCCACAGATCGATCCGTATTTAATAGTTCTACAACTTTTGTATAAAACTTCTTTTCATTTTATGGCACCATGACAGAGTAAAATGGAAAAAACCGTTTTTGGCCAACTTTGGGCCCAATTTACTATGGGCCCCCGAGGTGCCAGTTGTTTGTATTTTGGTTTATTGAATTCTACGGAAAATTTCCGATTTTTTTGCATATTTTTGTTTACTGTATCTTCACTTAAGGGTCCAAATCCGTAGGCAGACCGCGCTAGTAGTGGTAGTAGTAGTAATAAAAAACTGTTTTTTTACCAAAGACATATAAGACAAAATCCAAATGAAAAAAAAAAAAAACTAATCTTTGGTGGAATGAAATGAAATTTTGTTGTTATGTTCGATACATGTCAAAAATCATGAATATCAAAATGCACGGATTTTCAAAGAATTATGATTTTACTCTGTTGCTGTAAAATGCAATTTAATCTCACTATGGCGATTTTACCATTTCACCTTACCGATAATATATCATTTTATAATTTTACTAACTGGAAAAATACCGCAACTTCCTAGTATCATTTAATATAAATCAAACCAAAGCTTATGTAAATAATTCTCCAATTTGATAATTTTTGGATAATCCAAGCATTAGACTTTCCTTAAATTCTAGGCCATTCCTGTATAATGTAGTGTAGATACTTATAAATAAAGTAATACTTGTATTTTTTTGCAGCTCAATCAAATGCAAACTTCACCGTGATGTTCTCATTGGTAGCTATTGCAATATCCAACGTTATGTCACTATACTTCTCATACGTTCTATATTTTGTACTGTATGACTTGTGTGTGGTTTGCGTAGCGATATACATCGTAAATGTGGTGAATTTAATACTGATACACCTGAAAATCAATGTACTGAGGCTTATAGAAGAGGCGGAGGAAACGCAACGGGCCAAAGTAGAATAATCGGCGCCCGAGGAAAAACTGTCCTTATTGACATTTCGACTGATTTATACCTTTTTTTTAATAAATGTGATTTATCTTTTGTTAATAATTTATTGTTATTGTTTATTGTGAAATGGTATATTAAATGTATAATTAATGTTTTTACTTGTTGTTTTTGTGTTATGTTCTGTGGGTTGTGTTATTCATTTGTAGAATTTTGTAAATTTGACTCATTTATAGAGTCCGGATCTGAATATTACATTACGTCAATATCAGGGGCAGATCCAGAATACCTGTGTAAACACATGCACAGAAATGATGAACATGCCACATGTACCAGATTAAAATAGGTGTATTTTAAGCGATGTCCAGCTACCGTCATACGCAGCTGCATCCGTTACAAATAGCGAAAAACGTCCTTTATTATTTTCATAGTTCTCGCTCCGACTGTTATCCACACATTCACATATCGTTCCGTTTCTGCATGTGTTCGTTCTAACACCTTTACTGATATTAAGCGGGCTGGCATTGCCACTATCTCATCCGCCCCCTCCAACTAATACATTAAATTTGCGATGTTCTGACCACTTGCACTTTTATATTAATATTATTTTATGCTTTAATGTAGAGATCGGGAGGTAGCGACCACTTTTACGTAGATATAATATATTGCAAACACCTAATGAACTGCGCATCTTTATTTTAGATTAAAATATACGATAATTCCTGTTGAAAGTACATCCGTTTCTGGAATCTAATATTCGGATCCGTACTTATTTATGACCTTCTCAAAAAACCGTTTAAAAAAGTTTCATCTTGTGATTTTCTACCATTTTCTAATCTTGGAAAAATAAGTAATAAAATATTTTTCTAATGTTTCGGATAAAAAGTCTGTTTCCTTTCTGTAGTCAGGGCCGTAGCAAGAAAAAGAAAAACAGAGGGAAATACATTTTTTTAGGTGGGTCTCCAAAAGAAAATAATATCATAAATTATATTTAGTGTTTAAAGTATATATTTATTATAGAACATAATATTACCTTCAAAACAAATGTTAATATTTAACGAAAATTAAGCATTGAACATAGTGTTCTACGTATACTAAGAAACCGTTAAAATAACTGTAATTTTTTAGCTTTCATTCTCGAAATTTTTCGCAATACCTTTTGTTAATCAGTATTTCTTTTGGATCTCTTTTAAAAGCCAAAAATTATAGATGTCTTTCAAATTTTATTTAGAAAATGGGGAGGGAATAATAAGTCCATTTGAAAAACATGTAAGTACACTCGATTTTCATAAACCACCAAAAAAATAGGTTTCGTTTAATAAATATAGTAACATTTTACAACAATTGTTTAGAATTTATTTAATTTAAAAAGGGAAACGAACATGTGATATTGTAAAATATAACTATTTATCTTTAATGAGGGATACAATTTGTTTAGAAAAAAATACAGTTAACAGAAACCGAAAGTTAAGTTTAACATTTTTTGTTAAACAAAATCAATGCCCATGAAAAATTAAAAACAATCCTACCACGAACATTTTTTTTCTAATGATTAGTAAATGAACTGACAAAAAAAAATATTTGTATAGAAAGCCAAAGATATAGTCTGCGAAACCAATATTGAGACAAGACGTACATACGAGATAAGATGCTACGGAACGCAGAGCCGGATTTAACTGTATTGTTCGCTCGTTTACTTTTTAATGTAGGTTTTGTGCTCAGTTTAGCTAGCGACAATTTAACAATTGTACAAAAGTATTAACTTGAAATAAAAGCATTGAATTCAAAGTATTGACTGCACATACAGCAGTTACAGTATTCAAGTTCGCTTAATATAAATTGTAACTACCCATCAAGAACCGCGAGGAGGTGTGAGCATTTCTTGCCAGGTAAGGATGGGTATGGAATATCAGAGTAACAGAAACAAATTTTTTTGCCTCGATAAATAAACTAAAAATAAACTCTAATGGCAGATTTATTACTAACAGAAAGACATATTTTTGTCAAAATGAAAAAAAAAGAATAACATTAATAAATAATAACATCCTGAAAAAGAATGTTTCTCAAGCACTGAACTACGAAAGCACAAAAAAAGAAATTAAATAATGCAGTTGATATCGCAAAATTCACTTCTTTACTTCGCATCACTTCACTTTACCTCATCTCACATTCCTTCTTCTTCTGAATCCTCGCCATTATCACCCTCTTCTTTATTTTCAGAAGAACAACTATCTTCGTTCAAATTTATAGTAAATTTATTTCCACTATTTATATGAAATTTGTCAATTTTTAAATAATCATCCTCAATTGTTATTACTTTTCCTAATTCATTTTTTCTCAATCTTCCTTGTTAATTTTCGACACTTCATTTTGAATTAACTCTACGACTTTTTTATCGAATTTCGGAAAAACATTTCCTTTTCTGAAATTTTTTTTCAATTTACACCAAATTAATTCAATTGGGTTGAAAATACAGAAATGTGGAGGTAATATCAACACTTTGTGGCCATATCTCTCCGCTATATTATCTATAATGTACTTCTTCTCATAATTTTTCGTTTGCAGGACTTCCAACAGTTGTGATTTATTATAATTTTCCTCACAATAGAGATCATGTTCCATTAAAAAAATTTGTAACTCCAGCTTAGTACAACTCTTGTTAGGAATGTTATACAGTTGTCACGAATGGTACTTCACACTGTCAAGAATATAAATGCTATTCGGTTTTATTTTTGAATTATGGTATGTTCAAACCATTCCTCAAATATTTCTCCCTCCATGTACTTGTGATAATCCACGTTACCGTCTTCCATGTTTTTTCTGCACAGTTTCAATGCATTATCAACCCATCCATCAACTGATCCACAGTGTAATATAATCAACTGAGTCCCTTTGTTAGGGGGCAATGAGATTGGTTGACATTTCCTAGATCCATCAGTCCATCCTTTTTTTTACGGCGAAAGAGTTTTACATCAAATACCTAGTTAAATTATTTTCAAAACCACACCGGTAAATAAACAGATATAAAATAATTATTACTTATATTATACTATTACACAACTCACAGCAATACGATAACCTTCCTAAATTATTTTCAAAAACACACCAGCAAATAAACAGATATGAAATAATTATTACTTATATTACACCATTATACAACTCACTGCAACAGGATAAACTTCTTAAATTATTTTCAAAAACAGGCCAGCAAATAAACAGATTAAATAATTATTATTTATCTTATAATATTATACTTACAATACATCATATATTGCTAGAACGAATAATCGGTAGTAAAATTAAGTGCGGCACTGAAATATTCCAGCATGTAAGCTAACTCAGCCTCGGTCGCATGCCAACAGAGACAGCAATCATCGTTCTCGCTTTAATGCAAGCGGTGTAAAAGTCGGAAGATGTCATGTGTTAGACATGACATCTTCCCCCGTATGTCGCATCTTACCCCGTATGTCCAGTCACAATATCGGTTGCGCAGACTATACGGCTGACATTATTTCTATATTATTTTTGAAAACATTTATGTTAGTGGGATGACTAATCTAGAGATCGGAAGGTAGCTACAAATAACATTAATTCCAGGGTTGACAGTAGGTGGGGTCACCGCGTAAATATGCTCATGCATATGTGACACAATATCTTACCTTGTGGTAATTTTGGCGAGTTCAGTAACATCCAAAGTTAATACAAAGAGGGCTGAAAGTATTGGTGAATTTAACACTAACACACATACATGTGATTTTAACTAGTGATCACAAGAGTCTAAAGCATTTGCCACTTTCCAGCTGCAAGCATTAGTGGTTTCACCGACGCTAATCCAGATATATTTGTCATTCAGTTCAGAATACATTTTTTATTTAATGCTCTCACATCTCGGTGATAAATATTTGTTTCCTAGTCCGATGGCACCTGAACATTGTTATACTACCCACTAATACACTTTTGCAAAAATTGTCTAAAAAGTGGTACATCTAGTTTCGTACACGATATATTACACCCAACCATCATTTTCATTAAATTTAAATTAAAATTTGTTTGCTTGTCACTATCAGTAATATTACCACTCACACACTTTTTACGACTGTCACTTTTTACAGTTTCTGTAATATAATTCTGTGCCATTAATTTGCAACTCCAGGAAATCACTAATCCACAAGTTCACTTTATCCTCTGAAGAAATTAAACAGGACATTATAAAAAGTTTACCTCCGTTGTTTTTAATTTCGCGCTGTTTACGTATCTACGTGTTATTCACATACACGTTTTATAATTACTACGTATTTAAAGTATATTCGATTTAAACATGGAGCGGTGGGCATAAACGTGATAGCCAGGCCACGCGTTCCGCCTATCTATCTATGCATTCGCATTGCTATTGTTTGGGAACGTTTCATTAGGCGTTTACAACATAACATATCTACGTAAACGTCGTCTCTGGAATATATCGCTACCTCCTGATCTCCATGATAACTAAATCATGTTAACGCCTTCTTTAAATACTGAAATGATTTGTAACACTTTATAATTTATGCGAGAATTCGCTCAAAATTAGGGCGCGGTTTATTAGAATACTTAGTGCCGTGATAAACACGTGGTATTTTTTCTATTGGCAATATTTTTGAAATTACTTCTTAGAAACCATTAAATTAAAGTAATCCGCGTTTAATACTCCTGGTTCAGAGAATTGCGATGTCATCTCTTTCTCAGCCTGTAGTACCGATGAGTCCATAGGAGAACGAAACATGCCTACTGTTATTGGAAAAGGGGATCACATCGCGAAATACCAATATTCTCTTCACAAAATATTTGGTGGCATTACTTAATTGTTGTACATGTCCGATGACTTCCTCGTAGTCAAAGAACCCTAGCTTGTCACATAATATGGCATGATAAAACACTACTATCGTAGAGTTCAACAAAATTTTTATTGTAGTCGAGGAAATAAAGCACTAAAAACGGCTCAACCTCCGAAATTTCCGCAGCAAAACGGATTTTAATGCGGTTTTTTGCATTCGATTCGTGAGAGCATCAGGAAATTTTGTGAACTAATCTGATGAATAGCAAATGAAAAATTGCATATTTGCATTGTAAAAATGCATTGTTCAAAGTGCATTTAGAATAATTAATTTGCAACTTCGTAAAAATTGATTGAAATGAGTCCAAATTTGTTACTCGGGAGTTTTCGGGGTCGCTGAACACGAATATCATGGCGGCAACGGCCTCCGAGGTACCTGGAGCCCAGGGTGGATACTATCTACCTCATCTCCTGGAATTTCATGTGAATTTGTAATATATTTAATTGAAACTCATTACTCGGGGGTTTTCGGGGTCGCTGAACACGAATATCACGGCGGCAACGACCTCCGAGGTCCAGGGTGGACCTCATCTCCTGGAACTTCTTGTGAATTTTTAATATATTTAGTTGAAATTCGTTACTCGAGGGTTTTCGGGGTCGCTGAACAGGAATATCACGGCGGCAATGTTCTCCGAGGTACCTGGAGCCCAGGATGGACCTCATCTCCTGGAATTACCTTGAGTATAGCATCATTTTTATACGAATTTGCATATATTACTCAAAATTATTTATTTATATATTATAATGAAGATGTAGATTCAAACAATATTTTTCAAAAATAATTTCTGAAAATTCCAATTGTATTTGTAATGTTTTATTGTTTAAAAAAATACCACAAACTTATACAATGAAAACCATTTAGTGTTTAATTACACATTGAAGTTTTCTTATTCATTCTCTTCGTCTGCAAATCCAATTCCATCCGATAATTGTTCTTCTTCTAAATAACGTTCTACATTAGAACAATTGCAGCCAGCACAATTTTTGCAAGCAACATTGCATTAATCTGCATTACATTAATCTGTCATTTGCTATTCATCAGATTAGTTCACAAAATTTCCTGATGCTCTCACGAATCGAATGCAAAAAACCGCATTAAAATCCGTCTTGCTGCGCAAATTTCGGAGGTTCAGTGCTTTATTTCCTCGACTATTGCACTAATGCAATAAAGAGTCACTTTTTATTTTATACTTAAAATTTTGTAAATAATGGTCTACTTTTTGCAAGATCGTATAAAAAAATTTAACAGAAAATGTCCATGATGAAAACTATTTCTCTTAGATGTAAGACGTTGGTATAAGGGATGTTGGATCATAAAGAGTATACTGAATTTAGATCATAGTATTGCAGCTCTAAATATCAATTATATCATTAAACTGCTTTCAGCCTGACATCCCAAATTGACAATAGTATTTAACATGTTCAAATATTTGTTAAGATAACTCATATTGCATAAAAATCAAGTGAATACATTTAGTAAATGTGAAATAAAGAAAGTCAGTATACAGAGATTTGTAAATAATAATGTTTTTTTTTTTATAATTCGTTACACAAACATATAATTGGAGGAAGTACACATTAATAATATTTTATAGGCCATAAAGAAATTGTCGCTTTTACAGACCAAGCAATTAATTGTTTTATGGCAGGGACCGCTCTGGCGTTTACGCCGCCTCGGACAAAAAACAAATTTTAAAGTTATGTTTTCTTAATAAAAGATGGTTTTAATTTGCAATAAAAACGTATATTTAAAAAGAAACATGTATAAAAACTTAACATTTGGTACAAGACAATATAAATTAAAATAAAATAGAGTTGCAGTACCTATAGATATCTAGTTGTTATATTTTAAAAATATTTATTTAGTTTTAAACATACAGGGCGCAATTTACCACTATTACGATTTAGATTTTTTTTCTCACATACCTAAAATCTAAATAGAAAACAAACGGTAGATACATAGAACCACAGTAATACATGGTATATTTGAGTTATTATCAGAAGAATATTTTTTTTCGCTTTTAATTCTGCAAATTTTTTTATTACCTCTTTTAAGTTTATTTGATCAGCAATTTCATGTTCAATTGCTTAAATGACCAAACCATTTAGTCGATTTTTCGTAGTAGTTGAGCGTAAAATGGTTTTCATTAATTTTAATTTGGAAAAAGTTCTTTCTCCACTTGTTACTGATATTGAAATAGTCAGTAGTATTCTCAAGGCAATACTAAGATTTGGAGCAAAATTTAGCATTGTTATTATTTTAAGAACATCACTTGGACTTTCTTTTTTGCCCAAAAGTGCACAAACTGCAGAAATTTCCTCAATTAATTCTAGACCGTTAATGTCAGCTGAATCACCATCAGACAAAATATTTTCCAAATCTTTGCAAATCTTTATCAGTGTCTCTTTAGGCATGGTTTTCAAATCATGTATATTATATAGAGATTGAAAATGGTTACTATGGTGATTCAGTTGTTCAAATCGACTGTCTAGTGCGTTTAATGTTTGATTAATATTATAGAAGAAAAATTCTATTTTGTATTTTTCTTTGGGATCTTCGATTGGTTCGTCCTTTGCCTCATATGAAAAGTTGACATTTTTTTCTTCTTACGCGGTGTCGCGGCGTTGTTGATTCAAAATTGGCTTCAATGTTAATTTAATCAGCCAATTCTCTTGCGTCAACAATAATTTCATTGAAAGACTTATCTGATCGATGAGTTTTTAATAAATTTTTGCAGTTCTCTAGAAGATCAAATACTTTTTCAAATCAAAATCTTTTGTTTGCGTAAGTTTGCCTATGGGATTAATACAGTTTAAACATTTTATACCATATGACTATTGAACATAAAAATTTAAATTGTTTAATGCAACTTAGCAAACCCGAGGCTTCGTCTCTTATTGACATATCGATGTCTTGGTTTTCATAAATGCTTAGCAAAGCGTCATATATTTCACCAAGTTGAAACCTTAAGGTCGTTAAAGCTTCTATCCTGCTTTCCCATCGAGTGTCACTCAAAGGTTTTAATGTTAATCCTTGGACATGTTTTATTGCCCATCGAAAAGTAGAAAAAGAGAAAAATAAATATATTTTTTAGACTATATTAAAAATATTGGATGCTTTTGCCGTATCATTACCACTAGATTGAGCGAGTGGCTACTACACGGAACGTAGAATGCTCGGGGATTTAAATTTCTAATTCTAGATTGCACTCCTGCATTGTTGCCCCTCATGTTAGCCCCGTTATGACATCCTTACTCTCTTATATCTTGCATATCAAGTCCCATTTCATGAAGCTCTTCAATTATAATTTCATATAGTTGTCTTCCTGTAGATCTTTCCACAGGTAAGACATCTAAAAAGCCTTCGTTGATTTTTATTTCGACATCGTTTGAACCAGAATCAGACTTATTGATGGAAACATATCTAATTATCAAGATCATTTGCTCCACCTTACTAACGTCAGGAGTGCAATCTAATATTATGGAATAGTATTTCGCTTTTTTTATTTCAGCAATAATATGCGATTTTACACTTTCGTGAAGCAAGTCTATTATCTCGTTTTGAATGTTTTTTTCCAAGATAATGAGCTTTGGTTTCCTCTTTTTTAAGCACTCTACGCACGTGTTCCTCCATGACGGGGTCAAATTCACATAGCAATTCAACTATTTTTAAAAATTATTATGCTCAAACAGCTTGTCGCTTGTACCTTGAAAAGCTAAACAACTGTTACTAAGCATTTTAGTAATTGCTACGATCCTTAGAAGCACCTCGTACCAGTGATTCGTTTCAGCGTTAATAACTCTTTGGGCGGCTGCATCTATAGTTGTACAACACTTTAACCTTTGACTGAGTTCTAATCAGGATTTCTGAGCCTGAATATGATTTTTAGAAATTTCGTGATCCTTTAAAGTTTCAACGATGTGCTTCAAGCTTTTAAAACCTTCATTTGAAAGGGAACTTGACACAAGGCCGTAAATTTTGCAGCAAAGGTAATATATGCAATTTTTTGAAGTGGAGTACACTAGTCAGTCTTTTATAATTTGTTCCCATTTCTTAAAATTCGGGATTAGTAATTTGCGCTAAATTTTCAACCACTGCCATTGTAAGGAAATTTGTAATTAAACAAGGTTTAAGTGGACCTTGTCGTACTAATAAACGTCTTTCGGAATCTCCTAAAATTCTGGGCCACAATGCTGGATCTGTACCTAAAGTTTGTACAGTGCATTCTGTGGGTGGTAGGGTGGGGTTAGTTTGTAGAGGTAGAGTGCTACTAGTGCTAGCTATGGTGCCTTCTGTAAGTACCAAGGCGGTGGTAGGCTGCTTTCATTTGGTGACAAAGTTGGTTTAGAAATATTGTTTATTGATTGGTCTTGGTCACCAACACTCTCTGATGAATCTGTGTTTTTCATTTTATCTGTATTTTTGGAGATATTTGTTTTGGTACTAATGGTACTACCAGATCTACCCTGTAAATACTTGTGAAGAGCAGCAGCTTGTTTTTGCTTTTGGGTTTCCTTTTCTAGCCTTCGCTTTTTGTACTGATGGCCGGACAATTTTCTTTGCGTGTCAGACATTCTAAAACAACAAATTAAACAATGCAAAACACGCTAGTTAAAATAAGCCATGGCGTTGCGAAAAATAAAAACTGGAAAAATCTTCAAATCCAGTTAGTTCAGTAGTAGTAATAGTAGCTACTAGTTAGTGACTTAGTCTGTCTCAGTTTTGAAAAATGAAATGCCTAGTTTTAATTACCTACTTAAACAATTTTTAAATATAAAAACGAATTTCTATACGTTTCTGGCTAACTTTCAACCGCCCTTTTTGGAAAAAATAGTTAATACTTTTAGTAATTAAAACTAGGCATTTAATTTTTTTAAACTGTGGAACAGACGAAGCCACCGTCACCAACTAATCGTATTAGAAGATTTTTCTTCCTTCATCTTTTTATACAACTCATTGTTTATTACTACACAAAATTATAATTCATTATAGTAGGATTTTTTCGAAGTTTTTTTTTTTAGGTGTGGTGGATCCCAACAAAATGGACAAATTGCGAACCATCACAGCAAACATATAAAAACTAAATATTTAAAATGTTTGAATTTTTAAGATGGATTTTTTGTTTCTCTTTTTTTCGCGGCGAAAACCCCAAATAAATTAATAAAAATCCGTCACAACAAACATATAGAAACTATTTAAAAATGTATAAGTACGTATTGTGGAAAATATTTTTGAAAATAATTCTTTACCACTTAATATAGGTATTTGCAGAAGTATTTACCTTTAGAAATTGAAAAAACACACAAAAGTCACTATCCTGAACTAAACTGTTAAATGTTTTTAATATTTATAAACTTGCTTCAAGGATATGTTATCACCGGCACCAACGCATTTGCAATAATAACACAATTGCGCTTAGATGACTCTTTATATAGTAAGGTGCGAAAACATGTCCATGCATGTTATGTCTTGTAGTTCCTATTTTAAACAAGTATCTATATATCTACAAGTTCATGCAGGCTCATGCACGTCTTTTAACTATACGTCTTGTTTTATTTCAAAAATAAATATGCCTTTTTTAAAAAGGTGTTTTAATATTTTTTCTAGCTTTAAAACATAACAAACCACAAAGATCAAATGTAAATTGCATAGTACTTAGTTTTAGTTAGGGAAAAAATCAACAAGTAGTGTAAAATTTATATTAATTGGGAATAATTAATTTATCAATATTTGGTTAACATTCAGGGGGCGAAAATGCCGCCCTCAGGTTCACCGCTCCTGACAGAAGTCCGGATTGTTCGCCTCTAAAGTGGGCCCTGTTTATGGGCTAAAGAATTTTTAAAATATAATTTACAATATATTTTTTTTCAGAAATGATCAATCCGCGATCTGATTACATTTTGATGATCTATTGCCGAAATGGCAACTTCTTTCGGCAAATGATTATGCACAGATCTAAGAATGCATATTTCTTTTGTCAATTTGGCAAATTTAGCGCATGAGTCTATATTGAATGGATTTGACGTAAATATGTATTTCACTTGTGTAGTAAAAAATTTAGAAAAGTATTTATTTACATGACTATATTTTAGAAACTATTTAAATAAGTTCATATTAATTTAGTAAGAGAGAGTTACAACATATTTTTCGTATCTTTTAAAACTAACACAATCAAACTCTAACGTAGTATATTTGTGTTCACTTTGTGCTAATTGAACTTTACTAAAATAGCACAGAAATGTTTGTTTATTGCAAAAAGCAAAATATATAAATTTTAAGTGGTCTCCGTCAGGTAGTTGTCGTAAATTGTGGAACCCACGTTTATTGACGCAATCGGTCAAGAATCTACTAAAGCGAACGTTGCAGAGGCGGACCCCTGAGCCCTACGCCTTCAGTTTTCTCCGCACACACAAGCCATGCCAATAATGGGATCAACAAAACAAATAATATCAGACCATCAAGGAAAACTTGTATGGCATAATTACCATAAATGTTTGATTTTTTGTAACTATATCCACTGATCATTTAGATATTGTAAATTTTGGCAATAGCTTCTCACTCATTATTTTTGGAAATTTGGGAATAAATTTAAAAATATTTTAATGTTGATAAAACGAAAATTATTGTAAATCAAAAATATCTTGAAGTTATTTAAAGTTAAAACAAAAAAATGGTTTGGATCTAAGAAGGTGACCCGTATCAAATGAGACCATTTGCATTTCAATATGAGACATTAGCTAAAGTACAGTTGATTTCTTCAATGTTCTCCGCAATTCTGACGTGAAGATGATCAATGTCAGAAATAGGAACTTGACACATTGCATTTTTTAATAAAGGCCAGAAACAGAAATGTGCAGAGTAATGTCACATGATTTTGGAGGAAAGTCATGTACAGCAAGCATTAAATGATCTTGAAAATTTGCTTGAAACATGTTGACTGTTGTATATGCTTGGGCTCCATTTTGTTAGATATAAACACTGACGTAGTTTTCCATCATCTGGAGATTATTAAAACTAACCTCATTTATACCTAAACTATTATTACGGTTTGGTAAATACTCGTAATTTCCACGTTTTCAAATGTATACAGCTGTCTAGTATTTGTTACATTCCTAATTAATGATTGTTTTCAAGCATGTGTTGGACAACACTAGACAACTGTTCTACCGTATTTGAGATGAGCCAAATGCTCCTTAAATCTAGTTTGAATTGATCGTCTCGTTTGTCCAACAGATTTTTGATTATAATCCTTACAGCTAATTTCGTTATTCCCCGACTTTTCGTTTGTCGCAATTTTGTCTTCTGGATTGCGTAAAGGTTGTTGTAGTTTATTTCCCGATGAATGAACCACTGTCATAACTATATCTTTAAAAATCTTACCAATACCACGGGTGAATCAACGACGGTGGGAGGCAGCTTTTTATTATGCTGAATATTTCCGACAAATAAAAGCTGTGATACTACAATTCAATCCAGATGAGGCTGCAGCTATTAAGGAAAGCCAGACAAAATTCGAAGATATTTCCGTTGAAACAGCTTTAAAAAATATTGCGAAGAACTATAAACCATTACATGAAAGCATAAAAAAATTAGAAAACAGTGCGTTGTCGTTAGCGGAGTCACTGCAAATAGTGGACGAAGTAAATCTACTGCTACACGCTATAGGTGACTCAACAAATGAGCGCGTTAAAGAAAAGGTCGCAAGTGTGTTAAATAAAGACACCGGTTTTACCAAATTAAGACAAATATGTGATGGTGCAGCCCCAGATCCGTTAAGTGCGATTAAATACTATTTTACGTATGCGTGTATTACATCAGTAGATGTCGAACGGTCGTTTTCAAAATATAAGAATATGTTTTCACCAAAGCGAACATCACTCATGAAGACAACCATAGAAACATACCTGATGCTGCAAAATGGCTACACATCTTCTCCAGTTTGTGATAAGTAAGCTAATTCATCAAGCTAGTTAAAAGGGTAAGTTTTACATACATTGTTATAAATTGTAACAGTTTATTGTTTCTCGTATTAGTTAATTTTACGTACGCCACTGTTCCACGGAACATTTTTGATAGCCCTAGTAATAATCATGCACAATCGTTGTTTTCATCATGCTCATGCTTGATATAACCTAACCTTAATGACATAAGACACCTCTAATATATACAATAATTTCCCTACTGAGCAAGTAAATTACTACTTTCCAACGAAATTATTATTTCTATCATAGTCTTGAAGTCTGTGAACAGAAATACAGAACTTAAAACTTCATAATAATGCATACTTTTGACAAATCTGTCCTAGTTTTTGAAGGTTCACTGACATCTATTCCCTGTCACAATAGTTACCCACTGCATCCAGTATCTCTTGAAAGGTATTAGATATGAGTCCTTCAGAGTTTCCTCTGACTAATATGACTAGATCATCTGCATATGCTAGAACCTTAATCTTCCACAATATGAGAATAGCCAGTAAGTTGTCCACAAGAAGTGATCACAAAACGGGGGAAAGAACCACCCTATGGGCATCCTCTTGTGGCTCTAAAGTTGACTGTTTCTTTCTGTAGAGACGTCGTTATAGTTCTGTTTAATGGCATAGCATGAATCCAGTCTCCTATAGTCGGCTCAATTCCACTGGCGGCTACTGCTGCATATAAAGAGTCAGACAGTGCATGGTTAAATGCTCTCTTAATGTCGAGAAAAGTTACCACCGCAATTTCTTTCAATTGAAGGGATTGGGTGATCTTCTCGACTAGGTTGTTGAGTGCTAGTTCTATTGAATTTCCTGTCTGATAGACATACTGATGGGTATTGAGTGTGTGATGGTTTAGGATGTTCCCCCTGATATATCCGTCCAGCACCTTCTCCAGGCCTTTCAACAGAAAAGATGTCAGGCTAATTGGTCTAAGCGATTTAGGGCTTGGTTCTTTTCTACCCATTTTTGTGGTATATATACTACCTTAACCGCCGATCAACTGGATAGGATATAGGTCCATACCAGACTAGCTCTAAATAATTTAATGAGGAATGGGGCAATATTTCCAGTCCGTTTTGTGATAGAGCTGGAAAAACTCCGTCCTCTCCTGGCGATTTGAATGGTTGGAAGGATTTGATGGTCCACTCAATTGCCGGTAGTGTGATAACCTTTTTAGCCGTCAGCCAGTCATTTTTATCAGGTCGTTCATACTGTCTGTCTCATGGAAGAGTTTAACAGAGTACATTGAAATGGACTGTAATCAAAAACAACATAATGAATATCATTCCTAAATTCCTCAACGAGTCTTCTATGAAATGTTGCCACTGTCCACCAATCTTTCGCCCCTTGCGAAAGTAAGACTCGAACATAAGAGTTTGTGCTTTTGACAAAATAATGATGTCTTTATTTACCATAATATTACATAGACAGGGGAATAAACATTTTTTTTATATAACATATTTTATATGAAATTTTCGAATTTTGCAAAAAAAAAAATAAAGAGACAAGTAAACAAGTACATTCTAAATGATAATTTGTAGGGTAAAACGGTAACTGCGTAAAACTAACCTAAGGGAAAAAAATATATAAATATAAAACTGTGGCGTTCTAAAAATATATTATTAATACTGAAAATGTTTTCCTTCATATATATATTTTATCATCTCTTTTTGAAGCGGTTATATTTTAGAATCTTTATATTTTCTGGAATAGGATTATAAAGTTTAGCAATAGTGTAAGAGAAAGATCTTTCAAGTAAAACAGACGAGTGCAGTGGCGACGTCCACAAACATCAATTTCTAATATTAATTGCATGAACGGCCCCTCGTAGTACAACTTTGTCAAATAAATAGTGTGGTTTTATTCTCCAACAATTTATGGTAAAAACAGCAAGTGTGGAACAATCTCCTTTGATGCATTGTTAACCAGTGTAGTTCCAAAATCTTACTCCATGTTGACTCACATCTTTTTATTCCATAAATAAATCTAACGCAGGAATTTTGCACACGTTGTATACGCATTTCGTCATTTTTTGTTAAGCAAGAATGGTAAACTATATCTGCAAAATTGAAGTGACTAAGAACCAGTGTATTACACAACATTGCCTTTGCATTCTTATCCAATATTGCAGAACATCCATACAACAGTTTTAAAGAGTAATAAGATTTGTTTATGGATTTAGTATATTGTGTGAATCTTAATTCTGAATCAATATAAAGGCCTAAATTATGATTTGCATCAATAACTTCTAATTTTCTTGAATTTAATTTAATACGTAATTTTTTTTGCATGCTTGTATTTGGGGTTTACTGCCAAAGAACATAGTTTTTGATTTATCTGGATTTATTTGAAGACAGTGATCAGTTGAAACATTACATAAAATTTCTAAGTCAGCATTTATTTTAAGATTCGCGTTTTCGACATCATTAAAACTAAAGGAAAAAATAAATTTGTATATGTAATTTACTTTCCACCGAATATGGTTATAGATGAGTTTGAACACTTTTTTTGAACTATTTGAGCAAATTTTAAGCACAAACAATAATATTTTAATATTAGGCGACTTTAACGTAACTAATTTTAACCTCGGACATGCAAGGGACCATAAAACAAAAATTATATCTAATTTCATGTCATTCACTAATTTATCTCAGGTCAATCATTTAGTAAATGTAAACGAACGACTTCTAGATCTCATTTTCTCAAATATTAAATGTGAAGTTATTCGAGAACATAGTCCTCTGGTAAAGGAGGACTCACATCATCCAGCTCTAAATTTAAACGTAACGCTTAACGACACAAATAGCATCAACTTTGAGAATAACACAGCAAATAAAGCATATAATTTTAGAAAAGCTAACTACCATGGTCTATATAATGCCTTATTAAGTGTTGATTGGAGTTTTTTGTCAAGCATGGATGATGTGAATAGTGCATGTTCAGAATTTTATATAGTGCTATATTCACTGCTCGACCAGTATGTCCCAACATACAATATAACAACTAATAACAAACCTAAATATCCCAAATGGTACACCAATGAAATTAAAAATAACATAACATTAAAAGATAAATACCGCTCAAAGTATAAAAAAGAAAAAAATGAGCACTATCTCCAAGAATTTAGAAGATTGAGAACCGAAGTAAAAAGCCAGATAAACGATGCTTATAGAAATTACTTAAATAATGTACAAAATTCTGTAACAACTGATCCTTCAAATTTTTGGTCTTTTATACAAAATAAAAAAGGCACAACCAGGATTCCTGGTTTATTGACGTATGAAAAAAATACATACGATAGCCTAGAATTAATAGTCAATGGTTTTGGTGATTTCTTCAGTAGCGTTTATCTGCCTTCTAGTGATAAAGTAACTACCAATACCTACAGGGATGTGTCATGCTTTAATATTCCCAATTTAACCGAAGACGAAATTATATGTGCTGCTAAGAAGCTTAAGAACAAGATGACATCAGGCCATGATAAAATTCCTTCTTTTCTTGTTCGAGATTGTGCAGGTGCTCTGGCTCAACCACTTCTCATTATCTATAATCTATCGTTAAAAACAGCCGTATTTCCCGATTGTTGGAAATTGACTAGATTATGCCCTGTATTCAAATCCGGAAATGCATCGGATATAAGTAATTACAGAGCCATAGCAATACTTTGCAATTTTGCCAAACTTTTCGAAATATCGTTATATGCTCGCATCTATCCCTCTGTAAAATTATTAATATCGCCCTATCAGCATGGATTCATGGAAATGCGGTCCACCGCCTCTAATTTATGCTTAATAACTCAATTTATTTCAAAAATACTAGATGCACAAGGTCAGGTAGATGTGATATATACCGATTTCTCGAAGGCGTTCGATCGGATAGATCATAAGCTTCTCTTAGACAAATTAAATATGTTTGGGTTTAGTTGCCATTTGATAGCATTTCTGAAGTCATATTTATATAATAGAAAACAATACGTAATGTATTATGCATATGAGTCAGAATTATTCACGGCAACTTCGGGTGTACCTCAAGGCTCCAATCTCGGACCACTGCTGTTTTTGTTGTTTATAAATGATCTCATGAACGCAGTACAATGTGACAAATTAATGTTTGCTGATGATATGAAGATATATGCGGAAATGAGCAGCATGGATGATTGTGAAAAGGTTCTAGCACAACTTGTAATAGTTGAAAATTGGTGTAACCAAAACAATCTTCATTTGAATGCATCAAAGTGTAAGGTTGTTTCTTATACAAGGAAATCAAATCCAATTGTATTTGACTACTCTTTAAATTCGCAGGTACTTGAACGTTCTGCAGTTATAAAAGATTTAGGGGTAATATTTGACCAGAAGTTCACTTTCTCGAACCATGTGGCGCAAGTAACATCTTCTGCCTTGAAAATGTTAGGTTTTATTGTTAGGAACTGCCATTCATTCTCTAATGAATGTGCTTTAAAACACTTTATCTACGTAAGATCCAAATTAGAATACTGCTCGATAGTCTGGAACCCTCACTACGCCTGTTATAAAAACGCCATCGAAAAGGTACAGAGAAGGTTTTTGAAATTTTTTATCCTTAAAGATTGACGGTTTCTACCCAGAAAGAGGCTACCAACACTCCCTTCTACTTGAGAGGTTTGATTTTAAATCTTTGGAATCGCGGCGCGCAATAAATAGTTTGAAAATGTTATATAACCTATTTCACAACAAATTAGACAGTCTAGAGCTTTTGGGTATGTTCTCCTTTTCATGTTCCTCGAATAACCTCACGTCAAACTCAAACATTTTACTGCGAGACATCCAGGACTAATATCCTTCTTAGATCCCCACTAAATGTTATGTGCAATAATTTCAATAAAATATCAGGTGTCTGTGATATTAATTGTAGTACGTTTCCTGAAATTGTCATTGCTTTTAACATAACAGTTAACAATAGTTAAGTGTCACTACACATTTTTATACATAGATTATGAAAGATCATAGGTATCTTATTATGTTTTTGTTTTTTAATGTTAGTTAATTCACTTTATTTACACATTTTCCATTTTATGACTTAGGTGTTACGTGTTATTTCGTTATTGCTTGTAAATACACTACTAATATTTTTTTAAATTATTTTATATATAGATTATGGATACCTTTTTTTACTTTTTTTGTGTCTTTTGTTAAGTATGTATTTATAATTTAACTCTATTTAAATCAATCATTTTTCCAGTTTATTAGTCAGTTGATACATGTAATTTCATTATTGTTTAAAAATATACTATTAATATTCCTGTAACTTTACTACTGCTGTTTTTGTGATATACTTTATTACTATTATTTTTTTTTTTGTTTTGTTCATGTTTGTCCTGTAATTGGATTTTTATCTGTTGGGCAATAAATCATTATTATTATTATTAAAAAAAAATTTGAGCATCATCTACGTAATTGTAAGTTTCGCAATTATTTAAGAAAAATGGTATTTTTGAAGCATAATATGGTAAACAATAAGGGACCCAATATAGATCCTTGCGGAACACCTTTATGGATACTTAGCGGTTCTGACATATTATTTCCCAACTTTACCAATTATTGCTGTCGTTGACTAAGATAACTTCCAATCATGGCTACAGCATTATTTGCAAATCCATTGTAATGAAGAATAGCTGAAAGTAACTAATGATTTACTATATCAAAATTCTAAACACGTTATCTGACATTATCAGTGACAGTGAGGATTTAAATAACAAATCAATCTAAGCATTGCATGGGCAACTTCACATCGTTTTATCAAGGGTTAATATAAATCCAGTTAAATATGTTGTCCGAATATTTAATAAAGTTGTAAATCGAAATATTTTACACATTTTGAGATCATGAATTGTTGGAATAAATGCAACAATTTCTAAAATTTTAAACGTCAAAAAATAACTATCACTATTTTTAACACGTATAGTTGCCCCTCGGTGAAGAAGCGTTGATCCTGAAATTAGAGGCAATTTCTTTATTCATCTTAGTCATTTAGGCAGCAAATAATATAGACGAATTAATAGAGTTTTACATATTGTAAAAAACACTACCTAAAAAAATTACTAGATGAATAGTGAATTAATTCATCTTAACTAAAAAAATGATTGACAAACAATAAGAGTTGTTTAAAGTGTATATCAAAGAAATGATAATCAATTATTAAATCGAACGGAGCACTCTTGGTCTTAGAAGGAAGTTTCAAGATTTATCTACACAGAGTTGATTATTTATTCAGAAACCTTGTTTTGCTCAACTTGTTTGTTATTATGAATCATAAATAATTAAATTATTTCAGGGAAATTGGTTATCGATTAGAAAATAATTAACATTTTAAACGTCTCGGTAAAATATGGAGGATAAAATTAAAGCAGTTATGTACAGCATAGATTAAATATACATAGAGTCCATCCTTATATAAATATTTATCGTCAAATTCCTGAACCCCAAAACTTTTGTATCAACAAATAACGCTTATTTATGATATTGTCGCTTTTGACATAGCAAATACATACAAATTGTCTATTACAACATATTTACAATTTCTAAACTAACAAAATCCTAAATAGGCATTTCTTATAACGATATAAAAATTATGGGGTCCACATTTTAAAGCGATAAATTTTTACATGTGTGGAACTATCTATGTATATTTATTCTACGATGGCTCTGAAGGACCACAGGACAAAAAAAAACTAGAAATTTCTACCCAAAAGGGTTTTTTTGCCAATAGCTCCTTACCCCATATAAACTTTTTAAGTGTCTATTCGACTAGAAAAAAAAAATGTTTCAAACAAAACTTCCGTATTCCTAAAAAATTTTATACAAGACATTTTTTACCTAGAAGCCACTGGTAAAGCCTTAGATTAAGATAAAGCGGTATTGGTAATAAACCCGTTTTGGTCGCCGCACCTCTTAAGGTAAAAAATTTAAAACTAGAAGTTTCTACTTTAGAACTAGAAATTTCTAGTTTCAAAAGTAGAAATTTCTAGTTTAAAGTTGAAATTTCTACTTTAAAAGTAGAAAATTCGAGTTTTATAGTAGAAATGTCTACTTTTGAAACTAGAAATTTCTAGTTTTAAAGTAGAATTTTCTACTTTAAAAGTAGAATTTTCTACTTTAAAAGTAGAAATTTCTAGTTTTAAAGTAGCCATTTCTAGTTTTTTTATCTGTTGTGGCCCTTCAGAGCCATGTATTATTCTATATATTATACAGTATGCCATATTTCAACAATTCGTCGCATGATAACCATAGCCACATTTTGCTGTAAACAGAGATTTGTATTACAACCTACTCTAAGTATTTATCTGTCTTTCTGGGTAGGAGATTTCATTATTGAATGAAAGATTACCCCATAAACTTCATTTCCATATGATCCTAAGCAACTATTTGTTACAATTTATATTTTTCGTTACTCTTTGAAATCACAAACTGAAGATTATTTATTTTTATACGCTTTTTACCATCTGTTTAATAATCAAAAGTTACTAAAATTTATACCATATATCATGTCAGACAAATACTGGATTACTTCGTTCCATACTTTCCACATAAATATATATATATATATATATATATATATATATATATATATATATATATATATATATATATATATATATATATATATATATATATATATATATATATATATATATATATATATATATATATATATATATCTATATATATATATATATATATATATATATATATATATATATATATATATATATATATATATATATATATATATATATATATATATATATATATATATATATATATATATATATATATATATATATATATATATATATATATATATATAGATATATATATATATATATATATATATATATATATATATATATATATATATATATAGATATATATATATATATATATATATATATATATATATAGATATATATATATATATATATATATATATATATATATATATATATATATATATATATATATATATATATATATATATATATATATATATATATATATATATATATATATATATATATATATATATATATATATATATATATATATATATATATATATATATATATATATATATATAGATATATATATATATGTTGTTTTGTAAAAAAATAATACATTATTACGTAAAACATGTAATTCTCATGCGATGGATTTAATAATTAACTAGAAAATAGCATCAGCACTAGTTGCTCAGCAGTGACATTTTAGGAAAAAATATAACAGTTTTCGATTGCTCTTGGTATGGATTGATCATGCGAAAAATGTGTGTGACAGACTTGAGAACATGTGGTGAAAAATGAAAAAATGGTTCCAGTCTGACGTTGCTGATTGCGAATACTTATTTGATTAACATTTTGCTCTGATACAGCAAAAAATACTCTAGTTATAAAAGCTTGCTCGACCTTAGGAAACACAATTATTCATCAGTAGTTGGACGACAAACTGGTGTCTCAGTTAATCCTGCTAAAACTAAGATGACTATGTTCACCAAAAGAAGAAAAATAGAGGACTTTAGGGTACCAGCTATGTATGGAAGATTTCTGGTACTTGTACCAGAGGTTAAATATCTGGGGATGATCTAGATAGGAAATTGTTATGGGGGTACATATCGACCAAACTATTGAAAGTCGATGGCAGCCTTCTGGCAGTTGCGCTAGGTGGTTGACAGGAATTGGGACATTAGCCAATCGATCTGCACTGGTTACATACGACGGTGATTAGGCCCAGGCTTTAATATGGAACGGTGGTCTGATGGTCAAGTGCTAACGGGACGATCATCAGCGGAAGGCTACCAAGGGTGCAAAGATCTGCCTGCCTGGGGAAAACTAAATTAATTTGGTTCACCAACAATTAAACAAGGACCTAGCAAGTGTGTCATATGTTTAGGCATTACTTTGATGACAGTTTCAAATTCATGTATTATATTTTTATTTATGTACCTATTTTTGGTTAAAAATGATCCAGTCAAGAAAGAAGTATGAAAAAGAAATTAATTTTTGACTAAAGGCTATAGGACGATAAGAATGGGTTTCAATTTTTTTTTATTTCATCATACTGCAATTTCCACATACAACATCACCAATCAATAATCACGATCGAAAAGACATGAAAATTCCACAACATCTTCCTCTACTACTAATTCTTTAGGAGTACCTGAAATTTTTTTAATCAATTTCAAACAAACATAACACTTTTGATTATTATTACTTTTAGAAGGAGACATGTTTTTATTTTCTTAAAGATATCTTTAATCAAAAAGAAATATTATATCAAGAATAGAAATTAAACTCGCTATTTCTAACCCCACAGATAATTGTGAGTGTGTAGCGCTAAACATTAGAGCCAAGATAATAGTGACATCTTATGGGCGTCAAACGAACTAATTTTCAAATTGAAAGCGCTAAATTTTTTAAATTGTATTTTTATTTTATATAAAGATAAAATTTAATTCAATTTGAATAATTATATTGATGGATTATATCTATATTAATGTTTTATGATGAAACAGGACTTTTTAAGAGGAATTATTGCTATTTAAATATATTTTATATTTTTAAATGTTTCTATTTTTTAAATGAAAAATAAATTGTTTTTTTCAATATTATTCTCATTATTTAATGTTTTCTATAATTATAAATTTATAAAATAAGTGTTGTTTTTGATGTTTCAAAGGTTTCAACATTGAAATAAATCAATTTTTATATAAAAATCGGTTTTTATCTTTTTTAACTATGGCGTACCATTTCAATCGAATTGAAATTTTCAGAGATTATTTTACAGAGAAAAAGACATAAAAAAGTTATTAATTTCATAATTTTACTTGAACGTTATCATAGAGAAAAAAAAATTCGGAAAAAATCGACTATTGTTAATGGTTAGTATAAAGATAATAAGCTGCTATTTTTTCTACAAATAGTCTTTATCTATATTATGTCCAAATTTAATTCGAATCGATGGAACTGTTTTTTAAGAAAAAAATTATTTCCTAATTTTTCATTTTTTTTCGTTTTATTCAAAAACCAAAATAGGTAGAGATCTAAAACTTGCAGGATTAACGTATCTTATTAGTACCAATATACCTTCAAAAGATGATCCAGATATCTGGGGCCGAATCACCATTCTTATCGTCCTATTTCCTTTGTATTCAAAAGTTGTATCGATGATCATATTATTCTCAGCTACGAGGCATTTCCTTATTTTCTTTATTAATTTCACTCATTGTTCTTTAAATTAATAAAGAACTTGGGTATAATAAAGCAGGGTCTAATGTCAATAGTTTTTTAATTACTGTTGGGAAACACTTCCTTTGGGTGAGGTGAGAGAGAAAACAATTACATAAGTTTTTCTAGGCGGTGATGAGGATATTAAATGGACTATTAAGTCATTTTCCGCTTGTTTGGTTAACTATAACATCCGATTCAAATATTTTATTTAAACAAAATACTAAAGGTTAAAGGCAGATACGAATCCAAGTATATGTAAATTATGTAATCAAAATTAAACAAAACACAAGGAAAGTGAATGAGATATTACGTACTAAATATTTTTAGCGGGTCAAACAAATCAATCTAATCTTACGAAATATTCATAAATTTAAGTATTTAATTTTAAAACATATTTGTTGTACTTCAATTTCAAAATAGCGTCAGTTTCTACTATTAATACAGACTTTTTATAAGACCCATCCGCTTAGTAAATAAGATTGTTTCTCGCAGATCACTAAATACTTATTTGATTTACATTTTACTTACAGCAATTGCAATTTATATCAAACAGCTTCGGAATTTAATAAATATAATTATTGTGGTCATAATCACTACCGTCATATCTATCTGATCGCAAGCAGGTTGTGGAGCTAAATGGTACATTCTCGGATGTTCAGTGTATTACATGTGGGGTACCCAAGGGCTCTATTTTGGGGCCCTTACTTTTCATTATATTTTTAAATGACGTATCAAATCTTGTAACGGGAAAAGATCTTATCATGTATGCAGAGGACACCACATTTATAAGTTCAAACACTAATATTCCTGAATTAGTCTCATTGACGCAGAACAAAATGAACAATTTTGCTTCTTGGTTTTGTAGTAATAAACTGCTTATAAATGGTAGTAAACCTGTGTTTATGCATTTCACCCCGAGGTGTTCTAATCGATTAGAAAATTATCTTATTAGAGTAAATAACCAAACCATTGAACAAGTTAGTTTTGTAAAGTTTTTGGGAGTGTACGTGGATAACGCTTTAAACTGGGAGAGAAATGTTAATGCGTTATTCTCTAAATTATCTTCTATTTGTTATGCACTATACAGACTAAGAAGTGTATTTAGCAAAACTGTAGTTCTTTCATATTATTACGCTCAATTCTATTCTAGAATTAAATATGGTATAATTTTTTGGGGATCTTCACGCTTTGTCGACAGAGTTTTTAAAAGGCAAAAAAATGGCACTACGAAACATAAAAGGTATATCAAGACAATGTTTATGTAGAAATATATTTAAAGAATTATCTCTCTTACCCCTGGCTTGTCTCTAATATATTAGAAACTTTTTGTTACGTTAAAGCTAATTTTGACACATTTTTACCAAATAATTTCAATCGTAATTACGACACTGGGGGTCAGAATAATCTTCTTTTGCCTAAACAAAATTATATAATAAACTCCCAGAATCCATTAATATGATAAATAGGCCAAGAATATTTTATGACAGAGTTCGAGACATACTTCTACGTGGCAATTTTTATAGTATTGGAGAATATCTAGAATCTGGCATCCTTACTTAATTTTATAGTTCAAACCTCTTATATTACTTTATATATGTAATTTCCTTACTTATTTCATTTTAGCTTTTACAAATTAATAGTATAGTTTTTATTATTTCGTTTATGTATATATATATATATATATATATATATATATATATATATATATATATATATATATATATATATGATATTGGCTATCGATCTATCATGATTTGAAGGTGTAATTCAATGCAGGTCGGGGTATTTGCCCGCTGAGTAGTTGTTTCCTTCAAATCATATTTAATCACATTAGTTTAGTCCACCTGGGCTAGGGGTCGCCGCTCTCGGTACTTGCTGTGACGCAAGTCGCTATCCGCCACAGAGACATCTAGGATGTCGGTCGGATAGTAGCATTCAGACCATATGAGAAGTTTCATACCTCTCACCACTATTCACTTCACCTTAGTTAGTATATAACTAGCAGGTCGGCCACTATCATTTGTCTGTTCCATAACCTATGGCATACTGAAGAGAACAAATAAGTTCGAAATCGATCTATGTCTGGTTAGGAATTGACAAATGATATTGGCTATCGATCTATCATGATTTGAAGATGTAATTCAATGCAGGTCGGGGTATTTGCCCGCTGAGTAGTTGTTTCCTTCGAATCATATTTAATCATATATATATATATATATATATATATATATATATATATATATATATATATATATATATATATATATATGTTTCTATAATATAATTTTTAGTTTTCCATATAAGTGTGTCATGACGGTTCCGATTTATTCTAAATGACCCGTGTAATGCTAGAAAAACCGAAATCCCGTCAAAAATATTAAATTACGTGATTTATTAGCAAATAAATTTCATCAAAATGGTTTTTGGGGAAAAACTCAATTTTTTCAAATGGAACCATATTGGTACCTACCGTGGTACCATTTATTAGTACCATTAATAAGGAATTAATTCATATGTCGTATTAAAATGTTCCAAAAGCCAAAAACAATGATAAATTCGGTGATAAGCAAAATTGGCCAGCTGAAAGGAGATCCATGGGACACTAACTTTTTGTATTTGACTACAAAAAAATATATTCTTTATGACAGATTATAAATCATGTCTACTATATCAAGCGAAAATAATATATTTTCCAAGTACAATAGAGCTGATGTAAACTGAAATTTTGTACACATTTGACCTCATAAAATGGGGTTAGGATAAATTTAACAGTTTTACATTTGAAATGGTCTAATTTAGTTACAAAAATGTCAATGTCAATAAGAAGAAATTATTAAAATATATGACATGAATTATTATTGACAGTATCGAATGACGCTGATAATTAATTATTTAAAAATTTTAATGAAACAATTCAAGGTACACTATTAAAATTTAATTGAGGAAAGTGAAGAATTAAATAGAATGATTTTTTTACATCAGCATGATATATACTGTTATAAGAAAGTTATGTGCTGGCCACATCAGATATTTTGTTATTATTTTTAAATTTAGCAATAAAAAGAACTATCTAGGAACAGCTATTTTGGTTAATGTTATCGAAAAAAAAAATTTTGTTTGTTGGTAACTGGTAGTTGATAAAATAATATAGAAAAGCAAATATGCAACCTAAAAACAAGATATATATATATGTCAAGATATGCTTTAGAAACAGGATCCTTTGGCCCAAACAATCTGCCTACTTTTTTCCGTGCCTCGGACACAAATCTCCAACTAGGTTATGAAAGTTACTACACTGGCACATTTGACTGAATAGTCAAACATGAGGTAATTGCCCTGTTTTTAAGAAAGGAACTGTTTGGATTGATGGAGGAAATTTATTTGGCAAAATTGGAACTGTATAAATTCTAAAAATTGTGATGATTTCGACTTTGGTAAGTAATTATTTGGATATTATTTCTAGTATTTATCACTACTTTGTAAACTAACTTTTACCCTCTCTGTTGGAATATTTGGTAGTATAATTTTATTATACCTTTACGATTAAATATATGTATTAACAATTTCGTATATTAATTTGTAAAAAATACGTACATACGTCCCAAATACCAAACTACACAAGATCTGAATGCCTTAAAATTGCACAAAATTAAGTTAAGTGAAGAGGCTATTTCTAGAAAGATATTTTGTCAAACGTGCTGTGTTAATTTCACAGTACTGTTTTCTAATGTCGACATATAAATATTGCTCCTTAAGAAATCTGTTTGTCATTTATTGCGATATTAAGTAGGCTTTGGAATAATAATTTGTTTGTGTTCAGAGATGTTACAAAAATATGTTTGCTAACAGAAACATATTAGCAAAACATATAGAACTAAGTAGGTGTTCCTCGTGTATATTAGATCGAAACAGTTCCTGCATAATTAAGGCAGGAATTTATTCTAAGACGACACAAATTATTTATTCCTAGACCGTGGCTTGCACGAGGGTAAATTATTCAGTATGGCAATTATGATGGAGTAAATTCTGTATCTTGATAACAGAAATTATTTGGAAAAAATCCTTACATTGTTGTTTTAAAAACGCCATGTTTTGTCACAAAAAATTCTTACACTCTTTCAACCCCGTTCCCTATAGATCAGCACTTTCAAAAATTTTAAATGGCACAAGGGGTTCAGTTATATCTTGTTTGAAAAGTATTTGCAAACAAGGTATAAATTTACATTCGTTTTAAATTTTTTGATTTGGTTTATCCTTGTCCGAGATAGAGCATTTTAAAGATGTAAAATCAAATATGATCTCGTCAATTCACTTTGATTGAAATCGCAAATATCTAATTTCTAAAACTGATTGTGAGTTTGTTTAATAATACCGGGTGACAACGAAATCGTTTTACAGGACGCCATTTTGTTACCGTATAAGCTAGGGATTTGAAATTTTGGTTGAGGACAGTGGCGGCTCGTGATAATTTTATTTGGGGGGCTCTAGTTTCTTAAAAAATATGAACAACATAATAAGGACTCACCTTCGGTCCCTTGGTAATTTGGTCGTCTACTTGGGTAGACCTACGATTTTTGATAACAAAAGAAAAGTTTTATGTATATATGTACAAAAAAAAGTTTACAATATAATAAACACTTAAAAATGAGAGTAAAAATGTTATTGCTTATACAGAAAATCAAGTCTTCTCTCTTTCTGGGAAATAAAATATTCTATGGCTTTTTCGTCAAAATTGGTTATGTTATGGATAAAGTTCTTATTCACAGACATCATTGCTAGGGCATTAAGGCGTTCTTCTTCATAGTGTTTTTTAAAAATGTCTTTATTCTTTTAAGAGTTGAAAAACATCTTTCTGATTCAGCAGTAGACATCGGAGTGGTCACAATAATTTTTAGGAACTTGACCGTTTCTCTGAACGTATCATTTAAACCATTTTCAGACAGCCAAGAGAGCATGTTTAGGCTACCTACAAAATTTCTAAAATCCGTCCTTGAATAAATGACTTCAGTTCTTAATTTGTCTTGTAACATTGGATGAGATTCAGCAACTGATTTGAGAGTCGACGTCGGAAATTTCTTTGAATAATTAAGAAAATTGTCTACATTCACTAAAGATGCGGCTTCTAAATGACCTCTGTATGACAATAGTCTTTCTTTCATCTGAAAAATTATTGTATCACACACTTCCTTATAGCAATTACGGAATTTCTATTTTCAGGATTATTTTTTCTCCGTTTAATCTCATTCTCAATATTAGTAATTCCTTTTTCTATCTCATCATTTGAATTTCTAATAGATGATATAATTTTTTCAAACTACTCAACTTTTTTTTAAGTTCAATACTGTCTGTTTTTCTGGCTTGATATTTATTGACTAAATAATATGTCTATATGTGGAAAGATTTTGTGAAATAAATTAAGAGAAAATACAAAATTGGGATCTTCTAGAATTCTTCGTAAGCCACAGACCTCTTTGCAAGTAACAGATTTATTACATTTTTCCTCCAATTGCTCGAAACATTCGATTAACTTTCCTCTGTTCTGAAAAATGACGTTTACTATACGGATGTTATAATTCCAACGTGTAGCGGCAACTCCAGGCTATTTTCGATTTACAATTTCTTCTATTACATCATATCTGTGAGTAGAACTTGAACAAAAAACTAGGAATTGCGGATAAATTTAAGAAAAAAAATTCATTTTAGCATTCTGACTCGTTGATTTTTGCATAATTAAATTTAGTTGATGTGCATAACAATGCACAAAATGAGTATGTTTATATACTTTAATTTTATTTTTGATTGAAGTCCACTGGTAACACTACTCATAACATTTGCACCGTCGGCGTCGTAAGTTTGAGCAATTAGTTTAGACGGCGAGTTTGAAATTAATTTATCTAACTCATGTTCTATGCACTGTGTTAAACCCTCAGCTGACTTATCGGTCACTCTTAGGAAACTCCAAAATTTCTCATAAATATTTCCATTGTGGTAATATCTTACCATCATAATCATTTGACACTGGTTTAAAATATCAGTTGTCTCATCACTCTGAATTGCTAACATTTCACTTTCATTAATTTGTTCTTTATTTTCTTGACGACATACTGCAAGCATAATTTCCAATATTTCATTGCACAGTTTTAGATATACTTTTGAAAACCGTCGCCTTGTTCTCTCAAAATTACATCCAATTGTGATGAAAAATCGATTAATTCTAGCAAAATCACACGGTTTTGAGAACCATCTTTTTAATCATGCTCTCTTAATGCTAGTTCAAACTTTGATACAATTGATAATTTTCTTTAAATTATATCTATTTTTAGTCACTTGCTCGTTGTATTTTATAATATTTTGTCTATAAACTGAATCTAACTGAACTGCAATATTTACCGAGCCTAACAAAGTCAAATCCGTACTGCACTTTATATTATATGCAGAAATGTCGTGCTTTTTTATTTTCTGATTTAAATGTTTTAGATCTTTTAATCCTGTTACCGACCATATCTTGTCCATTCCGGCAGAATTGGAATGAAATAGAGCACATGGAAAACAAAACAGAGCATTTACCTTATCACATCCACAAATCCACTGAAATTTTTTGTAAATTTCCTTTAAAAAAAATGCCTCGTGAAAGTACTTGTCCCTACCTTGTCTGGCTAGTTAAGAGTCAATACTGGTGTTGGTCGTCCGAGTTTCTTGATTTTTACTTTTTCTGTTAACGGCAGAGTTTTAAAATTCACTTTCAGAATATTATTTATACTATTCTCAGTCATTTTGGCATCAACCAACTTAAAATATGTACCGTATTGCATCCTTTGTGAGGATTGTGAAAAAAAATACATAGGCAAAACTTGCATTATTACAAAATCACAATATTAATTATAATGAAGTTAAAATTTTGGATTATGAAAAAAATTTGGGTAAGAGAAGTTTTTTGGAAATGTGTCACATCTTTAATGAGACACAAGCGATTAACTCTAGAACAGAGAAGGTCTCGGCGTGATTTACAAGTATTTACTACATTCTTATGCAAATAACCATAATGGAGAAAACACACAGTATAGCACATTTCAATAGGAGGCAGATATTTATCTTGGCAAATAATCCACTTCTGATCCCTTTCTCTCTCACAAAAAGCAGAGTTCTTTTTTTAGACAACATTCCTTTGTTTTTTGTAAAATGATAGGTAGCATGTAGTGGCCTCAGATTGTTTGAATTATTCTAGTTTTGATTTTTCAACAATCAAAAAATTAATGTTTTTTTGTCATTAACCTTTAGTTAATATGTTTTTTTTATAATGTAAAGAACCAGTTTTCATGTTACCAATGTTCTTTGCTTCATTCGTAACCTCACTTTAGTAAGTACCTTTTCACTTTATTATAATAGTTTGTAATTTAATAATTTTTGTAGAATTCCTGATGAAAAAACAATAAAGTTTCGAAAGCTAGAAAGTTAAAAAAGTTTTTAAGTTTTTCTTCTTTTTTTGATTACGTGACTGCATTCCCTGGCTAAATTAAAAGTATTTGTCTATATATATATATATATATATATATATATATATATATATAATGTATATATATATATATATATATATATATATATATATATATATATATATATATATATATATATATATATATATATATATATATGTATATATATATATATATCAAATTTGTTATAGAAAATGGCTTATTGTTTGAAGAAAAATTTCTGGTTCGATGTGTATGTATATTTGACCAGTAAAAAGTTAATATCTGTGCAGGCATAGCGGGGAATCATCAAATAATTGGACAAATATTCTTTGAAGTAACCTTACCGGAGCTGTTTGTTTAAAACTTTCTCCAAACAAAGCTTTTTCCTATTTTGACTAACTTGTTTCCCAATCCAAATAATTTAGAGATACCAAATTCTTCTTTTCTGTTTTAACAGGATGGGGCACCACCTCATTTTACACTTCCTGCCAGAGAATACATAAGTAGAGTATTTCTGAATATATAGATAGGTAAAAGAGGGGCGTTGGAATAGCCCGCAAGATAGCCTGACCTGATCCCACTGGATTTCTTTTTGTGGGTCCATCTAATAAACATGGTCTATCAAACAATACTTGCAAACTTGCAAGAGACAAAAGACAGAATAACGGCCGAAATACTCCACAGATATTCGAAAACATTAGAAAGGAATTTTACTTTAGACTGGGTTGCTGCCAAGAAGTAGAACGAGCTCATTTTGAACAATTTATTAATTAACTTTAATAAACCTGTTAAATCCGTTTTATTGTAAGTTTTATTAAAAACTTCATTAAGAAGTGTGTTTGCAAATTTGTTTAAACTTCAATTAAAAAAATTGAGATGATTTCGACTTTGGTAGCTATTTATGTATTAACTTCAGTATTTATTACTACAAATTTACTTTTACCCTCTCTGTTGGAATACTTTGGTATTATAATTTGTATTACACCTTTTTTTAGTACATATCGCTTATGGGACATTTTCCAATTTATATTACATTGCGATTAACACTGGTAGATGGAGTTAACTTCAACTCATCTTTCTCTGCTTTTATGTACAGACTGAATTTTTTTCTTGCGTGTATACATACTTCGCACTGCTGAAGGCAAAAACCAGAAACCGGTCTGCGAATAGTATGCACGACGACCTCAAGAGGGTTTTTCATTTATTTGGTAAAAATCCTTTACTTACTAGTAATTGCCCACTGCAATCAAAATTAAAACTTAATCACTTCTCTCAGTGTGATATAAATTAATAAATCATTGAGAAATATGTGTTGGCAATTTTATTTAATCTTCAATTAAATAAACTGTGAGGATTTCGACTTTGGTCTCTATTTAGGCATTATTTCTAGTATTTATTACTGTAATTACAATTTCCCACAAAAATATTTTTTGTACTTAAGTCCAGTTGCACAAACTTTCCATAAATGATAAGCCTTAGGCTTTCCTTATTATTAATTTATGTTGCACCAATCAAAGTTAGGTTTTCTTTAACAAAGTTGGCAGTGTTTTGCTTTGGGATCACTGGAACTGTTCCATGACTAATTTCTCATCTGTGTTTTTGATATAAAAGTATGGTTATGTATTGATTGTTTACATAGATTTAATAGTTACTAATAGATGAAGCATAGAGACCGTGTGATACAAAAATTTATTCCGTGCTATTTGAAGATGGCTGAAAGTTTGATGGGTGTAACACTAACTAGCAGTTTTAGTAGTTTTTTAAAGGCAGTTGAACGTTCTAAGGAGCGTACACACCAACACAGTGAAGTTGTCGGCACTAATAGCATATGTAATCGCGAATCCACCATTGCACTGTTTTTGCATACATTGATTGCCTCGCCATTATTAACGTCCACTAACTGCACTGGACTCAACAGAAGCCACGTAATAACAATAACAAAAGAAATAAAAAAACATCTTTATACTCGCCGTATATGCAACAGTTCTCAACTGGAGTCATTTGCATACTAAACAGAACGATCAGGTAAACAATACAAGGTCGAGGCAGCCGCTATGTCTCCATTGTGGCCAAAGTTATGCGTCCTTCTCCATGACCGCGCATCAGTGCGGATTTTACATGCAAAAGTTTAACGTGTAAGTAAAAAAACTGCCAGAAATTACCATTTATTTAATTATTATATCGCATATTTTTTGGTATATAGTAGGTAATAGGTTTTAATCCATCTCTGGATGTCGCCCAGATATCCTATGTCATCTGACAAGTGTAATATAACTTGTGAATTTCAATGTGCATTTTTTTTATTAGTAAAAAATGTTGGATTTCTAATGAAAATTCGATTTTTTTTTGGAAAATGTAGTAATCAGATTTATTGTATATTCCTTCAAGAAAACATAAAAAAAGGAATTGAGAATTTAGCTAACGATTTTTGAGGAGTATGTTGGAATCATTTTTCCAATATAGCGGTCTTAATAATTTCGCTTTGTAATATTCAAAGAAACAAATTTTAAGTAGACTCTTTTATAAACCTAATAAAAAATAATACAAAATCATGATGTAGTTTTCGAGTAACAGATATTTTAGTTAAGAGAGTATATAGGCTATTTTTCAATAAGGTAGCTGAAGCTGGTCAGGATTTGTATGAATTTTTGTTTACTCAAGCATCAAGTGAAGCAAAAAAATCGTGGTCCCCTAACAATTCCTACAAATTTTATTATCAGACTAATCCATGTGTATATTTACCTTCGGTAATTTTTTACAAATGCCCCTGAAATTTCCCAGTTAAGCACAGGAAACCTAGAACCATTATTTGAAAATATTTCTCTCAGACTTGCTTGCGAAACAAATATAAAACAACCTGTCTTTCATCATTTCTTTTCATTTCGGCACTTACATTTACAACATTCCTTTTAAATTAATTTATATTAACTTCGTGTTTTAATTGTTTACAAAATATTTTTTTCAGATATAATCTAATTAATTGTTCCTTTCAGCAACGGTTGCGCAAAATTCCCAAAACAGATCTACACAATTGACAGCAAAGTCTAGAATACAAATACATAAGAGGCAATCCTTAGGTACCACTGGTAACACCTACATGCCTACATGGTACTGTCGCTGGTACAGAGCAAGGTGATCCGCGAGCCTCCACACGACTTCGCGAAGGTGAGGCTGCTATTCTCAATCGTACCGCCACGCTCTCCGCTTGTTCTCTCTAAGTGCATTTTAATTTATTTGTAACTTACCTGTAACGTGCTTGTGCAACATTCCTATAACACGTGCGTGTTTTGTGAATGAAATCGGTGTTTTGGTGTGGTTAGCAACTTTTGGATTACTGCCATTTGGTTATACTGTAAGTAAATTAGACGTTAATGGTTTTAATAGCTTTAATATGTATTTTGAAAAATGGATGTGACAGTTTTTATATGTACGACGTGTTATGTAATGCTTACTGTAGTTAAAACCACAATAAGTGTAAGTTCAAGATTTTATGTTGCGTAATTAAAATTGTTGTTTTTTAAATTAAGTATATGTAATAACAATACTGGAATATTTGTTTAATATGTATGTCGAGGTAAATTAGTTAAATTATGGTTACTTCTGTTGAATGTAATTATTACGGAAACAACTGTAAATCAAAAGTATTTTCTTCAGATTATGTAGATACCTTGGTACAACATATGCAAAGTGTTCAAGTTAAGACTCACAGGAATTGTAATCAATTGCTACAGCCGTTGACCAAACGAAACTTAGGATAAGGTTAGTAATAGACATTTAGAAACATTTGCTGCAGAAAAAAATTATGAAATGTTCACCCTAAAAACTTAATTTTAGCCACGAGTATGAACAAAGCAAAATTGAGTGTAGTTTCTTATAAGAAAATTATGGCTTTGATTTTCATTTATTTGAGTTTAGTTTGCTTCATAATCCAGCGTTGAAATCTCTTGATATTTCCTGTGTTCTAATCTTCAACCACCTTTTTTTATTGGAAGATATGGTTAAAGAATTTTGATTTCTTGGCAGGTGTATCTAGATTTCAATAAATTTTAATAAATATTATTGGAAAATTAGAAGCTAATATATTTTTTTTAATTTAAAAATATATTTTCTTAAAACTTTCTATTATTTGCCGGCATAAAATAATTATTAGAGGTTCTTTGCTCAGTTAGTAGATCGTGATTAAGGGCTGATATTCAATAGAGTTTTCCAAAAAATCTATAAGCTGAGCGCCAAAATGAGATAAATTAAACGAATTAAAATTATTAGACAAAATTTTGTCTTAGGTCTTTGAATTAATTTGGGAATAATGTAGAAAATAATAAGATAAGATAAATTGAAAGCTAAGGAAATAAACGAATAAACAATGTTTTTTCTACCATTTAGTTGTCAATGAAAACAAAAATATATAATCAAAGTTCTGCGATTAATTTCGAAAATTTTGTATATTTATTTATTTAATAAACTTTACAAAATTAAAGGATATACACCCATACCATTGGTTTTTGGTGGTTGCATATAAAAGTCCCTGTATAAATGAGATTTTGCTATGAACTAGTTAATTGATGCAGCAACAGCTTAATAAAGAAACTGGTTATTTGAAAATTTAAACAAGGAAGGAACAGAATTACACAGCTTTGTTTAGAGTTTTTTTAGAATCCACGATCATCTCATTATTTAAATTTTTAAAAGGCTCCAAAAAAATCAGCTCCGTTCAAAAATTTCTTTTCATAAAATTTTTGGGTTTTGAACAAATAACTTTATAACAATTATGTTCAGTGATTTAAGCGACGTATCATCGTTTTTCAGGCTAAAAGTATATGACGTAATGATGTACTGTTTATATTTACATAAACAATCATCGCAAGCAATAGTAGCACTTACGTGAAAAGACTCAACCTACTTTAGTAATATGACGTTATAAAATTACAAATTATTCTTTATTTGTAAATTGACGTAAGGGACGCCTCAAAATTTTGAGCAAATTTATTTTTACCGAAAAATATTTTGAAAATTTTAAGTGTTTCTAATTTTATGCTCAAAAACATAAACTTTCAAGCCTCCAATTTTAAAATATTCTCTCCTCAGGAACTGAAAAATTTGACAACTTTGCGACAAAATTGGATCGTTAAGGTCTTGACAATCCTGCAAATTTTAGTTTCTCACCGGAAATTAGATTTTATGGAATATGCCGGAGTTTAAAACGGATATATATAATTTGTTAATCGATAAAACTGAAATAAATTTTCAAACAGCAATACATACAAGAAGC
Source organism: Rhamnusium bicolor (assembly GCA_029963845.1). Classification (NCBI taxonomy): domain Eukaryota; kingdom Metazoa; phylum Arthropoda; class Insecta; order Coleoptera; family Cerambycidae; genus Rhamnusium; species Rhamnusium bicolor. The sequence goes on from JANEYF010003605.1 coordinate 65,904, forward strand.
GGTTTGATGAGCTCTATCGACTACTTCTACTGTTTTGAAAAATATTAATGGGTTCTCATTTTATACGTTAACCGCAAAACAACTTCAAGAAATGTTTTATAACAATTTCAAGATAAGATTAAATTCGAATTTTTCCCGATGTTGAACTGTTGCTAGATTTACACGGGATATTAAAAGACAGTTGATAAAATTCAAATTGTTTTACATGAAAATAATAAAATATTCATTCTCAGTTCTCAGAGCTCTACTCTTGGACTTACTTTCCATGGAAAATATACCTACTTTTAACAGAAATCCTTGAATTTCTTGATATATGCATTGAAAGCTGAGGAACTACGAATTTGCTTGTATTTTTTGCCTCGGATAACGACTGGCAGTCATTAAGTGTTGTTTGGGGACGCAACAACAATTCTTGAGAATTTCGTTTAGTCTAACATTTATTTTTTCAAATTCTCTTGGCCAAATACTAGAAGCAAGCACAATTTTTAGTTAATGAGTTGCTCGGAAAATGGTATTTGCCATCCATCACATGTAGTACTTGTTTTCACTAGAAGCGCAAATATTAAAAAATTGTGAAAGAACGAAATGGTCTATGTAGTATTTTCCTTTCTGAATAAGTTTCTAGAGGTAATTGAAAAAAAGAATGAATTAACAGTGTGTCCTTCGTGGTGCTCATAAATGTAGAAAAGTCGAAAAAGCACATCGTTTAACATTTATTTGCATAAATGTAGCTGTTGTCCATTGTAAATAAATATATACGTTAAAAACTTAAGTACACATAATGTAAATATTGCAAGACTGAGTATTAGAGTTTTTTATTAACTACATATTTGTATAAAATTCAGATAGCCTTCTTAAATATGCCAGGATCCATGAAATATATTTTTAAAAGGAATTTACGCGACTTTCCTAAAATAGATTTACAAAAAATTTTTTTTTTAAATAGTTATGGTGTGAACACATAACTTGTCTAAATTATAACAGAACTGTATAATTTTGTGTGAAATGTGAGTATAAGTAGATAATATAAAAATTTTTAATAAAAAATTCGGTGTCAGAATTTGTATATTAAAAAAAAATTATTAATTTATTTGCTAATTGCTATTTATTAAAGTTATGTACTCACAAAAAAAATGATAGTTTGAAATGATCTTCAAATATAGGAAATGAATTTAGGTCTGAAGCTCTTCCTAGATTTTAGATCAAACATTTTAAGAAAAGGTAAGAATAAAAATTAGATAAAATTTGATATGTAACAGGCAATATAGTACTTTAAAATTTAAAAACAAAAAAAGAACTGCAACATGATATTTCTGCTCAAATCATGCATTTCCTGAAGAACTTCAGAAGTTTTTGGTTTAAGGTATAATAAGACTAGTACTAAAAATTAACAGATGACATCATAGTATTCTATCCCTCACTATGTCTGTTTTGCTTAGTCTACTTTAAGCCAGCCTGGTTTGGTATTATTATTTGTTTTTTCCATTACTTATGGCATAATGACGAGAACATAAAAAGTTCGAAACCGGTATATGTCTAGTGAGGACTTGATAAATGATCTTAGCTACCAAACAAGATTTGAAGGTTTAATTCAATGCAGGTCGGGGCTTTTGTCCGCTGAGTAGTTGTTTCTTGCAAATGTTATTCAGTACCATAGGATTCATAGTGTTATTATTGAGTTGTAATAGTTTGCATTTTTATAAATATAAATATTTGTAACCCAATTAGTTAGCAGGAGCAAATATGAAAAATCAAGATTTTACTCAACACAAATTAGGTAACATTGAGTCACTACTGTATTAACTAATTAACAACCTAATTCAGACTTAAGTATAATCACAATTAATCGCTACTTTAGTTTCTAACTTATTTCTTCTTCACTCGCACAAGTCCAGATTAAGACTGAGCTCCTCGACTCACCATGCGCCATATATCCATCCATGTATGGTTTAGAATTTTTTTTGAACACTCCCGACCCTTCTTGAACAGTTCTAGTTCCGTCTTTATAAATCTAGAGTTACATGTCTATTTAATTCGTTTTAATACTGGTAACGTCATTTCCGGCCACACCCTGGGAGCAGTAGTCTGCAGAGTCCATTGGTGTAACAATAATGTAAAACAGTTTCTTGTAAAATTTGTTGTATCTAATTTAAAAAGATTTTCTTGGCAAAAATACAACAAAAGAACAAAAATCCATTGTAAATATGTCTTAATCATAGCCACATAACAAGTGTATAAAAAAATATTTTACCGCAACAAAAAATGAATAAAATTTTGTTAAACACAGATAAAAAAATTGTTGTAAACATTACTGAAAATTTTTAATGTAGATGCTTAAAAATTATATGAAATTGGAAGAAAAAAATGTATTAAAGAACATAAACCAATTATTACGTAATGTAATATAAATACATAAAAAATTAAAAAAAAATGTAAATCACATTTGCCTCTTAAACTTATAAAAAAAAAGAAAAATAATAATTATTGTACTTTTTTTTAAAGATTTTTTTTAGTATTAAAATGAATTAAATAGACATGTAACTCTAGATTCATAAAGACGGAACTAGAACTGTTCAAGAAGGGTCGGGAATATTCAAGAAAATTTTAAACCATACATGGATGGATATATAAGGCGTATGGTGAGTCGAGGAGCTCAGTCTTAATCTGGACTTGTGCATGTGAAGAAGAAATAAGTTAGAAACTAAAGTAGCGGTTAATTGCGATTATACTTAAGTCTGTATTAGATAATTGTTGTTAACTATTACTTAGTTAATACAGTAGTGACTAAATTTTATCTAATTTGTATTGAGTAAAATCTTGATGTTTCATATTTTATCCTGCTAACTAATTGGGTTACAAATATTCGGTCGGTCGGATAGTAACATTCAGCCCATATGAGAAGTTTTATACCTCTCACCACTATTCACTTCACCATAGTTAGTATATAACTAGCAGGTTGGCCACTATCATTTGTCTGTTCCATAGTCTATGGCATACTGAAGAGAACAAATAAGTTCGAAATCGATCTATGTCTGGTTAGGAATTGACAGATGATATTGGCTATCGATCTATCATGATTTGAAGGTGTAATTCAATGCAGGTCGGGGTATTTGCCCGCTGAGTAGTTGTTTCCTTCAAATCATATTTAATCACATTAGTTTAGTCCACCTGGGCTAGGGGTCGCCGCTCTCGGTACTTGCTGTGATGCAAGTCGCTATCCGCCACAGAGACATCGAGGATGTCGGTCGGATAGTAGCATTCAGACCATATATATATATATATATATATATATATATATATATATATATATATATATATATATATATATATATATATATATATATATATATATATTTCTACTTTATTACTGATAAAATGCAGAGGAAAAGGAAACTTTAAATAATTCTTGCAGTCTTTATATGTACACTTACTAATTTTTGATCAGACGAGATTTTTAATTGCTACGTTTAATTTACATTTTTCCGGTCATATATATTATTTTTTGCAGTATCCTATGAAAATGAAAGTTAAATTTTATTGTTACAGTTGCTGCACCTTAGCGTGATCTACTTTGAATATCCATTAAAATTTCCGGCGTAAATATTAATTCAAAATAGATGATCTTTACTTCCTCCTGCAAATATATTTAAATATCAACTGAACGTGTGAGGATTTTAAAATAGTAAATAAGACATATAAAACGTGAGAAATTTGTGAATTACTTTTCGCATGATTTCTGCACTATTTTTATAGTAGGTAACTTCTTATACCAATCGAAAACCTATGTCACACATTTAACTAAGTAAGTGGTTTACATTATTTTAATAACCTTGATTACACATTACTGATTCACCAGAAGGGTATAACTGACACGATGAAAAACTGACAATCCCTACCCTAATATTTTCTGACGTCTTAGAACCTGGTGCTGGCCAAATGTAGCATTTAAATGCAAGTCGTGAATAATAATAAGTTAGTTTAAACTCACATACTCCATAGTTGGTCAAAAACACCAAAATAATAACTGGAGGTACAAATCCCTCCAAAATGGAGCAACAGAAGCGAATATTAAAGAAATTGTACCTTAGTACGACAAGCCCTGACAATATTCTGATAAAAGACGCGACAAATAACAATTCAGGGTTAGACAATAACATAAATGAACAACAGATTTCATGACTGTGACGTCACTATTTAGATAACCAACATTACTTAAAGTTAAATTACAGACAGAAAAGATATCAATGATTGAACAAAATACGTAAACTGTATGATTTTGATAAATTTAGTTATTTTGTTTTAAAAATTATACATGTACCTACCAATCGTACTAAGTTTTTATTACTAAGTTCAGAAAAGTTTGTTGTTTCAAAGAAAAAGTAGGGTGACATCACAATTAATGAAGTCCATTTACCTTTTGTTTAACAGTTATGTCAAACAAAAATTGACAATGACATTGACAACTCAATCTTCTTCACAATATAACCTAATTTGAGCAAGCGAGACCCAGTGTGAAGGACAATGTGCTCATTCAGCAAACGACTGCTGATATAATACTAAGTTTGATTGGTTCTCGATTTGAAAGTAACCAATAAAAGGCAATTGTACATATTGCAACTTCAACCAGCTAGATTGGCACAGTTATTGTCACCATTTGATCAACAGTTAACTCATACTAGCGTTTGGCGCTGCGGATATCACAGGTACCAGTAGTCTTTTCTCTTAAGCTAAAAGAAAGAAGATTTAAAAAAATTCAGGTGTTATGTTCATAAAGCTACCATATTCATGGTAGGTTGTGTTCAGCAAAGAACTAAAGATATGAATAAAACTTATTACATCAGTTGTTAAAAAAAGCGCTGAGCACTGATTCCGTTAATCTGTTAATCGAGAACTATTTATGGTTTAGGGCTAATGTGGTGTATAAAAAGTCAAGGAATGGACAAGTGACACCTACTTTTGTTGCTACGCATACAGTCGTTAGCACGAAGTTACTAATTTATACAGGGATTTATACCCCCTCGTGAATAATAGCCATTATTACATGCTCGTTGAATATTTTACTAATACGTAATACTATTAACATATATCGTGCCGTGTATTTTGTTAGTCGAAATCTATTTTTTTTCCAGACCATTTGTCAAAATAATTAACTGTGGGTCAAAATATACTGCAATCCATCTTACACTAAATCAGTTAAGTCCACGAAGTCTTTATCATCAGCTATAACTTTCGTATTATAAATCCGTTGGATAACAATAAAGTTAGGTTGGGTATGGGAACTCCACTTGAACTGATCAACCCCTAGCAGCACAAAATATTTCTTTAATGTGTATAATACATTGCTATAATATGGAATATTTTCACAAAATTGCAAAGATATAAGAAATAATTTAGAAATATATAATTAAAAATATTTTAAGGATATTTAAGAAATAATTCAAATAAATATACAATAGAACATATTTAAAAGATATTTAGTAATAAATTTATAAGCAATATTTAGGAGCTAATTAAAAATAAATATATTAAACGGATTATTTCAAAAATATTTAAGTAATACTAAAAAATAGATACATAATTAAAATTTTATCAAAAATATTTCATATATTTAAAAAAATTACAACATTAAGAAAATTTATTGCAAAAATGTTTGGTGCTATTGTTGACCGGACGTTTATACAACGCACATTTGGTTGCAAGCTCTGGTTTGACACTGATCAAGGTTTGATTTGAGTTTATGCAACTGGCCATAAGGAAATTAAAAACAAAAATATCATTCCATATATTCTTAAAAATGTTTTTTAACCGTTATTTTAAAAATAACATTATTGAGTCAGTTGTACTGAACATAATGTGTATATTATCTTTTTTGTAATCCAAGTTTCAGCGTTTTGGCAAATAGCCGGGAAAATAATTGTTTAAAAAGATATATCGACGCTTAAGAAACAATACCTCGTATCTCCATTTTTGTCAAAACTCGGTTTAGAATTTTAAATTAATGTCTACTCCTATGCCCAACAGTTCCCAATATCTTGTATCTCCAAGATTAATATTGATACCAAAAACTCTACTTCCATGATAAAAATAACATGTAGGTTTCATATCTATTAATAAGAAAACTTATTTTTGTTCGTCTCCTGTAAAACTGCTAATTTGGAGATAAGAGGTATTGTTTCTTAAGCGTCGATATGTTATACTTATTTCTGACAAGATTTGTAAAAGTTAGTAAATAATAATTAGCGAAAAATTTTCAGTTAATATTATTTTTCATTCCACTCTATATTTTAACTTTTACAAAGAAGAGGAACTTAATTTGTTTTTAAATTATTTTATTCGACCCAAAGGGATATTTCCACTATATAATTTCAATTATTCTGTTCTCTGAAGCCATTAATGTTTATTACATTAAGGTCTACAAGTTTCCTTACTTTGGATTCTTTAAATGTGCTGGCTACTCTGATGACGCAATGCAAGCAGAAACACGTGTCGGTAGATATTTTAGTTTTTTAAAGTGAGTGTCAACTGGTGAGTACCTTGTGTTTTATTTATTTTTGGTTTTACTAGACAGAATAGTTGAAATTAAAAATAACATTATTGAGTCAGTTATACTGAACATAATGTGCATATTATCTTTTTTGTAATCCAAGTTTCAGCGTTTTGGCAAATAGCCGGGAAAATAATTGTTTAAAAAGATATATGTTATACTTATCTGTGATAAGATTTGTTAAAGTTAGTAAATAATAATTAGCAAAAAATTTTCAGTTAATATTATTTTTCATTCCACTCAATATTATTTTGTCTGATGAATGCACTCTCAAATTAAATGGTGAAGTGAATCGTCAGAATTGTAGATACTGGACAAGGGAAAACCCTCGATGGATGCGAGAGCAGTACTCACAGAATCCACAAAAGGTAAATGTGTGGACGGGAATTGTAAGAAATAGAATCATTGGACTCTATTTTTTTCGGTGAAACTGTAAACGTACCGGCATGTCTCCAATTTTTAATGGGTTATCTCATCCCAACGTTATTAAATTTATTCCCCAATAGAATTAATACTAGAAATATTGACGAAAGCCTGTGGTATCAATAGTATGGTGCGCCTCCCCATTATGCAGCAGACGTTAGAAGGCATCTTGATCAAATATTTCTGAACAGGTGGATTGGCAGACGTGGACCCATCGAATGGCCACCAAGGTCACCGGACCTCAATCCATTAAGTTATTTTCTGTGGGGCCATCTAAAAACTTTGTTTATGAAACCAAACCGGAAAACATTGATGACTTAAAAGAGAGAATTAGAACAGAAATAAACATTTCTCAGGAAACTATAAACAAGGTTCAGCAACACTATTCATCTTTTAGGATACTGTCAGCTGCAACAAGGAGTACATGAAAATTTACTAAACTGTTTTTATTACTAACTAACCGTTAGTTTTAGTCACTATTATTTGTTCAAACAAAACTTGAAAAATTAGTAAATTCTTGTATTCAAAATGGCCGTATCTGTCAACTTATCGACGTGTCGGAGGATTTTTTTAAAATATTTTTTGGTTTAAGTATAATGAATTTATTCCATACTTTACGAACACACTGTATAATATGTATAAACAAATAAGTCTTAATTTACAAATTGATAAATATTTTCATACAAATCATTGAAATAAATCTATCTATTTTAGGACACGTAGAAGTATGCGGCTCAATATACTGATTCGCATTAGACCGATCCCAATATGTTGTGGTGTAACGGGCGCAGAGGTGTTAGAACTGAAGCTGGGAATTGCATTTGATTAATTCGTGTGATTAAATAATCGATTATTTAAAGTTCGAACAGTTTGAAATTAAATTAACCAAATAATCAAATTAGTAATCGAATATTTAAATGATCGAATCTGAGAAACGCACTCAAATAAGTAATTAGAATCGTTGAATATTTGATTATTTAAAATCGGATAAGTCATCTTTATAGCAGGTGATACCAATTTGTTTAAAATGTTAGAGCCAAAATAGTTCAACATTCGAATAGTAATTTTTCGAATAAACGACTAACTAACTCGAATATTTGTCTAACTCGGATATTTCAATAAAAACTTGAACGATTGTTCCAATTTAGAAATCTATAAAATTTTCGATCCTAGTAAAGCAGCACAGTAATATATGAAAACTATCGCTCAAGACTGATTAAAATTTTTTAAAAAAATGTTATATTCTCTACTATTTATATTTTCTTAATATTTCAGCATTTGGAAGGTCTATTAACAAATAGTTGTCAAACTGATAATTAGTTTGTCTCAAAAAAAAAAAAAATAACTTTAATAAAAAAAAACATATGTTTAACCTTCACATTGTGTTTGTCTCTCCAGTAAGACATGGGTACTGTTTGTATTACGTGCCTTGTAATTTAGTAATATTTGCAAATTTGGTAACACAATTACTTATTGAAGGTTAATTTTGTTCGATAACTAGTCAACTGACAATTTGATTGATTATACCATAGATTATAGACGGATAACATTAACTTCTACTTGAACATATGCATACCCTAGGTTTATATTCACAGTTTCACATAACCAACATCAAATTATGCCGTTTCTTTTCGAGTTAAGCAATATTAATAGATCACCTGTCACCTAGCCACCTAATTGGTGAGATTAAAATATTGTGCGAGTCATTTATTTTAGTACACCATCAAGATGGATTAAATTCCGTAGAACATTAGTCTGCACTAAAATAACCAAGACAGTAACGTGGCATGGCAGCCGAGTGGATAAAGCGCTTATACCTATTTATTTGGTACCGAATATCGATGGTTCGAATCCATCCTGGAGCAAGATAGAAATGTTATTTGTAATTTGTTTCGGATTAAAATGGGAGATGCCCTAGATCTGGTTCGGATTCCACAATAAACTGTAGGGCCTCGTCTCTCTTTGCTCAACATAAAATCCTAGGATTTTCTGGGAGTTACTTCGGTGACTGAGATGTGGTAAAGAAAACATATTAAAAGAAACGTTTTAAGTAAACACATTATTTTTAAACTAATTGTGGTATCACTTCTAATAGATAGTCGTCCAAGTTATTCGGTTGTCGAGAAACTAATCGCAGTCCTCGACCCTCACCTTATTTTGTTTCATATATGTTCAATGGGCAATAAATCTGGCGATCTAGCATACCATGTCAATATTTGGAATTATTTCAGGAATATACTGGTTATATGGCGTTACACTGTCTTGTTGGAAAATGGTGTTGGGTTAGACTTCAGTGCGATTAAGCCAGTTTCTAGTATCTTATCAGTCAACGCAACATTGAACATTTAATATACTGAGAATAAATATTAATGAAGGCAAGTGACCATTACAAATCACTAGAACACGTTTCACCCATGCTGTTCTTATAAATAGAATCGGTTTCGGATAGGCGAAAATCTGCAGTTGTCTCCATATCCAATTTTAAATAAAGAACATAATAAATAGTTTTTATTATATATATAGTATATTACACACCAAGGACTAAAAGGGCACCTTTTAAATTCCGAGTGTGAAAATTTCACTCAGGAATTAATAGCATAAGGGATTAAGAGACTCTTTAATCCCGTGTTATATACGCTATTTTATGCGATTCTGCATTTTAAAATAAAAAATAATATTAGAAATAAATAATGATGTAGATATCTCTTATTTCAAAAATGGAAGGCTTTGTAAAACATTATGGAATTTGTGTTAGTAACTTAGGTAATAATGTAAACAAGTTTAACAATTTTGAAATTAATATAATTTTGTTTGACATACATGTTGAATAAATAAATAGTAAAAATAAAAGAAATACAGTTTCGATGAATATTTTATCCCTCTTGAAATTGAAAAAGCTGCTGAAGATGCCTCTATCGAGTTACTACCAGCTAAGTCAAGAAAAAAATGATGAAAACAAGACTTCAGTAAGTGGTGTAACTAGAAAAAAATACAAAGTCTCACGGAAAATGTGCTGTTAGTGTATTTTCTGGATAGATCAAAATATGTTAAAGCTTCTACTCTTTGGACATAATTTCAATGCTGAAAGCGATGTGGTCAGAAATTATTACATAAGTAAATTTCTGAAATTAATAGCTTTTCATAAATGGAAAAATGACGACTACAAGCCTAAGAAATCAAAAATACTTATAATAAAAAAAGTTAATCAATAACTGAATCTCCAGATGGTTGATTTTTGATGATCAATGTACAAATTTTTGTAAAAAAAATGTAGCTATTATATATTTACCTTTTTTAAATTATAGGTTGCGCTTATTTTGGCTTTTGTGGAAGCATGTAGAGGGAATGGTTTATTAAATTTCTCCATCAAAGCTGTTGAAAATTTAGGTTCGTCAATATTATTTAATATAAGAAGCACAGAATGTTCATTGTTAACATGTAGTTGGATTTGAAGAATTGTGCAAGAAAAATATGTCTTCGCGAAAAATTAATATACAGCATTCACGCTTTTTGTACAATATAGGAATAATAATTGAACTTCGACAACAATTGAACTTCGACATCAATAGGTAAAAGCACATTTGGAAAGCTGCCATAACGAATAGCTTCTTCCTAAATCTTCCGGAGGCATCTTCTTCCTTTTACCAGAGGAATTATTATATGTGGGGATTTTAATATAAGTTTCTCAGACAAAAGCAATAAATTAAATACCGATTTCCAAAATATTCTAAAAATGTTTGATCTAACTATTACAATATTCACACATACCCTAATCACACATCAGTCCTCATCTACAATTGACAATATTGTAAAAAAAGATATTGCATATGAATCTTATAATATTGATGTTATGAATAAAAACAACTTAAATTTTCAAAATCACTTTGTAAAAATTGATTGGACATCATTATATAATAAATAACATGAACGTAGCTGTAGATTTATTCTAAATTAGAATTCTGCGTTGAAATAGCTTAAAAGAACTAGTTAAGGACTCTATAAATAAACTCAAAAAAAGAATGGCTCACAATAGGAATAAAAACGTAATTCAAACATAAACGTACTCTAATAACACAAAAACAGCATAGTAGAAATATTGACTTCATAAATTTTGTTAAATGTTATTGTTCGATATTAAAAACAGTCATTAAAACTGCGAAAAGAAAATTGTATTTATCTACATAAAATACGTCGGACAATAAAATAAAAACAACTTGGAACTTCATATATAATAAAATAAAACACAATAATATAATCAAACAAAATATTATATCAAGACGTAACGACAGAAATATCATCTCAAACCAGCAGGCAAATAAATTTTGTTCTTTCTATAGTGAACATGTCTTCGATATGACGTCAAATATTGCTGTCAATACCTGCCCACAAAAGTATTTGCAAAAAGTTAACTTCAATTTAAATTTATTGTTCTTCCATGCTGTGACAGAAGAGGACGTAAAAAGTGCAGTAAATAGATTAAAACAAAAAAAGTCAAGTGGTTTTGACGAAATTTCAATATATTTAATTAAACAGCACATAGATTTAATTAAAAATCCGCTAGCTTATTTATTTGACCTATCATTGCCCACAGGAATATTCCCCAAAAAAATGTAAACTTGCGATTATTAAACCTCTATGCAAAAAAGGAGAAACACATCTGCCTACAAATTATCGCCCGATATCACTGCTAACATCCTTATCAAAAATTCTTGAATACATTATCAAAGATCAGTTAATAAATTACATTTCTAAGAATAATATGATAACGAAATGCCAATTTGGCTAAAAAAAATATATCAGCACAATTTATACAATCTTCTCACTGATTGATAAAATAAGCAGAATTTTGGAGAACAAAGATCATGTCATGGCAATATTTTGCGATTTGTCTAAAGCATTCGACTGTGTGGACCATAATATATTATTAGCAAAATTAGAGTATTACGCAATTAGAGGTATATCACACAGCTGGCTAAGTCCTTATTTGATAGATCGCGAAATCATTGTAGAACTGGTAGATTACGCAGATGACAATTATAAAAAGGTACAGCCCGAATCTAAACCTCGAGATGCGGTGTGCCTCAGGGATCAACTTTGGGACTTCTTCTCTTCTTATTGTACAAAAATGACCTAGTATATAACTTTCCATCTACAACTTTTATCCTTTTTGTTGACGATACTAGCGTTCTAAACAAAAACAGTGATTTCAAACAACTATTATTAGAATTATTTAATTGTATCAACGAGTGGTATCAGTCGAATAAACTTATATCAAACTTTGAAAAAAATAAACCATATATCTATCCAAATATTCTAATCAGTTCCACAAGCAACCATAAGTTCAGATTTTGGAGACATTAAGGCTACTGAAAATATAAAGTTTTTGGGAGTATATATCGACAGGGACATTAGTTGGCACACTCATATCTCGGAGCTGAATGGAAAACTCAGTAAGTGGGGAATTAGGAATCCAACCTGCACTCTCAGTTTATTATTCATACTTTCACAACTTGCTACAATACGGAATTGAATTTTGGGGGAGGCTCTACTCTAACTCATTCTCTCTTTATAACTCAAAAACGAGTAATCCGCTTGTTATGTAACTTAAAATCTAGAGATTTATGTCGTTTATATTTTAAGAATTTAAATATCTTTACTGTAACAAACTTGTATATTTATAAACGTTAATTTACATAAACAAGGATCTCTTAAAAACACCCTCCGACAACTACGAATATTCTACAAGATTCAATAAAAAATTATTGCTTCCTGCATATTACAATAAAAATAAAAATGGTGCCTTGTACAATGGCACGAAGATATTTACTCATTTACCACAGAGAATAACTCAAAACTGCAATTGGAGAAGTATGAAAAAGGAACTAACACTTTTATTACACACCTACTTACACCTTCTACAACATCCCTGAAAATGTTCAAATTAACTTTGCATAAAGTCTGTTTCACTATGCGCTCACTTATTTGCCATTCCCTCATGCCTTCTAAGGTAACTTTCCATAAACAATTGAAATATATGAGTGTTAATTATATACTTAAGAAAATTGCTTTATTTTGTCTTTTTTTATGGATTCTATTAAAATGTATTTGTTAAACGAGAAAATAAAATTCTGTTCTATTCTATTCTATTCTATTCTATTCTATTCTATCTTCGTGCATAGGCCACTGCTTCAGACGTATCTCTTCATCTTTGTTAGCTGATGTGGAAGCAGATATAGAAGTCTACAAGCGTCATGATGGATGAAAGTCCTTAGCTGAGGGGTATCTAAAAGAATCAATTAATAACAAAGAAAATATTGGCGGAAACATTTTTGGACATGAACGAAACAATAATACAACCGTGAGCAATGCGATGCAGGCATCTACGAGTACCTACTTTAGGCTGCATGGCCTCTTCCATTCACTCAATAGATTCCATTTCGCAAACAATTGAAAATGATTCTTATCGTTTATTTCATTTTGTTAGATGTAATAATGTTAATATAACTAACGGTTAACTTCCAATCAGAATGAATTATATATAAAAAAAATCGTTTCTTTGCTAATATTTGTTTATTTTCATTTAATCCCCGGGGGGATTAAATTAATTTTTAATTTCAGGTAATCCCCTGTGCCACTTTAATATTTGAAAAACTTTACTCCCGGAAGTGCATAAAAATATAAATCTTTTATCACTATGTAGACATTTCAATTCTCGTTTTAAGGTGTATTGCTTTAGAACGGATTATGTACACGTTTTTTAAGAGATTCAAAAATGGAGCGTACAATATTTTGCATCGATTAAGTAACGATATACCCTTGTAAAATTAGATCCTTTGATTTGCTCATAAAATGTGCTGTTGCAGAGAGGCCTCTAAGACAAACAACATAAGTTAAAGTAAGACAAACTTACACTACTATGACATTTCTTATGTAAACAAAAGGACTTAATATTTCTTAGATTACAATAAATCTACATGAAAATTTAATCAGTGAGGTCATACCTATATATATTATTTACAAACTGTTTATTAATTGGTTATGTTAATTTAGCATTGTATAAATAGCTCTTAACACTTTAAATCTGGCTGCGGAATTATTAATAAATGGGTAAAGATATTATAAAATATAAGATATTTAAAAGAATAAAACGCCATTAATTTGCTTGTATAAAAATACTCATATATAGTATGTTTTTTTTTATGGCGGAACGTCAATGGCATTCATTTGCAACATAGAAATTGTGAAGTTGTTGCTGCTGCTAACACGTTTGGAAAAACTTAGTAAGGGAACGCTGATAACAGTACAAAAACTAAAAAAGCTCCATACCTAGAGACAGCTGAACCTAAAAATGACGAAGTTTTTAACAGATTTTCACTAGTAATCTCCCTAGTGCTTGAATTATATCCAAAAATTTTCCAAGGTCTTGAATGTTGTAAAAATTATCCCGAATTGAACACGGGGGATAATTTTCATACAACATTCGAGACCGAGAAACACATTTTGGACAATTCAGGCATGTGGGGTTTCGGTAAGAAAATTTCACACCTAAATAAAATTATTAAATATGATTTGAAGGAAACAACTACTCAGCGGGCAAATACCCCGACCTTCAAATCATGATAGATGGAAAGCCATGGCATACTGAAGAGAACAAATAAGTTCGAAATCGATCTATGTCTGGTTAGGAATTGACAAATGATATTGGCTTTCCATATATCATGATTTGAAGGTGCAATTCAATGCAAGTCGGGGTATTTGCCCGCTGAGTAGTTGTTTCCTTCAAATCATATTTAATAACAATAGTTTAGTCCACCTGGGCTAGGGGTCGCCGCTCTCGGTACTTGCTGTGATGCAAGTCGCTATCCGCCACAGAGACATCTAGGATGTCGGTCGGATAGTAGCATTCAGACCATATGAGAAGTTTCATACCTCTCACCACTATAAATAAAATTAAAAACTAATGGCATCGGACATTTTAATTTTAGTTACATGAAACGGTAAAAAATAGATTAAGAATAAATAGTCTAAACTTTTTTTTTAATTAAATTTGAGCTACTAAAGGTGGTGTAACATTTATTTTTTACCACATATTATAATATGTAGACATTTTATACATCATTATTCAGTAGATATACAATAAGGACTTTAAACAAGCGCAGACGGCCATGGAATTACATGACTCGTAATTGTGCTGTGAAAACAGGCGGGCAATACGTCTTTTTTACAGAATTTGATTTTTCACAAATTATACAAAACGTCTACCAAAACAAAATAATACTTACCCATGTTAGTTACATGAAACAATTAAAAAATAGAATGAGAATAATTCATTTTATTGTTTTTAATTAAATTTAATCCACTAACAGTGGTGAGACGTTCGTTTGCCAAATTGTCTCAAGCGAATTAGTCTGAAAATTTTGCACCATTATTTGACTGAAAAATTTCCAATGAAATTTCACCTTGGGAATGCACCTGGCAAAAAATTACCGGAAATTTGTATGGTTGCTATGGTAAAATAACGATATAAAATTAAAGCCTCTGATTGGTTGTAAAATAAAAGTGTGAATTATTCACCTAAATATCACAGATGAACGTATACCTACAATATTTAACAAAAATCGGTCTCAGCTAAATGTATATCGACAGTATTTTGCTCATATCTAATTTGAAACGAATAGTATCAATTAAAAATATTAATTTCATTTATACTTTATTTGATTGTTTAATTTGATCTAAATTCCAAGAAGTCTTTTCGATACAATTCCTCATTGCAAACAATTTTTGTTTGAAGACGTTTTTGATTTGACTCAATTTTTTTTTGATCCTTCATCAGCACACCGATTTCACTGATACTCAATTGAATTTTACTTTGGACCTCCCAGATATTATGTGTAAAGTTTCAGACTTCCCTGTTGAACTGTGTTTTATAAAAACGTTCACAATATAGGCCACAGACACACAGACTCACAAACAGACATATGGACATGCCTACTGGATATAATGTGTATTTTCCGACCCAAAACATCTATTTTCATCATAGTCTGGAACATGAATAAATTTCTCTATGACAATCTATAGACAGATGGGAAAGTAAAATGTTTTTTTATCCCGAAAATTGTATCTCTTAAATTTCAGCTATTAAATGAATTTTGAATTAATTTGAATTGTAAAAATATTAATATTACAATTTTTTTAGTATTAAAAAAAGTACACGTCTTCTTAAAAAGTATTGTTATTAATCTTAGATCAGTTTAATTAGTTAAAGCTGATAGTAATAATACCAGAATTATGTCAAGTAAATATGACGAGAGTTCTATGAAAGAATATTTGTAACCAAACAATTTTTTAATTTAATTACATAGGTTAATGACCTACAGAGTCATAATTTCTTATTTGCAATACTATTTGGAAAAGATAAATTAAATATAGGATCCACGGTATTTATTTGCGTTGATAAAAATTTCGCCTAGCTGAGTTCAAGGTTCGGTTATATAAATTCAAATTAATTATATTTGCGAACTTGCCGACCAAATACTCGGACGTAAACATTTTAGGATACTTAATAGCAATAAGTTAAATATTATTATTTTTTTACTAATTTCTACAAAACATTAAAAAAAAATACAAAAAACAAATTTGTTGTTACCTAAATATTTAAAAATTTTCTCTTGTTAGAATAATTTGCAAAAAATAAAAAAATAAATGATTTTAGGTAGTGGATGAAAAATCAAATTGTGACATATCGACAGGGATAAATGTGCTAGTATTTTTTCATTTTCAGCATGTTTGGTTAAATTAACACTACAAACCGGAGTAATTATGAACCGTCTGGCTAAGAACTTCTACCATCCAGTTGATTAGGCAGAATTTCGGAAGGGCTAGAGTACGATAGACTATCTCCAAGTCATACACACGCTAATCGTGAAAACGACACAGTACAACATCCCTCTGCACCTTACCTTTGTTGACTAGACTAGCGGCAATGGATAAGGCGACAATCGACGACCGGTATTACAACCTTATACAGCATATACGAGCATATGCAAATGCCACGCTCTAAGTCAGGATAAAAGACGATATGATAATGTAGAAGATTCTATTGAAAAGGATGTCCGCCAAGGAGAACAGTTTGCCCCATACTCTTCATATTAGCACTGGCGGACATCTTCAAGAATTTGTCATGGGAAGAGAATGGTATCAACAGCAACGGCACCTGCCTAACTACCTGAAATTTATTGATGACAGTTCTCATAAGCAGCAACTCAGAGGAGCTGAGAAACATGCTTGAAGAACTCCACGCGGCGTCAGCACAAGTGGGATCGAGGATTAACCTTCAGAAGACGAAGATCCAAAGTTCACACCTACCGCGGGTGTCATTCTAGAACCATACCCTAGAAGTTGTGGATAAATATGTGTATTTAGGCCACAACATCAGACTAGACAAGGACAACCATATCCAGGAGTGGATGGCGTCAGGCTGAAAAGAGAGAGAAAACATTGCAAATATAACCATACCGGCTCGGTGGACTATTTCACTAGAGCGCGCGATGGTGTGTGTGACTAGATAATCTCTCCATCGTAGCTGCGGGTTCGAATTCAGCTATCGGCAGTGGCAATGTCGGTAGAAATGGTTGTGCGTATGCGTCTTTTCATAAGGGTAACCCTCACCCATGCAGCTTTGGCTTTGGATTCGGTGGTTGCTTAATTTCTGTGGTGTTGTGTATATTTATAAAGAGTAAAAACAATCACTCAATACAATTAAATCTAAATTGTTTTTATTAGTTGAACACTTGATTCTTGACCAACAGTCCTAGGTTCGCTCCACATGGAGCTGCGATTTTTTTAAACCCAGAATATCTGAATATCTGATTTGTGTCCGTTGTCTCTAAATGTGTATCCCTTTCAGCAATAGTGGAAGCTGGCTTTAGTAATAAATAATATTAGCTAACCCTTGACCGTTTTAGATAAAGTTAAATTTAAATTTATATCTATCAATTTTTTTTTAAATTTTAATTAAATGTGAGGTGTACCATGAAATAAATTACTTTTATTGGTAAAGGTCAACCAAATGTTAAGACAATACTTATTTATTATTATTTGAAATACATAAGTAGGTACTTGGTTATGCTTTTATATACCTATCTTTTTTTATGGTTGGAAATAATTTTCTGACATCCGAGTGTTATTTGTGGCAGTCTCTAAATTTTTCCTTCTTAGGGCTTGCTACCATATCAATAATTTTTGGTTATCTGCCTAGTATGATATTAGAAAAATAATCCTTTACGCATGTGACATTACGTTAAAAGATCACTCAGAGGATGTTTTTTTGTCAACTAATATAAGACAAAAATATAATTAAAAAAAATATGTAATTCTTATGCTCACCTAACATTGAGAGGTCTGTATATTACACTCACACGGAATACTGTAATATAATTTTTTCAATTGCTCTGTAGATTTTAGTACAACGCGGATACCGATGTTAAAAGAATAATTGGACAAAATTAACATCGTACAATTTTTAAGTATCAAGAGTTTTATGTCAGTATCTATGGATATTATATAAACAGATAATATACAGCGTGTTTCTAAAATAGGGTTCCAAACTTCTAATACGTGTAGTACTCATCAATATAAGTCAAAAATTCTTACAAATATGTAGCATAAAACGCACCCCTAGGGATTTATAGGCCTTTAAAAGGTTCAGATGAAATTAGTTTCTTTCTATTACTTGAAGAACTGTAAATGATAAATAAAGGCAATTTTTGCATTCACCTAGTTTTTCAAGCTAAATACGATGCTCTAATTTGTTTTTGGTTTATTAAAATTATGGGTGTTCCCTTTAGGGGAAGACAAGGTTGATGATGATGACACTGTTACTTTTTTTTTAGTCAACTTTCTTTTAATTTTTACTACAAATGTAGAATTTTTGGACACTTTTACTTAAAGAAGATCCTCTTTATCTAAATCGATGTCGGCAACCGTTATCGAGTAAATTAGATTTAATTGATATCATGACGCATGGCGGCAAAAAAAGTAACAAATCAGAAAGATTACTATTTATTCTAAGAAAAAAGTATGCAGCTATCAACGAACAGAACAATAATGAATATGAAGCAAGGCATTAGGACTAATAACATGTTTGCAACTTAATATTTATTTATCTTTTACCGTTCTTCAAATAATAAAAAAAACAAGTTTCATCTAAACTCCTTTAAGGTAACTCCCTATAGGTGAGTTTTATACCATATGTTTATAACAACTATTTGACTCATTTTGATAAATTCTGTACGCTGTAGATGTTTGAGACTCTTATTTTGGAAACACTCTGTATGTGTAAAATTTCGCGCTTCACATATTTTACAAAAAGCTTACTACATAACTTTCAAAAAAGAAACACATTTCGTTTCCGAAACGTTAGGGAATTATATTATTATTTTTTGTCTTATATTATTTGTCAAAAAACACCCTCTGACTTACCTTTTGACGTAAAGTCACAAGTGCAGTAGCTCATTTTTCTAACTGTATATTTTAGATAACCAAGAATTATTCATGTGGCACTAAGCCACAAGAACGAAAAGAAAACTTTTCTAATAGCTATTTCCAAAATTAATTCATCATAGGCTTAAGAATCACTAAAAATTTTTGATAAAGAATTGTATCTAATCAAAAAGTCATGAACGAATAAATTACTCATATAAACAACAAATACCTGTATATGTACGTAATTTCGACATATTTTATGAAGTGTTTTTAGAAATTACCAACTTTTTCAAATTACCTTGTGTAAATTAAAACTGTTGTCTCATTTCTGTCAATGGTATATTAGAGCTACATGTGAAAATTGTCTTTAAAATGGCTTATTTGTTATTAATTACGGCTATGGCATGGACAAGAAAGAGTATTTAAAACTTGAAAATTTATTATAATCTCGATTTCGAATTTCTAACTTTTTTTGTTTAAGCTATAAAAAGTAAAAGTATATATAAATATTCTGATTATAACTTTCTTAAAATTAGTATGTCTAATAAATCAGGAAGAATAAATGCTGCTCACATTTTAACCACATGGAGTTTATGAACATAAAAATGTTTTCAGAGGTATTTTGTCTAAGCTAGCATTGAACTCTCCAATTTCGCAGCAATTAACCTCGTATACTCTAGTATTCATAAACATTTTGCGCAGTTTCCTCCCAGTAAATCTACATGTTTATGATATACAATAAAATAATGAATACATTTTCTGCTGGCATTATCCAGTTACCAAGTAATTTGCCATTAACAACATAGCAATGAGCAATATATATTTTAAGTGCAACAAAATTGCTCGATGAGTTATCTGATTTATCTGAATTATTTCGTAACTGAAATCATTAATCTAATTATTTGTTTCATTTGTTGGAATATCTAATTATTTGCCTTTTTTAGGTATGCAAACTATGTTTACAAGATTATTGCTCGCTTATTATCATGAAATATGGAAACTGGTTTAGTTAAGCAGCGTTTATACAATAATTATTCCATAAATCTTTGGAATAATCTCATTAAATTGAAATGATGTTGCACGTGCGTCATTTGAAAGTATATTTCTTTTTGTTTAGTATTACTACTCCTGTTTCAGGTTAATATTTCTGGAGTTATTCTTAAGTCGTTTAAAAAGATTTTCTCAGATTTAGAAAATATAGTATATCGTATAGTGAGCACGAAATGGTACTCATTTCAAGTCGTGTTGCTATCTCTACTTTCATGGCAACTTCGATTTAATTTGTATCTGAATCACAATTTGTTAGACCCATGTAATGGAAACTATTGGGATATAAAAAGTTCTATAAAATGTACTAGATTTACCAATCAATGACACGAATATAATGAGCAGATTTCTTAGTAATGGTAAAAAACATTGTTTCTTTCTTGCAAATTTAGGTTAGGTTAGGTTTTTTTATGAATGGGTCCTTGTGGACCCTGCACTGCGGCCATCAGCAGGCCTGTTGTGACCCACTCCTAATTATATTTCATCCAATAAGTTCAGACTCTTTATTGGGTGTGTGTCTTCGGATCCTTTGGCAAGAGTTGCCCTTTGTCAAATATTGAAAATCGGGTCCTTTTCACGGCGGGACAGGTGCACAAGACGCGGTCTGCCTTCTCATCATCCTCCAGGCATAGACCGCATTCAGCGTTTTTCGCTAGGCCGAGTTTATGCAGATGATAGTTTAGTCGGCAGTGTCCGATATACGGGTCTGTTAGAGTTTTCAGGTTTGCCTGTTTAACTCCAAAAGTTTCATTGATCTTGATTTCAAAGGATATTTTATAAACGGCATCGAATGAGCTAATCCTGGTAACTCTTGCTAATACTGGAGAGTTTTTCTTTTAGCCCAGATTGAGATATCCATCTTAGCAGTACTTGAAGATATGCCAAGTATTGGTTTTGGTGCGATAATTCATGATCCCGCTGTTTCTCTGTCTAAGGAGTCCGCTATTTCGTTACCTTCCATGCCAGAGTGGTCGGGTATCCAGACCAGAGCCACTTTTTTGTTTTTGCTCAAATGATTAAGAGCCTTGTCATAGGTCAATACGGTTTTGGAATTAAAGTGGTAGGAACCAAGTGCTTTTTTAGCTGCTAGGCTATCTGAGAAAGTTTTTTTGATCTGCGTGAAAGATGCATATAAATCAATCTTCGCACACACAGTTTAATGGCATGAACCTTGGCCTGAAAAATAGTTGCATTAGTACCTAGGCTTGAGGATATCTTCACCCTTGGACTATTGCTGTGTACTCCATCTCCTGTTCCCTCTGGAGTTTTGGAGCCGTCTGTAAACCAGAAACTCTTTACCCTCAGTAGGTCGGCTTTATTCTAATCCTACTCATCTATTCCCAGAGAAAGGATGTTGAAGGTGAGCTCGTAGTTGGTCATGGTAGGCATAGTATCCGAGGGTATTCCCAGGATGCTGTGTTTCTCTATGTCATCCAGCAACCTGTCCCACTCCATGATACTAGTCTGCAGCATATTAATGGCTACTTGTTGCAGTCAGTAGGTTGCCCACCTGACTTCTCCCTCCAAATATATATGAAGAGGGTGTAAGTTCAGTGTTAATTGCCCCCGTTACGGTCATGCATAATAAACTCTGCAATCTAGAGAGTTTGACTTTGGCCGTCCGTTGTGATCCTTTCGACCACCAAACAATGGATCCGTATGTTATTATTGGTCTGATGACCGTGAATTAGATCCAGTAAATTTATTAGGGACCCATGCCCCAGGAATTGCAACAAATACGACGGCATGTCCAAGGACAGCTTTGCTTTGTGGATTACCTTTTCCAGATGGGAGTTCCAGTTCTTGCAGATTTTATCTTATAGTAATTACTACTGAATGAATTCATTCCGCGTATTAATTTCATACGGTTATAACAGTTGCTTCATGTAGCCCCAGAGATAAAAATCGAAACATGATGAATCTCGTGACCTAAGAGGCCATACCACAGAACACCTCACCCAATCTATCTTCCTTGGTAGTTCCCATTGAGCCAGCAATTAACGTTTCCTCCAAAATGAGCTGGTGCTCCCTCCATTGGATATATCATTGTCTAACATTTTCTGTATTATCATCAAGTAAATCGTTCAAATGATTTTGTAGAAAATCTAAATAGGTATTGGCATTTAGCACATATTGTTCAACTAATTGATAAAACAAGAAAACACAACTTATTTCTTTTTATCACTATTTTATTATAACTTCACGTTACTACAGGTTCGGCAACTTACCGTGCCATTTTCAAACGATTCTGAAACTAATTGTTCATTCACTTTGTCTCCCACACAAGGTATTTTGAGTTACCTTGAGTTACAGTGGGTTGTATTACCCGTGGTGTATTACCTGTGGGTTTTTGTCGCTCCAAAAATTCATATTACGGTAGTTTTTATTCCGGTCATTAAGCAAACTGACTTTCGTCACTCAAAAGCACATTATTTAATATGCCATATTCGACTTTTAGGAATTCCGGTATGTCGCGAAATTTGGCGAACACTAGCTTGAGTAATATTTTTGACCTCAACAATTACCTCCCCTTCGTCTTCAATATTTGCATTTAAGTCCATTTTCCAATAAACGTTGGTGGACTATTTAAAAAACAGTACGATGAGGAACTCTTCTATTTCGATAGCGGCACCGATATTCAGCTACTACACGCCTCAAATGGCCGTTGCAAAAACTATAAATAAAATGCAAATCGATGTAGTCCCTATTATCAAATGTAAATCATGGCATTTGGATAATCAATTTGTATTACTACCGTTAATTACCGTAATTTTGACAGCTGTAAGCAAATAAGACTTGTATCGTTTACAATATGCAAACATCAGTTTATGCAAAAAGTTATATGCATGGCATACTTGGACGGTTAACTTAAATGGTTCCGGGGAAACGAAATGAAAGCCCGTTTCTGGAGACTATCTTTGAAGGAACATAGCGCCTTAGCATTTCCTGACACTAACTAGTTCATTAGATATTTTTTGCTGAAAATTGAATTACCTCTCCGTGATTATCATATGGCCGTTTACTTTTAGGACACCCTGTATGTTATGTTTTATTGTATAAAGCTCTTGGTTGTTAAGATATATAGTTATGCTTGATACTTAGATTTATGATGTAAGTTCTTTGTGTACTATATTGACTGACACCTGTTATTTAAGCTGAGTAATAATATCTTTACTTCCAATTTCGTAACTTTTGACGCTTCCTATTATTGCAGAATTTATAATTTTAGCATCTGAATCTCTAATTACATTTGCTCTTCCTTACTGACTGTAGAAAATTTTAGTACGTAATCATTACACAATAGCAATAAAACAGAATAAGATAGAAACAATAAAATTGACCGGTACGTAAAAATTAATAAAAAGCCATTGTTAAACGGTATAAATATGGTAAACTTGTTTGACACAGGGTTGATAAAAAACATGTTTAAAAAAGGAAACAAAACATTCTGGTTTTTGTTTTAGTTAAAACTGTTTTTTTTCTTGGTCTAAGCGTGTTTTAAATACCTTGTCGATAAAGACATAGTTTTAACTGTTTAAAACTCATAAATAGAATTATAAGAGATGTTGAGAATAATCTTGTGTCTATTAAGTTCTTCTCAGAATCTTAAACAAATTTATTATATATTTTTTGTTTTCTTTTCTGTTTTGCTTTATAATAACTTGTTAAGTTTTACTTTGTGATATGTATACGTAAGTATAATAATATATTTCTTATTTGTGTACATATCCTGTTTCCTAAAATAATGCTTACTTATTTTCGTTTTTTATTATTACTTATTCCTGAAGTGGGTTGGAACACTTGATGTGAAGCTAACACTGATGTGACTTTCCACAAAACACCAACACACTATAATTATGTTATTTTGGTTTTTTGTATTTTTATAACTTATAATAACTGTATGATTTGATATTAAAATAGTGAGTTATTTTACTTATTATTTCTGATTATTTCTCTAACTCCTTTACGCAACCTGGTAATAATAATTTAAATGCTCTTAATTCAGAAAACATGTTGTCCTTAAATATTAGTTCTGTCACGAAAAATGATGTAATGAATGCTATCAAAAGATTAAGCCGACTATGACTATGGGTCCTGATTTAATACTAGCATTTATAATAAAGGACTGCGCATCAGTTTTGGCTGGCTCACTTACTATAATTTTTAATTTAATATTGCAAACTTCTTGTTTTCCTGATTTATGGAAACTCTCTATTTACAAAAAAGGAGATAGAAATGAAATAACAAACTATAGGCTAATAACCATCATTTGTAACTTTGCATCACGTATCTGGTATGATATCGCTTGAGCAGCATGGATTCGTGAAAGGCAGGTCTACAGTCACAAACCTTGTGTGTAAATCCCAGTATATCAGCGCCAAATTAGATCAACAAAGTCAGGTAGATGTAATATATACTGACTTCTCCAAGGCATTTGACAGACTTTACCACGGTATTTTATTAACTAAATTTGAGAACTGGACTTTCCAGGCCAATAATTAAATTTCTTAAATCCTATTTGCATGATAGGTATCAATTTGTTCAATACCGTAGATACAGATCTGGCAAATTCTTGCAGAAATCAGGCGTACCACAAGGTTCGATATTGGGTCCACTTTTATTTGTCTTGTTTATCAAAGATATCACATCTAATCTCCATCGAGTACATTATCTATTATATGCGGCCGACTTAAAACTATTTTGCGAAATTAAGTCTGAGACAGATTGCGAATATCTTCAAACAGCACTAGATAACATAAATCTCTGGTGTGCGATTAATATATTACGGTTAAATGGATCAAAATGTAATGTTCTGACATTCACGAGGAAGGTAACCTCAATCAAATATAATTATAAACTGGATGATTTAACATTACAAAGGTCAGATTACATAAAAGATCTTGGAGTTGTTTTTGATCCTAAATTATCCTTCATACGGCATATCGAAATGACTACTTCGTCGGCTTGGACTTATCATACGCAATTCAAAGGGGTTTGGTAGCTTGCATACGCTTAGAGTGCTCTATGTTTCATTTGTTAGATCGCGGTTGGAATATGCATCAATAGTGTGGCGTCCCATTTATAATATACATATTTGGTCTTTAGAAAAAATACAACGACGATTTGTAAAATCAGCAGTATACGTACTTGATGGTGAATATCCGGAAAGAGACATTCAAAACAATATTTTACTTGCACGTCTCTATCTATCCGAGTTTGCAAAACGTAGGGCGGCACAATTTATAATTTTTTTGTATAAGGTGGTTAATAATTTAGTTGGTATATGGATATTAAACCAAATTGATTTTAAAGTTCCAAGAATATCATCACGTCACAACCGCATTTTTAAATTTCCTACAGCTAATACTAATATTATGATAGCATCCTCTTTATATCAAATGATCGCAAACTATTGCAACGTGGAGGACAATATTGATATTTTTTCTTGTACCATTGACAAAATTAAAAAAGTTGTACTTAATGAGTGAATGACAATATTTTAATTTGTGTAGTTTTGTACAATTTATATTTATTTTTATTGCTATTATTGTGTATTGTTGTATTATTATTGATGAATAGCAATATTTTAATTAAAGTGTAATGTATTGTTAGTTAGTGTTAATTTATTACTATGTATTATATTAATGTTTATTATTTCTTTTCCTTTGTAATATTTATATTTTTTTTACTCTAATTGTTGGTAGATTTTCAATTTTTTTTGCTTTTTTGTTACTTAAATTTATTTAAGTGTTTTTGTATCCTGTAATTGGGTTCTACCTATAGGATATGGATATGAAAATAAATAAATAAATAAATAAATAAATAAAAATAAATAAATGTTTCTTTTCATTTGTGAATATAAATTAAAACAAATATTTACAATACTTAAAAAAAAACATGTTTTAAACTGTTTAAAACAACCTTATTTGAAACATTTTTTTTGTAAACATTTTAAACGTGTTTTAAATATTTTGGTTTAAACATAACAACCCTGGTTTGACATTGACATATTGTAACCATAATAAATATAAATTAGTTTGACATAACTAAAAAACATAAACATATAACACACTACATAAATTGGACAACCTCCAAACCAAAGCCGAAGCTGCCTAGACAGGGATTACACAGTTGAAAAAATGCGGACACATAATCAATTCCATTAACTTTGCCAGAATTGAAAAGGGATTTGAACCCGGGAGTTGATAGGCAGTAAACCAGCTACATTTTTCACGAAACGATCTGGCCCACTACGTTACCGAGCTCGGTTAACTTTAAATATAAATATTGAAAATTAAAAAAGCGTTGTACATATCCAACACAAAGAAAATCCAAACTATAAATTTAAATAGCTTGTTGACATCGAACGACAATTAATTATAATAAAGGTATGTACCTTGAGCTATTTTTCTTTTTCCTTTGTCGATGGCGGTAACCGAAGCTGATGTAAAAATATCTGAACTAAAAAGCACCTAAATATATAACATTCGAGCGGAGGTATTAATAGAAATTATCCAATAAAATCGGCGCGCATATTATCTAAAAACTGGAATAATAAAACCTATGTATAAAAGAGGCCGATAAAATGGAATTGCACAATTATAGGCTGATTTTACTTACTATCAATTTTTATTTCTCTTTTTTGGGACTACCACATGAATAATTCTTCGTTGTCTAAAAAATATAGTTATTTACCACTGGAAAAATAAACCTCTGCGCTTGTGACTTTACGTCAACAAATTAGTCAGATGTTTGTTGCCAACTAATATGAGACACAAAAATAATAATATAATTCCCTAACGTTTTGGAAAATGAATCTGTTGAGAATTATATTATTATATTTGTGTCTCATATTAGTTATCAAAACACAACCTCTGACTAATCTTTTGACATAGTCACAAGCGCAGAGGTTTATTTTTCCAGTAACATACTGGGTAACTAACTATATTTTTTAAATAATGAAGAATTATTCATGTGGTAGTAAGTCCCTAAAAAGAGAGAGAAACATTCAGAGAATGCCACAAATAACATTCAGATAATGTTTACTATCAATGTTGCAAAAATGTTTGAAAAAACTATAAAAATTAGACTTGACAAATTTCTTGAAAAACATAGTTAATATCACACCGACGCAAGAGTTCGTGACACTGCAGATGCTATTGCCTTTTTAACATATAACATGTTACGATCCTCTAGATAAAAATAAGCCTATTTAATAATATTTCTGAATCTCCCTAAGATATTTGATACGGTTTTCATAAAAAGTTATTGCATCGACTGTAGGACTACAGTTAATAGGAAACCGACGAAAAATCTATTTTGCAAATTGTGTTTGATATGTAAAAATTGAAAATGAACTCAGCTCGACTTAAATTGTAATAAGTAATTCCACAGGGTACTGTGTTGGGACCTATATTATGTATAAATTTGTATGAATAATGATCTTCGTTTAAGCATTTTCTGTTCAATGGTGAGTTTCGCAGTCGATACAGAAATTGATTATATAGATATATCTGATACGTGGAAAACTTTAAAAAAATATAATGGAAATGTGTTTAAAATAATTGCCTAGACTGAATTTTACTTACATTTAATTTCCAAAAAAACAAAATTCTTCCCTTTTACGTGCTACTTTAAATTTACCAAATTTTGGGAATTTAAAATTGATAACAGCACCGAAATATTCGAGCTCGAAAGTATAAAATATCTATATAGGGATAATTATCAATAGGCATATGCTTTGGGTCTTACAGGTGAGTAGTTTGGTTAAAAAGTTAAGAGGTTTATATTCATAAATCCAGAATTAAAAAAAAAATTTTTCAATCAAAATCAATTTAAAATTTTATATTATGCCGTTAGTTTAATCTCAGTTAACATAAGATCCAAGAGATGGGATGAGGTGGTTTACCTAAAAACTTTAGAGATTCAAAAATGGATATTAAATATAAGAATGGGCATTCAGAAAGGATTACAAACCACGTTATCCTTGTCTCTTTTAAATAGTTATTTTGAGCGCAAAATGACTATTTAAAAGGAACCAAATGATAACTCTGTGACTAGTTGTCTTAAACCCACGATGGCAAGCGTGATTATAAATCTATCTATCGTAGCTGAAGATTCGAATCCCACTACCGGCACTAGCAATGTCGGTGGAAATGATTATATGTTTACGTTTCCTTAACTTTAACCCTATTCTAGACAGGCTCGGCTGTGGATTCGGGAGTTGTCTAATTTCTGTGGTATTGTTATTATTATTATTATTATTAATTATTTATTGGAGCTACGTTATATACCATGTATATTTATTATTATTATTAATTTAAATTTAAAGCTCACTTCCTCTGTTTCTTATATTTTGTGTTGGACTATACATTAGTATACATATGGATAATGCTGACACGAATATATCTAAAACTGGCTTTTGCAAATTCTGATTCCTATAATAACTGGATAAACCTTGCGTTATTAATAAAAAATTAGCCAGTTTTAGAAAAGAGTAGTGCGTAAAATTTTTTAAATAAAAAGTGTGACTTCGATGTCCCGCATTTCAAAATTAATATATCTTCTTATTAGGAAACGGTAGGTTAGATAGGATAGAATAATTCATATTATTGTAGCTTATATTTTCAGTTCTTTATTTTTAAAAATGTACAGGGTTATTTATTATAAATTACCCACCCCTTATCATCGTTATTATTGCCTACACCATATATTACTCCTATCATATACCGTTTTTGAGTTATTAAACGTCGAATATCTTAGTTAAACTAGTTACTATAAATATGGAAAATTTAACATTATTAAAGTGAGCTATGAAAATGACAACTATTATGTTTGATACGTGACATTTCTTTAATGAAATAACCAAAATGGCTTACAGTGAGGAAGAAAAAAACCAAATATTTATACAAAATAGATAACAAAGATTTATTTAGGGAATTTAAATATAAATAAACGATAACTCACAAAAGATGTTCGATGTGTCCACCATTATTGTCAATGCATAATTGATAACGTCTTCTTATATTTATAATTGCACCGGAAATGGCTTCATTATTTATATTCAGATTGTTTATTTCAAGTCGAATCCTGTCTTTTATGACTTGAGTACTATTATTTTTATTATTATTGTCGAATCCTGTCTTTAATGACTTGAATACTATTATTATTATTATTATTGACAATGTCTTTTAGAAATCTCCAAAAAATTAATCCATAGGAGTCAAATCCGGACTGTTGGGTGGCCATTTAATAGGTCCATTATTCCTTATCCATATTGGGAATACATTATTCAAATGATCTCGAACGGGTAGGACACTATGCGGAGTGGCCCCATCCTGCATCCAAATCATATCATCAAGTTCGGCTTCCGGAATATTCTGCAAAGGAATATTTTCTGCTTCTGCGATAATTATTTCCAGATAGGTAACTCCAGTTAAAGTATAATTATAAAATATAGGCCCAACACTTTTATTTCTGAAAATTACACACCAAACGCTAACAGTTTTTCTTCCTGACTTTTTTATTTGTTTTACCAATCTTTTTCTGTTGTGCTTGTTTCCCACGACCTTCGATTTTTCCTATTAAAAACTCCTGCCGTAGAAAAGGATGATTCATCAGTCCATAATATTTTAGTAAAAAAAATCGGGATCTTCATCCAACTTTTGAATCATCTGGCGGCAAAAGTCCAGCCTTTTCCTTTTATGAGCCTCTATTAAAACTTGTACGTGTAAAATTTTATATGGTCTGTAACTGTTATTTTTTAACGTACATTGGATTTTGGAATAACTTTTACCTAATTGATCGACTGCATTATTTATACTACATTCAGAATTTTCTAAAAAATAATACGTTTCAAAAAATCTATTCGCGAATAAATATGGATGGTCTTACCTTCGAAATGAAGCAGTATATCTAGCTGTTCTTCCTGGCTTGCTTGAACTACACGCTCTTTTCTACTAAAACTGGAGATACTGTTCACCTTTCGGTAAATATTTTTGAACGTATTTTCTGATGGTGTAGGACGATTTGGATACAACACCCTATATGCTCTTCTTGCTGCACGTTTATTTTTGTTATTTTATATATGACAAGTAAATATTTGGACATTTTCTTCCTCACTGTAAACCATTTTGATTATTTCATTAAAGGAATGTCACTTATCAAACATAATAGTTGTCATTTTCATAGCTCACTTTAATAATGTTAACTTTTCCATATTTACAGTAACTAGTTTAACTAAGATATTCGCCGTGTAATAACTCAAATACGGTATATGGTAGGGGTAATATATGGTATATTTTTGAAATCAGGAACAAAGGATCATTCCAAAAATTTAATAATATAAGGGGTATCCCACTTAAAAAAATATATTAATTTTTTGTAGCCCCTCAAATCTGCAAGCTACTATACTTTTGATAGCATTCTAATAAAATTCATAACCACACAACTTTTATTTAAAACTTTTTTTTCTATAGGCAATAATAACGATGATAAGGGGGTGGGTAATTTATAATGAATAACCCTGTACCTTCACTTAAACTAAAACTACACTACATAATGTAATTAATTCTACTAAACTAAGGGATCAACTTAAATTTTAAATTTGTAATTTAATCGATGTGTTTTTTTACTCAAATTAGAGCTATTAGTTAATTTCTAACGTAGATATCTTGTGTTTAGATACCAAATATTTATGTCGCCTAAATAACTGACAAAATCATATAAGGTTTGCTTGATTTAAATAAATATTTCTGTTCCCAAAATATACGTGATAAGGAATTTGACATTTAATTTTCACGTGGGGGACTCATTAAAGTGTTGATAAATTAAATACTAATATAAACAATGTATACATGTGTTCATTACAAATGTTTTCAAGGTGTCAATAAAGTTTTTATAGAAATATTACTATAATTTTATAAAAATAAAGGCGTTTATTAGTTTTTTGTAGGAGTATGATATTGTATTTTAAGTTAAATTTCAAATACACGTATACATTATTTCTTTATGTATTTTTGTGACCTCACTTTCTCTTTTTTTTTTTCGAAAAATTAAATAACTATGGACCTCAGTGGCATATTTCAACACAAAACTCCCATTGACTTAATTTCATTAAGTAAAATATTTGTAGCTCTTGATAAGTATGTTTAATCGCATTATAATCCACATATATCATGTTCTGTAATTTTATTACAGAATTATTATATGAACAACACTTAGTCTTGAGAAAGTTTTTTAAAGTGATATAAACTGACAGTTATGAAAATAAATGATACTATAAAATGATTATTAATAAAATGTGAGTAGGCTGTTCAAATTTCACTTATTGTTGATTATATCAAGAAAAATTTTGGTTCCTCACGTCAAAGTCTGAAGCAAAAATGTGTAGGAAACACGAATTATTTTAAAAATGTTTCATGCTTTCGAAGAAACATACTTATTGTTGTTTCTTTGACAATATCTTAAAAATACAAGGAATGTTTAGGATAAACCTTTGTCTACAATTTCCCAATATAGTTATCAATCCCGCAGTCCGCAAGTAAATCATATTATACATGACATAAAAACCATCAACACGCTAAGATACACATATGAAGATATGATAAATGATATATTTATTATATTTTAATTGGCGATTTTGTAGTATCCAAAATAACACGAGCAATAATTCAATGAACACACAACACTGCACACGAGTAATGTCTAGAGTTCCAGTAAATTAGCAGCATCTCTTCTAGATGTTCAGGAGTTAGCTTTTGACGCATGTTCTTCAAAATCGGTTTATACGAGGTAAACCCCTTTCAACGTCTACAGAGGCAATAGGAGAATATTTAAAATATACCCTATATATAGGAAAAAGGCACCAATGTTAAAAACTGCACAAAAAGGTTCTCTTACTAAATTTCGATAGGAGCCATCGTTTTGGAGTTATTTGTATTTTAATATTGCAATACAGGATAGGTATACAATAATGGATAAGCAACTACATACCTCTACAAATAATTCTACAATATTTTCAACTATTGTTTCGTAGAGCAATTTAAAATATCGCTTTACATAATTAAACATGTCATTTAGGGAATCTGACGATGGCTCCAGTTCTGACGACGAAAATATTGAAAATATTCAGAATGTTGTTAATTGTTAACCTATTGATGAAAAAATTTCACTAAACGAAACATTTTTACTTTTAGTAGTAACATTTGTTTAATTCTGTATATAAAATAAAAATTTCACTTAATATAAACTGTTCTTATTTAATATAATCTTAATCTTAGACCAACTAAAAAAAAAAAACGAAAAATAATAAAGTTTTACAGTACCTAATGAAATGATAAAAGATATTAGTTATTTTCTATAATATGAATGGATTTTTAATGAAAATAAATCTTGCGTTGCCCCATATACATATCTCTAAGACCTTTGACATCCTTAAAAGGGTGTTCAAGGCAAGGGCATATGTGTAATAAATAAACCGTTTTAATACCGGGTGTCCCAGCCTCGCGTCGGCCAAATGTCCTGGCTCTCTTATAAGAGATATCGAAAAATTTCAAAAACGGGGTGATAGAGGGCGCAAAGGTACATAGTCTAAAAATATTTTGAAATATACAGGGTGATCCATTGAGGCGTGACGATATAAACTTATGTTTTTTTAAATGGAACACTAGGTATATTATTACATATTTGAATTCTACTTTTAAAGACGACTCAAGCGATATGCCACTTGATGGGTCTGCGATGGGTCGGTACCATAATATGGGTGAGTTTGTACCAAAAACATGCCAACTTTGTGAGCTCACTGTGACGTAATGGAAGGACATTTTGAGATCTAGATTATGTCAAAAATTGTCAAACACCCTGTAGTTTACGCTACTTTTATCGGATCTAACGAAATCGGTCATTTTATACCGGGTGAGTCAGGAAACGCCAAAACTACTTTTTCTCATTTTTTTCAAATGGAACGCCCTGTATATTATGACACCAAAGGAAAGCCCTTTGAAAGAGCTTTCCACTGATATAAAGGTTCAAGGGTCTATCTATCATGGGTGCCAAGAATTTGATGGCAAAGTGGCACAATTCGAGGTTTATTAAAAAATTACGCTCAATTTTCAATTGTTTTGTGAATTTTCGCTTAAATCGGCGCTTTTCAGTAAGAAAATTTCAAAAATAATTATCCTTATACTCGGAGAAAAATACCGTACTTCAGTGCAGAAAAATACTTAAGTATAAAATAGTCAACGCCTGATAAATTTAATTTTTTTTTTCTGAAATGCGTATATAAATTCATGTCATGACAAGTCTTTTCTAGCCCGACGTAATTTTGTCGCGAAATGATTTATTATTTTAGAACGGTGCTTAATAAAACGTAGCTTTTCGTAGTATTTTTTTCTCAGCTTTAAAATGGTGTAATTCATTCTTCTAAAATAAGACCAAAAAATACTTTTATTTTCAATTCAATGAAAGATAGTAAAATTTTTGTTAAGTTTGGAAAGCTGTTGTTCCACGTACTATCATCGAAAGAATAAATAAAAAAAAATTGTAGAGAATTTCAAATTGCTTCCAACTTTCAATTTATCGAAATAAATTCAAAAAAATCAAGTAGGTACCTGTCATAAAAGTACCAGTCTTGTCAATAATTTACTTTATTGTTGTAAAATTTCGAGTGTTGATATTTTTCTTAGTATAAACAAACGAGTAACAATGAAATTCACCCAACAAGAGTTAACTGATATGATATATTGTTTGGGAGAAGCTGATAGGAATTGCTTATTGGCATCAAGGATTTATGGAATGAAATACCCCGAGAGACGAACTCCTGATCCCAACTCATTCAAAAACTTGAGAGAAAGATTTGAGGACACTGGTAATGTGTGTTATACCAAAAGAAAATTGAGGAACATGGTTGTAAATAATGAAGAACACGAATTGACAGTTTTGCTTCACGTGCAAGAGAATCCTCACATAAGTTGTCGTGAAATTGAACAACAAACCGATGTAAGTAAAACTTCTGTAAATCGTATCATCAATAAATACAAATATCACCCCTATCACATTCAACTACACCAAGACCTTTATGGGGAAGATTTTCAAAATCGTATTAATTTCTGCAATATAATGCTAAATAAAATTAACGAAGATGCCCAATTTTTATCAAAGGTTTTATTTACCGATGAAGCTACCTTTCGCAGTAATGGGACAGTAAATCGCTATAACATGCATTATTATGCGACTGAAAACCCGCACTGGGTCAGGCAAGTGGATCACCAAAATCGATGGTCAATTAATGTATGGGGTGGTATATTAG
The DNA here is from genome assembly GCA_029963845.1 of Rhamnusium bicolor. Classification (NCBI taxonomy): domain Eukaryota; kingdom Metazoa; phylum Arthropoda; class Insecta; order Coleoptera; family Cerambycidae; genus Rhamnusium; species Rhamnusium bicolor. The sequence continues at coordinate 100,709 of JANEYF010003605.1, forward strand.
ACAACTATGTCATTGGACCGTGGTTTTTTGAGGATGGGGCATTAAATGGCCGAAGATATCACAATTTCTTGCGTTTGAATTTAGAGGGGCTGCTTCAAGATGTAGATGAAGACGTTAGAGAGAACATGTGGTTCCAGCACGACGGTGCACCCCCACATAACCATCGAATAGTAAAAGATATTTTAACTAATTGGAGAGGGGAACAATGGATTGGTCGTGGAGGACCCATAAGATGGCCGGCACGGTCTCCAGACCTAACTCCTTTGGATTTTTTCCTATGGGGTTATGTGAAGCAGGAGGTCTACAGGGTGAGGCCCACAACCAGGGAGGATATGCAGGAAAGAATCGCTGCAACATTTCGCAATGTCTCAATAGCTACACTAGCCGATGTTCGAAGAACAACTGAAAATCGTTTACAACTGTGTATCAGGGAGAATGGGAACATTTTTGAACATTTAGTTTAATTTCCAGTGCTTCCACCCAGTTTCTTTCCAAATAAAGTTTTCGTTTCCTCTCTTTCTTGATTTTTTTTTTGTCTGCAGAGAACTATCATGGTGCAGATAAGTTGATATCATTATTTTCGAAATTGTCTTACTGAAAAGAGCCGATTTCAGTGAAAATTCACAAAACAATTGAAAATTGAGCGTAATTTTTTAATAAACCTCGAATTGTGCACCTTGCCTTCAAATTCTTGGCACCCATGATAGATAGACCCTTGAACCTTTATATCAGTGGAAAGCTCTTTCAAAGGGCTTTCCTTTGGATTCATAATATACAGGGCGTTCCATTTGATAAAAATGAGAAAAAATAGTTTTAGCGCTTCCTGACTCATCCGGTATAAAATGACCGATTTCGTTAGATCCGATAACAGTAGCGTAAACTACAGGGTGTTTGACAATTTTTGACATAATCTAGATCTCAAAATGTTCTTCCATTACGTCACAGTGAGCTCACAAAGTTGGCATGTTTCTGGTACAAACTCACCCATATCATGGTACCGACCCATCGCAGACCCATCAAGTGGCATATCGTTTGAGTCTTCTTTAAAAGGAGAATTCAAATATGAATTAATATACCTAGTGTTCCATTTAAAAAAACATAAGTTTATGTCGTCGCGCCTAAATGGATCACCCTGTATATTTAAAAATATTTTTAAACTATGCACGTTTGCGCCCTCTATCACCCCGTTTTTGAAATTTTTCGATATCTCTTATAAGAGAGCCAGGACATTTGGCCGACGCGAGGCTGGGACACCCGGTATATTCTTTTTCTAAAAAACTGTTAAAGGGGGCATTGTCTCATTTTTATTCACGCTTCAAACAATATGATACGATGTCTCTGAAAGATAAAGTACAATCAACGTGCTTAGTAAACAAATATTCTTAAAATGAAGAAAATGTATGAAATCGGTTAAGGTTCGACCAAGGCCACCAAGTCAACATAACTTATATGACAAATCTACGTCAGCGAATGAGTATACTTGGATTACTTACTTAGAAATAAATGTTCAAAGAATCTTAATCATCGTGAACAATTAATAAGTAAACAATGGACTTGTATGAGTAAGAAAAATAATCAGTAATCAAATTAGCCATGCATTTTAAATATAATTATTTTATATTATTTGAAGAATGAGATATTTAGCGCATTAGGAAAGTTTTCCCCCTCAAAATTATTTCGAAAATGAGATATTTAGTGCATTAGGAAAGTTTTCCCCCTCAAAGTTAGATTACAGGGTAGATCAATTTTTTATCAACCTCTCTGTTTGACAATACATTTTTTACTTTGCAACCGCTTTTGAATTTTTGTTTTGTTTTGTAGCTTACTTGGGAATATTGAATCACACCAATTTTGTAATAAAACCTTTAATTACCATAAAGTTTCTGTCTGATATATTATTTTGTGTTTAGTTATGAAAATACTAAATATGTTCAGTGATTTATTCACGAGAGGCCGCCATACTCCCTGGACTTGATCGATGCCATTTATTTCTGTGGAGATGGATTAAGAGTCGCATCTACACAACTCCCATAGCCAACTTGGTTAAGCTTCGTATGAAAATGGAGCAAGCATTTGCAGAATTGCTTCAAGAAATGATGAGTTGTACGATTAGATTATACGGAATTCGTCCCGAGTATTGTATGGATATAAATGGAAGGGACACCAATCAGGACTGTGATAATCATAATTTTAAAATGTATACATTTTATTGATTGTCAATATTAACATTTTAGTCATTTTTAATCAAAATGTTTTATGTATCATTCGACATCTCCAAGTCTCAGATACAAAACCGAACATTTTTTTTCAAAAGTTATAGCCAAACAAAGAAGAGGGAAAAAATTTAGTTTACGATTGCTCAATGTTTCAATTTTTCAAAAATGTATTCATTTTTAAACAAACAGATACGTTTAAGAGCTATTTGCAATATAATACCAGAAATGCTTAACCTAAGAATCTTTTTTGATTTGAGATGAATATAGCTGCAGATACAGATAACAGTTACAGAAAACTACCGGTTGCAACATGGAACTGCAATAATTTAAGCAAGTCACCCTAACTAAATTAAGTAAATTGGATTACAAAACAAAGCAACTTTTGATGATTAAATTAATATTTAGTTATTAAAGAAAATTTTTATTATTATGGGATTTATTAATACTGTTACGCCAATGGACGATGTGGACTAATTGTGGAATAATTCCAAAGTATGCCCAGAGATTACGTTACCTGTACGAAAACATATTAAATAACCATGAAACTTTAGATTTATAAACTATGAAATAATTTTAGCTACTAAACAATATTTGCAGGTTTAATTCAATGCAGTTCGGGGCTGAGTAGTTGTTTCCTACAAATCTTATTCAGTACATAGTTTAGCCCATCCGAGTTAGAGGTCAAAGCTCTTGGTACCTGCTTTGCAGGTCGCAATCAGTAACTAAGACATCAGTGATGTCTGACTGGTAGTAGCACTGACCACCAGAGGGATCAACTTATCACTCACTATGTCTGTTTTGCTTAGTCCGATTTAGGCTGGCCTGGTTTGAATTTGTCTTTTCCATTACTTATGGCTTACTGACGAGAACATAAAAGTTCGAAACCGGTTTATGTCTAGTGAGGAATTGACAAATGATCTTAGCTACCAAACAAGATTTGCAGGTATAATTCAATGCAGTCGGGGCTTTTTTGGAATTGCAGAATTTCGATAATAATTTATAGTCCCTAAGTACACATTAGCTAACTCTAAATCACTAAGCCAATGCTCTGTCAGTCCAAGAAAAACTGTTTTTTTCCATAATTTAATAATTTAATAAGATTGTTTTTATTTGACAAACATTGAATGTTTATATGCATTAAAGTCCAAATAATATCACTTGAATTCACCACCATCTCATCATGTGTATTACCCTCACTTAAGATCAACTTTTCACAGTTTTCCCCTCTTGAAATAGAAAATTCAACAGTCCAATCCCACGTGGCTAGATTTTCGGGTTCAGAAATTTTTCCTTGATATCCCAATCCACTTCAATTTTAAATGAATTTTCCCAAACTTCTCATCTGTTGGCAAACGTATTACCTCCCAGGATAGACAGTTTTGCAGGAAGGAAATTAGATTTTCCCTGGTAACTGTTGTCTTGTCTGGTAGCAAATAACCATTCCATTTTAGGTACTGCAACATCATCCTGCAGAACGTCATCATTTTTAGTTTCCCTGATAATCTCCTTTTTTGGAGGATAATTTAAGTCTGTTACGCTTTTTTATTAAACTTATGTTTCACTGAAATCCACTAAGAGTCGTTGGAATCACTATTTGTTTGTTTCGATAGTAGAGAATTGTCGTTCTCTTTTGTCAGAGAAATAATCTCGTTTAATTTTATTCTAGACTGCGCCTCTAGAACTGTAGCATTCATTTGTTTACTAGAAATTATCTCAGCCGTCACAGCTGTCGAATAGATTGACTGGTTGCCAACATTGACATAAGCCGACGTCGGTTGTGCATGAACGCTTATTTTCTTGCTGGGAGTTTCGGCAATTTTATTTACCATGTAGATGTTAGATTGATTACCTATTTTAGCTAAATTCGGTTCCTTACATTGGGCAGAATACCACTTGTACTTGGATTAGCCGATGACCTTGTAACGAGGGCCTGCTCCCGCATCGTTTTATTACATTTTAGGTTTTGAGAAGACTCTCGCTTAATACTTGCAACCAATGACGAGTTTATCTCGCTTAGAAGGTAGTTCTCTTCTTTTAATTCACTGATGAGGTATTTTAAAAGTTTATTTTCACAAATAAGGTTGTTATTTTTGAGCAGAGGCAGGTTAAAATTTGGATCGCTGTTAATTCTAACCTCACTTAGATTTAATTCACTTTCCTGTACACATTTACGGTACGTCCAGATTAGTTTTTCAATCCCCGCACATTTAAAATGCACGGATGTATCACAAATTTCACATTGAGCATTATTTACTGCTTTTTTATTACATTTATCACACTATACTGGTGAAATCAATTCGTCACAGTCATATTCACGTCTGTTCGCCCCCGCCATAGTTTTCGATCGGGCTTTGCGTTCTGTAGCATCTGACCCCGTATGTTCCATCACTATAGCGATTTCTCCTACTATACTAATGATATTCAGCAGTATTATGAATATGCAAATATTACATCTCTGGCTGTAGAAAGTTTATGATTAAATGAGACTACTGTAAAAGGCGGACTCAACCTTTACTTTGGACGAAATTAGACATAAGTCTAATAAGTCTGTCTGATGTGACACGATTTATTTAAATAAATAAATTCATTATTTATTTAAATTTAAATAAGCATACCACAATGGTAATGCCACTGGAATTAATATCAAAGTTCCAGCTTTATTACCGACATTACTTAACCTAAAGAATTATTGCCAACTTAACGCCATAATCTACTTTTAGTTAGGAGGACAAAAAAAGTGAATGGTCTTTAACTAAACATTATTTTTAAATCTCAAACAAATTGATATTTCTAGTCTCCAGTGTTAGATTGTTTCTTTAGTAGGATTTAAAGCCACTGAATATACATACATTTTCGCGTAAGATATAGCCACTTTAAAAACAAGGACACCAGACAATGAATATTCTCTCTGTAAGAAATATTATGTAAGTACAGTGATTATTTAAAAAAATAACCAGGTACATTTAGATGAGCCCATTGGGTATTAATTTATGTCATAATTTTCAACTTATATCTACACGTCCATCTTCTTCGTGCTTCATTTTTTGCTACAATTATGAAGCAATATGAAAATACTTAATAGGAATTTCTCAAATATAACAAATACATTCTTTTATACACCTTATCTCACTGAAATGATCTAGGCAGGTACTGCTCAAGTTTCAGTTAATTTTTAAACATTGCAAAATAATAAAAAAAAAACTAAATAAAACATATTTCGTCTATTATATCAGTTGCCTTCGACGTCTTTATTCTATCAATTAGCAAGGCCTTGTCTGCTGTCCGATTTTCGTTCTCAAAATTGCTTGAGGTTCATGGGAAGGTAACTAATTACTTGAGTTTCTTATCTTCAGAGCCGGATTAACAATTTAGACAGCGTCTCGATATTTCCTGCAAAAAAAGCAAACACTGTATTAACATAATACACATTTTAAATACTAGATAAATATTGTTCATGTTTTATGTTCACAGTTACCTAATCATATATACAGGGTGTTTAAAATTGGTGGGGATTGTACAGTAGATAGACAAACGATTCTCAGATAAAGTCGATTTTCATTTATAATATCCCAAGTTGGAGGAAAATTAATGGAAATTTTCCCACGCTGTTATACAAGTACTTGTTGCGACGAAAACTGCACAAAAACGAGACGGTCATTCATTTTCTAGGAGCAACAAGCACGAGTGTAAAACAGCAAGGAAAATGTCCAGTAAATGTACCAACAATATTTAGTAAGAAAATCTCTAAAACCATAATAATTTTTCAGTTCAATTCAGAAAATTTAAGATTGTGTTGGATGACATTAATTACAGTTGGCTTGACAGTTAACTAAAGAAACAGTCGAAAAAGATATAAAAGGCGTTGAAATGTCTTAGACCTTTGGAAAAATGTTATTAAAGTCTACAGATATCACACCGATAAACACGGTTTGTTGTTGTTAACTATCAACTGGACGATTCTATGAATTAGTATACAAACCAGATTTAATTAACCCAAATTTCTCGTATAAGTAAAAATGTTTGTAAAATGTACCCACTTGCTTTATGTTACCCTATATTATTTTAATTACCTTTGAACAATTATTATTTTACAATAAAAATAAAAAATTATATATCTACATTCGTCATTAGGAAAAAAGGAACGTAATAGATTTAATAAAAATGGACAATTAGATGAAGTTTATTCTGTAACGATGAAGAGTTTTTTAGATTAATTTATTTTTTATAAAATAGAAAGTTCCTCGTTTCAAACGTAACAAAGTTATTATGGATTTAAATTTTATGGCTGTGTATTGAAATGGCGTATGCAAAAATAGAAATATAGCAATATATATGAGATACGTATAAAAAAATGTAGGTACTCTGTGAAATTTATTTTTATTGTTATCATTAATATTGCTAATTACACAATCCTCTTTATAGTTTTTACACACGGTGGTATTTAAAGAAAAGAAACATTTTCCCTGGAAGTAGGTCAGGGAACATTAACTATAATGTTGTAAATTATATAAAAATACTAACTGTAGCAAATAAATCATGTACGAAATTTGTCAAAAGTAGTGTAATAAATATAGTTTAAAAAAACTAAAAAACACGCTTTTAAAGCACATCAAACTAAAAAAGTGAAAAATAATTATTAATATAAACTGAAAACAATAATGAACGAAAAATATTAGTATTATTGTGAAAAAAGCGTGGGTTGCTCGATATACGAAAAATATGGCACAAAGCGCCCCACACTTTTTTCACAATAATACTAGTATTTTTCGTTCATTATTGTTTTCAATTTATATTAATAATTATTTTTCACTTTTAGTTTGATGTGCTTTAAAAGCGTGTTTTTTAGTTTTTTTAAACTATATTTATTTTTCACTTTTTAGTTTGATGTGCTATGAAAGCGTGTTTTGTAGTTTCTTTAAACTATATTTATATTGCTTATTGATTTTATTTTATTTATTTATTTTTATTTATTTCATACAAATCCAACAGGCAACGCCCAATTACAGGATAGGGAACAGTATCTAATAAAATATTATACAATACATTCCACAAATTTTTTTACAATAATTCAATCACATATACATATACACATATGCATGCATATATACACGCATACATACATATATACATACATACATACATATTTACAACAGCACAAATATACACACACGTGTATATACACTCAGATATAAACAAATTAATCTATCAACGATGGTCTACATTATAGGTATTGCAAATTTAGAGAGAAAAAATTAAACTTATAACAAGAAACAGATGAGTATGTTCACTTAAGAAAATTCTCTTAATTTGAGATACGTTACAACAGAATATATCAATTCTGTCCTCCAGATTACTATAGTTTACTGTTATTTGATAAAGTGGTGCAGCTATTAGTATATTGGTACGGGGAGTAGGGATAGAAAGAATATTATTATATCGAGGTGACACTCTAGGGACACGATATGTGATTTGATTCAATAGGGCTGTACAGTCCAACTTATTATTAATTAATTTAAAAAGAAACACAACCGACTGCATATTTCTCCTTGTCTCAAGATGTGTTAAATGAAAACGACTTAACAGCGTTTCCTGGGAAATACCTCTGGGAGGATATTCACCATCAAGGGTATATATAGCTGACTTTAAAAAGCGTCTCTGAATTTTTTCTAAAGATGTTTTATGTACATTGTAGATAGGACTCCAGACTATTGATGCATACTCTAAGCGAGATCCTACAAGAGACACATAGAGTAAGCGGAGTGTATGTGCATTGGTGAAGACTTTAAGGTTGCGTATAATAAATCCTAGTCGTTTAAATGCTGTTAAAGTGATTGCCTCAATGTGAGGATTAAACGTGAGTTTTCTGTCAAAGATGACCCCAAGATCTTTAATAGTATTGGGCCGTTGTAATAGAGTATCGTTTAAGTTATATGCAAACATTCCAGGATTAGATGTTCTACTGAAAGTCATGATATTGCATTTAGTGGCATTTAATGGTAAACTGTTCCTATTACACCAAGATCAACCAAGTCTAATGCATTTTGGAGACGTTCGCAGTCTGCAATAGACGTTATTTCGACATACAACTTCAAATCGTCTGCATACATTAAACAATGTACATTCAGGCCAGATATGATATCATTTATAAACATATTGAATAAAAGCGGCCCGAGTATCGAACCTTGCGGAACCCCAGACCTCTAAAGGAATCTAAAAGACTTAAAACCACGATATTGAACAAACTGATGCCTATCATGTAAATAATCAGTAAACAATTTCATTAAATCTGGGGACAGTCCAAATAGACTCATTTTTCTCAATAAAATACCATGGTCTAATTTGTCAAATGCCATCGAGAAGTCGGTGTATATGACATCTACTTGGCTCTCTCTATCAAGTTTTTCACAGATAAACTGGGTTTTACATACAAGATTTGTAACTGTGGACCGTCCTCTCATGAAACCGTGTTGTTCGTTAGAGAGCATCGCTGACACATGACTGTACATTGCAGAATGCTGATATTATAACATATTACGATCCAACGGATATTTCTGAAAAAAAAATATTTTTTATTTCAGCCATGGGATTTGAACTCACGCCCGAGGAGTCCGTCGTTTCGCGTCGACTAAGACTTGCCCGCTCGGCAAACGACCGAACTGAGAATCAGGGAATATGCTTACAATATTAAGCCTCTTGCTCTCACGTAGAGGATACGTGAGGAAAGGACTGGCGATCCTGATCAGGATAATGATATAAACTTATCAAATTATTGTATTGTTACCGGTTCTTCGTAAGTGTACAAAGTTTCAATTAAATCTGTCCGTTTAAAGTGGGTCAAAATCGAGTCCAAAGAGTCGGTTACAAACAAACAAACAAACATACAGGTGAAGCTAATAAAAGCGTGTTAATTAAAAAGGGAAAATATATATATTTTTTAAGTTTATGTTAGACAACAAAGGTATGAATTAAGGAACGTACATAAAATATATTCCTGATATTGAACTTTTTCAAATCAATGTATGTAACAACTTTTTTTTCTTTTGATGGTGGTCAGATTCTGACTTTGTCTTGCGTCTTTTGAAAATCCGTGTACATACTGTAGTTTTGTCAAATAGATAAAATTTTTTATTTTTTGTAATAATTTATTCATTTTGCAATAAATCGTTTTTCACTGGGTCTGGATGGCCGTTACGCAAACGACAGTAGAATAGAGCAGATATTATATTTTCGAATTTGCAACAATGGTGTATTGTTTCGTTTTACTAACTGATAAATTTATCGAGACTTTCCTCGGCATTCTGTATCTCCTCATGTGTTACTTGCATTAAGTAAGTAAGTGGGTACATTAGTTACCATGAAAACTAGTCAAGTTCTATTGTTCTTTATATTACATGATTTAAGTGGGCATCAGTTATAATTTTTTTATAGTTGCATTACATTCTTGCTACGGTTACCAAATTCTGTTTCCGCCGAGGCATTCATTTTATATTTATGGAGAATGTCCATTTTTGCACACTCTTAGACGCTGTTTTAACGGAAATAAAATTCAGGTTAACGAGTTTCGTATCCACTACTACTCAATCAATATGTTGATGTTTTGTCGGAATTGGATAATAATGTAAGAAATCATAATTTCTTATTAAGTCGACGTTTCGACAATATTTATTGTCTTCCTCAGGACTAATGAAGTATTTGGTTTTTTGTCAACACATTATCGTTGAATATTGTAAAAAATAAAATAATATAACTTATATAGGATTCCAGTGCAAATATTTTAGTGTAGTCAGAACAAACACAATTTTCTATATATTTTCAAATCTTTATTATACAGGGTGGGGCAATAATGTGTCCGACTTCGATATGTCGAGTTCTATGATAGCTAGAAACTTGATTTGAAAACATAAATAAACTAGACAAAAAAAGTTTATAGCCGGAAATTATTTTCGAATATACAGGGTGAACCAAGACGATTCTACAGGGTCAACTAACATTTTTTTTAAAATGGAATGTATATCAGAACATTTTTTGAAACCTCTTTGTGGTCTCCTTCCACTCCTGTAATATTATTGACTCTCTCCCAACCATTTGGATGTAAGGATTTTTTTTAAATCATGCCATTTACACGTGTAAATGGCATGATACACGTGTATCACTACAGTCACATTACACATTTTAAGAAAAAAATATGTCAGTACCAGTTATAAGACGTCTGTGTGATGACACTCAGCCATTTTCACTTGCTAAAAGTATACAGAGTGGCCAAAACTAATTTTTAAAATTACAACTATTTGAACTGAATTTCCTCAATTTTTTCAAATGGAACACCCTATATATTTTTAGACGATGTGATGTAGAATTGAAAAATGAACATTTTTTGTGCATACAGCACTATGACTATTTGTAACCATTTTCGATTTATTGAACAATAACTGCAAAATTCAGCGATAAAAATTAAAAATGTATATATTTTTTGTAATTCAAGAGAAGATATTATAAAAAGTGCTCCACATGTTGCCCATTTTGATTGACACACATTTCTATGTGTCTTTGGAGTGAGGTTTTTACTGTTCATAAAATTGCCGGATTGATACTTCTAAAGGAAAGCATTTATTATCCTTTCCTTCAAATTTTGGATCGTTGTTGGTGTGATGTTTTTATGGGCATCATGTAACACGCTTATTATAATACCTTCTCTTAAATTATTTGAAAAAACCCTCATTTTTAATTTTTATTGTTGAATTTTGCAATTATTGTTCAATAAATTGAAAATGGTCACAAATAGCCATAGGTATGTACCTACAAATAATGTTCATTTTTCAATTCTACATCACATTGTCCAAAAATATACAGGGTGGTCTATTTGAAGAAACTGAAAAAATTCAGTTCAAATAGTTGTAAATTTAAAAATCCATTTTGGTCACCCTGTATAATTTTAGGAACTGAAAATGGCTGAGTGACATCACAAGATAAATAAACTAGAGAAAAAAGTCTATAACCCGAAATTATTTTCGAATATGCAGGGTAAACCAAGACGAATCTACAGGGTCAACTAACATTTTTTTAAATGGAATGCCATGTATATCAGAACATTTCTTGAAACCTCTTTATGGTCTCCATCCACTCCTGTACTATTATTGACGCTCTCCCAACCACTTCGATGTAATGATGTTTTTTTTGTTGAAATCATGCCATTTACACCTGTATATTAAAAAAATCACTACAGTCATAATTACGGATTTTAAGAAAAAATTTGTTAGTACCAGTTATAAGACGTCTGTGTGATGACACTCAGCCATTTTCACTTGCTAAAAGTATACAGAGTGGCCAAAACTAATTTTTAAAGTTATAACTATTTGAACTGAATTCTCTCAATTTTTTCAAATGTAGCACCCTGTATATTTTTGGACGATATGATGTAGAATTGAAAAATGAACATTTTTGTGTGTACATCTCTATGGCTATTTGTAACCATTTTCGATTTATTGAATAATAACTGCAAAATTCAGCGAAAAAAATTAAAAATATATTTTTTTTGTAATTCAATAGAAGATATTATAAAAAGGCGCCACATGTTGCCCATTTTGATTGACACACATTTCTATGTGTCTTTGGAATGAGGTTTTTACTGTTCATAAAATTGCCGGAGCGATACTTCTAAAAGAAAGCATTTATAATCCTTCCCTTTAAATTTTGGATTGTTGTTGGTGTGATGTTTTTATGGGCATCATGTAACATGCTTATTATAATACCTTAATTATTAAAAAAAAATCATTTTTAATTTTTATTGTTGAATTTTGCAATTGTTCAATAAATTGAAAATGGTCACAAATAGCCATAGGTATGTATGTACAAAAAATGTCGTTTTTCAATCCTACATCACATTGTCCAAAAATATACAGGGTGTTCTGTTTGAAAAAATTGAGAAAATTTAGTTCAAATAGTTGTAAATTTAAAAAATCCATTTTGGTCACCCTCTAATTTTAGGAACTGAGAATGGCTGAGTGTCATCACGCGGATGTCTCTGGTACTAACATATTTTTTCTTAAAATCGATAGTTGTGATTGTAGTGATATTTTTAATATGCACGTGTAAATGGTATAATTTCAACAAAAAAAAAATCATTACATCTAATTGGTTGGGAGAAAATCAATAATAATACAGGAGTGAAAAAAGGTCACAAAGAGGTTTCAAAAATTGTTTTGATATACATGGCATTTCGTTTAAAAAATGTTACTTGACCCTGTACAATCGTCTTTGTTCACCCTGGGTATTCGAAAACAATTTCCAGTTATAAAATTTTTTGTCTAGGTTACTTATGTTTTTATATCAAGTTTTTAGCTGTCATAGAACTCGAGATATCGAAGTTGGACGCACTATTGCCCCACTCTGTATACATATAGAAAATCCTTGTACATATAGAAAATTGTTTCAGTTCTGACTACACTAAAATATTTGCACTGGACACCTACATAAGTTCCGTTATTTTATTTTTTACAATATTTGACGATAACGATTGTGTTGACAAAAAACCAAATACCTCATTAGTCCTGAGGATGACAAAAAACATTGCCGAAACATTAACTTAATGAAAAATTTAAATTTTGATACATTATTATCTAATTCAGTTCCGACAAAATATCAACATATAAAATTAAATTAAATGCAATTCTTTACCTTTAAAACGTATCCCCAAAAACGGTATATCTAAAATGTAAAATCTTTTCATAAGCTTATCAAATTATTATTTTTAGTCTCCACCAATTTTGTAAAGGACAAAACCAATAAATACCGTTTGTACCATTAAATATTAGATTAAATGCCTGAACACGAAGTTTTGAGGGACACAAACAAAAGCAGTGTTAGTAGTAAAAGTACTTTATTATCAGGTAACCTGATGCGTATTAATGTAATAAACTATTTACTTGGCATGCACCAAAGCTATGATAGAAACTGTTCACGGATCTGCGTTTAATTACATTTTGATCCGGAATTATAGAGCCTCAGTGTTGTCGGAGCCATTTCGGCAAACTCTTTCTTTTAAATAACCCCAAAGAAAGTATTCCAGCGGCATTAAATCTGGAGATCTTGGGGGCCCATTTAATAATACTCCTTCGACCACAAAGGTTTGGAAAATTTTTATCTAGATATCTCCGAACATTAACGCCAAAATGTGGAGGAACTTTTTTGGTACTTTAGCAGTAATAATGATCAATTTACCCCCTAACCCCTAGCAGTCTCAAGTTTAAAATATTAAATTAAACTATCAATAAAGTTATTAAACACATACGACGAAAAAATCTCGGAATAGGTATTGTCAGCTTACAGATTAAAAATAAACCTGCTGTTCATTGATGATAATGTTGAAGAAGAACAAAAAAACTGTATTTTTTGTTTCATGAACCGTTTGCTTTTTACTCTTTTTTGGAACTTTACTCTTGGAAAAGACTTTAATGTTGTACAGGGTGGCTAAAACATATCTAAGAAATGGCACAATTTCGCATTAATACAACATTCAATATCAACTTTTAACGGTTAAAAAGAAAATACATCTACTATAAATTAAGTTATTTTTAAAAGCCAGTCGTACATATTTTTGTACTCATAAATTCCTCAAATCTCAACCGATATCAGAAACTGAAAAACTATTGTAATCGAGCTTTAAAGTGATGTGTGACAAGTGGGGTCGTTCCATGTAATAATTTGAAGTTGAGAGTGCTGGGGGGTTAGGGGGTGAATTGATCATCATGCCTAAGCTCCAAAAAAATCCTCCCTTGGAATAAAAGTCGACGTGTATTAGCGAATTTTTTTAATAGTTGTAAAGTAAAAAGAGGGTGGACAGTTTTCAAATGAACACACAGTGTATATTGTCATATGTGAAACCATAAACATAATTTTTTTTGACTTAAGTAAAATGCTCATAAATTTGTGTCATGCATTTTTGAAGCACTCTGTATTCATAGCTTCAAGTTCATACTATTTTGCAATAATGCCAATAACTTTTCATGTCAATGTCAACTCTTAAATTGAATAATTTAAGCATATTTTAAATATTTGAACTACCTTGTCTACGGTAATTATCTTTAACATCTCTAATAAATTAATTGGTAAAAAATTTCAGGTCAATAGCACAAGTGGACACTAAAAAATTTTTAAATTATCGAATTACATAAGTACAGTAAAGTAGTTATTGAGGTTAAATTTACCAGTAAATTCTGCGCGAATCGGTTATGACTCAACAAGTCGTGGCAAGAACTAGCTGATCTGCTGGTCCTTACAACCTCTTTCATTTACTATAAATGGAGATGAGTAATTGTGACAGTTTGCGATTCATGGTTTATTCGTAATAAAAATGACTTCATGGTTGTCCCCGAAGTATAATTAGAGGGGTTTACCGCCTCTATGATAAAAAAGTCTAAAGATAATTATTTATATTTAGTAAATTAATAAAATAAGCATCATGGTATGAAACTAGTTCTTATACCCGTTTCTGTAGACGCTAAGTGTCAGAAAACTTGTTTATTATCCACTAAAATAAACAAGTGTGTAATCCCCATATTTAAATCAAATAAAATAATATTTAACGCTCCTAAAACTATAAATCTTATGTATATATTATTACGTATTATCTACTTAATAAATTATGTTTTTTTAATAATGTATACAATATATGTATATTCTTTCAATCGATGGTGTTGTTGATTCAATATATTTCATTAAAATTCTTATTTAAAATGGATAATAACTTTAGTTAGTATTGTATATTGTGTTGCGTTGTATATATTTTTTTTATATACCGGGTGTTGCGCATAATGTAGAAACCTGAATTTTACATATGAGATTTGGAAGTTATAAACTGGAACCTTATTAAATATTAGTTAAATCGATGTACCAGGGGAGAGCATTTTTCATGAAGACCGAAATAAAAAATGTTGCATATAAAAATTGTTCAGGAGAAATCGTGTCGACAATGTCTCTAGAAACATTCTCTTCAAGTTAACCGTTACTGAGAAAACCGGTGCTAAATTAAATTTTGCCCCAATCAAAAAATTCAGTAAAGAAAGGATAAATGGAATTTTCATTTTTACTACAAATAATCTATTTCCTCCATCCAGACACCTTTTTCCATTTTAAGGTTGCATTGAAATCCATGTATTCCATTTCTGTTCTGTTTACCTGCCATGGCAGATGGAGATGGGCCGTATACATAGATCTCTGTTCGTTAACAGTGTAAATTCAGATCATGTAAAATTTTAAAGGCCGAATATACCTAAAATCACTCATCGAGGCCAAATAGAGTACTAGATACGACTTTTTAAAAGCCTTCTCTAAATCAAGTCTAACAGCAAATTTAGAGATTTTTGGGCAACAGACAGGTTTTTGTTAATTTGAGCCTCTACTTGTTGGCCAGCTGAAAAGAGAAATTCAAAATGGCGGCCAATTTTCTTACTTTTTTTCAAGGAAATTCTCATAGCTCGAAAAATATAACAGATAAGAAGAAAATACAAGAGAGCAAATTTGTAGAGCATAAAAATACATCGAAAAGTTTATTAGCCCAAAAAATTGTACTATTCATAGGCGTGTGCTGTGGCACTCTTTTAACGTATTGTATAATTACTCGTTTCCTTTGTTAAACTTTTAGATTTGGTACGTTTCGAAATAGTTACATCAAGATTTACGTCTGTATTATAAATTAGAAATATATAATCATAACAGTCCTCAAAAATAGTATTTTATCCAGTTGATGTAATATAATCTTTTAGGGCAAGACCTATAAAAAATTTAATAAGGTAGGCTGCAGTCGTTAGTTGATTGTGAAATGGCTTAAACTACAGGGTTCCCCATAGTAAACTACCCATGGGGAACCCGGCACAATATCAGTAAAATATTAGTCCTTAAAAGATATTTAGTATGTCAATGGAAATAGTTGGTGATGTATGTTAGTGAAAATATTTGTTGGCTTGGTTGCATAGCATGAACGACGAATATGTAGTTTTTTCGCTAAATTTCACTCAACATTTTTATATGGTAAATAATATTTAACGCACTGTAGAGAAACTGTTGTAGAGAAACCTTCATACCTTAATAGTAATAGTAATGGTAGTATAGTAATCTTATTATCCAGTAGACCACAATACAAAGTACAAAATACAATTAAATGGTATAGGAAAAGTCAATATTTTTCATATAGCAAACAGAATTCTGATAATAAATAGTCTTAATATATAATATATATATATATATATATATATATATATATATATATATATATATATATATATATATATATATATATATATATATATATATATATATATATATATATATATATATATATATATATATATATATATATATATATATATATATATATATATATATATATATATATATATATATACGGATTACATGCTGTTGTTTTAACATACATATAACTAAAATTAATATACAAAAAACAATATACTATACAATATACAAAGTGCAAAATGAAAAAGTAATATATACATTATATCCATATTCATATATCCATATACATATATACATATTCACATATGCACATACATATATATATATATATATATATATATATATATATATATATATATATATATATATATATATATATATATATATATATATATATATATATATATATATATATATATATATATATATATATACATATATATATATATATGAGAAGTTTCATACCTCTCACCACTATTCACTTCACCTTAGTTAGTATATAACTAGTAGGTTGGCCACTATCATTTATCTGTTCCATAACCTATGCCATACTGAAGAGAACAAATAAGTTCGAAATCGATCTATGTCTGGTTAGGAATTGACAAATGATATTGGCTATCGATCTATCATGATTTGAAGGTGTAATTCAATGCAGGTTGGGGTATTTGCTCGCTGAGTAGTTGTTTCCTTCAAATCTCATATATATATATATATATATATATATATATATATATATATATATATATATATATATATATATATATATATATATATATATATATATATATATATATAGTATTTTTCATTATTTAGTATTACCCCATGTTTTGATAAACTTGTACACAAAAGGGTGATATCATCAGCAAACCTGTTCAAGTTGTAATTAGGTTCTAGTTCCCGCAAATCATTCACAAAAATTAAAAACAATAACGGTCCTAAAATTAAACCCTGTGGCACACCTATTTTATTATTTAATTTGTCAGACCTAACCCCATTAACATCGACTACTTGATTTCTATCTGATAGATATGAAGTCAACCACTCGTTTATTTAATCCCTGAAATCATAAATCTTAAGCTTTTCTTTGAGTAATTCATGACCGACTTAGTCTAATGCTTTGCTCAAGTCAATAAAAAGACCCATAGATGTATAGCTCGTACAAGTTTCTTATACAAATTAGTTAAGTGTTATAATATGGCGGACTGAGTACTTTTATTTTTTATGAAACCATGTTGAGCGCGACTTAAAATATGATATTTAGAAATGAAAGATTTTAATCGATTGAATATAATTTTCCTAGTATTTTGGACACGGCGTATAACAAAGATATTGGACGGTAGTTTTCAATATTAGCCTGTCTCCTTTTTATATAAAGGTACCACTTTAGCTATTTTGTATATGCTAGGAGATGGTCCAGATTCTAGAAAAAATGTATTAGAAAAGTAAGCGGATATACTATAAAATTGACGGCTTTCTTTAGAGTGTTTGAAGATATATCATCATAGTCCGTTGCATTTGAATTTTTCATATCCATTATTGCGTTATAAACTATGTTTTCTGTGGCTGGTTCTAAGAGCATAGTTGGAAATTTTTCTGCTTTTAAAATTATTATTTTCCGTATCACAGTTTGTTAGCTTTTCAATTTTCATGTAGTTGTCAGGTACTTTTACGACAAATTCATTGAAATTATTTGCAATTTTAGCAGGATCTGTTACCTTTTTATCATTTTGTATAATACTCTTTATAGTATTTTTAATAATATCTTGGATTCTTCCTGTTTGAGAATTTAAAATATTCCATATGGTTTTACTTTTGTTGTCAGATTTCATATACAATTGATCATTCTGTGACTTTTTGGCAGCTGCTAAGACTTTTTTTAAATATACTTTTTATATCGTTGGAAAATATATTTTATTGGCTTAATATAGTAGCCATGATTTATAATCTTTCATCAAGAATATGTTTTTTCGTAAAGGCAAATACAAAAAAGTTGGCGTCCCTTGGACCTCCTTTCGGGTGGCCAATTTTTGCTCGTCACCGATTTTATCATTGTCTTTGGCCTTTAGAACATGTGTTGAAAGCTTTATCTCAAAAACTGTGGCTGCTATCGCGATACTACAGACATGCCGACAGTTCTTTTCCATAAAGTTATGTTCTTTCATAATAATTCGTCGAGATTCGTCCAGAAATGCAATACAAATTTAAAAATTTTTTTCCTGAAATTGTACCTGTTTTCTCCTTTCATCCATTATGTCTCTTGTGGTGGTACCACATTCACCAAAATTAATGTGTGACCTAAAATGATGTTGAAAATCTTAATTGCCAAATTTGGGAAGCCGTTTTGAATTGTTTCGTCTCATTTAAAAAAATTCAGCTGGGTAACAGGCAGATTCGGAATCAGCGACCTCAAATTAAAAAAAAGGTCAGATTTGCTGTTATATTTTACATTATTCGGTGTCCTTTTCCAGTCTATACTATGTGCTATGCTTTCCATCTTTTATTTAGTTTTCCTGATATATTCCATGATATATTCCATTTCTTAAGCTACGTGCGCTAATGAGGAACAATATTTACAAAACAGTAGTGTTCGTAGCCTTCGTCCTATTAATTTTTGGGGTATACGGCACGAGTTCCATTCCCAAGACCTCTTATCCTGTATACCAGTATACCAATTATTTGCCAACTAAAGAATTTACCAATTAATTATTTTACTTCCTCACTTTCGCTGTATATAATTCTGGTTCAACATGTTATGTGTCAACAACACCTACTAAAAATATTAGCGAAAATAAATTTGCCGTTAAAAGTACAATATGTATATATTCATAGCCTTTTATAATCTCTATTGAGTGATATTTAATAAAATATTCTGTGGGTTGACTTTTAAGTGACATGTGGCTACAGTTTTCTTTGATTTAAATAATTAATTCTATGTTTTTTTTTATAAAACTATGATAACATGCCTTGCAAAAATCATAAAAGATATATTTAACGAAGACGTATCCATATTTAGTAAGATTTCATGTTCCATATATGCTTTTAAGGAACATTTTCTTCTTGTGTATGTCCTTATACAGAATTTGGTTTTACACATTGGCTCATTTACTAGAAAACAGATGATATGTATATGCATATTTACAATATTAGGTTTATAATTTATAAATGTAAAGAATAATTTGAATTGTAAAGTTGGTTATGTTTATTTGTTTCTAATGGGCACAGTATAAATATAATAAAAACATAAAATAATATTAAAATCATCCACAACCACATACACAGTATTTAATAAAATTCAATATTGAAGTATTAATATAGAGACATTTAAACACTATTCATATAGGTAATGCAATTAACATAAAACTAGTAAATTTTGAGAACGAAAATTAACAATAAACGGCTATATTTTGAGTACATAAAAGAGATAGTGAGAAAGAAGCCCAACTGGTCTTTAAGTAGGTATCTTGGAAATTTTATTAGGTATAAAAATTTTCAAGAATCCTAGAAATGGGTCGATTTTTTCTAAATTCAATTCTGAAAGTATGTAGGTGTCTGTGTAACTGATTTCCAGTATACTACTAGTTTGACCTACATAATAGGCATTGTATCAGGGTATACGTTACTTCAAACTAACAATTTTATATTCGGAATTATATATTTTTTATTATGATTCGTAACTATGTAACTTTTAGATTAGAAAAATATTTTTTTGAAATCTTACCAAAGTATTCTATACATATTTAATATATTTCAAAATCTTGGAATATTGGAGTAGGCTAATTTTAATTGATTTTTATTGATTAAATTTTCTATCGTCTTTTCCTCAAAAATGGTTTATAACTATTGTTTCTATAGTACTTAATTCAGTTTTAAAATTTTGTCCTGAAAATTGTAATGATAAAACCCTATGTATAATCAGTTAAAAGAAAAAATTGTAGTATCTGTAATTGTTTTCGATAAAAATTTAACGTAGTTCTTTACCATACTAGTATATTTACTAGTACATTAAATATCACAATACTACTTAATATGTATCATGGTTAAATTTTAGGACAAAAATTGCCAACGTTTAGTCCTGTCATAAAATAAGAGTGTTTCCCATCTTTTAAATAATGTTAAACATGAAATTGATGATTCGAAAAAATCAGGAGTTAACAACCGGATTCCAAATCATTTTATATAGGACAAGCTGGTAATACATTCAAAATCAGGCACAAGGAACATCTAGATTCTTTTAGAGAATAAAACGGAGCAACTTTTTAAATCACATTTTAATCGTACAATCCTTTCTCAAAATTAAAAATCTGCTTATCTAATTAGATTACTCATCACTCAGGAAATATCTAAGAAAAAATTTCATATTTTTAGGTTGCTTCTAAAATTTCTTAATAATCTGCTAATAATTACTTATGTAAATGTAAATAGTATCTAAATATAAATATTGTAACTCCCTTTATTTGCTCATTAACTTTTGAATCATTTGGTTAATGGTTCGCTACTTAAGCTGCAGTAACATTTAGTCGTAATTAATAATAATATACAATGTTTTAGTTATATAATAATTAATTATTGCATGGCAACGGCTTTCGTTACTCAATTTTTAACAACAGTAATTATTAAATAATTATTGTATTAACGTGTATAATAGACGTCATATTAATTTAAGACAAATATGAATTTCCTATTGTTCCAGTTTAGAGTGAATCAAAACATAGTTTTACAGGGGTAAAAAAATTCTTAATATTTAGTACTGTATGCTGTTTTATTAAATTAAACTGTTACCGATGTTTCGATAAAAAATAATATCATATTTAGTAATTAGTTTAAAGATGATACAATTTTTAGGGTAAATATGATAAAAAATTTTTATCAAAACATTATCCTGTTTAAATCTGTTATTCGAACGAACATAACTTATAAATTAAAATATAGTAAACAAGAACGTTAAATAACTTACTTCTTTATTTCTAAATTTGACTCTCAAGTCAGAAATTCTATCCAATACAATTTTAGTTTCTAAAAATAGTCATTACCGTCGCATTCGCCAAAACTCGAAATGTATTTTCAAACAGTAGGTTTTCATATGGACTGAAATACATTCTCGTCTCTTTGAAGTGGATCTTCAGAAATTTTTTAACTACCCCGTACATTTCTAAAACAAAAAATACTGGCCTGCCAAAGATCAGCTGAGTGGCTGGCTGGCCAAATGCAGAAGGCGGTCATTCTTGGTTCTCTCCGTCTACTTAGGGCACACGATTCCGGAACCTACAGTCACTAATCCTGCGGGATGTGGGGAGTGGCTGAGGTTAATGTGCTGGCGCGTCTCCCGTGAGGCGTCGGAGGCCACGGGAGGACTGTCCAGCGTCGGGCAACTGAAAAAAAAATAAATAAATAAATACGCGCTCATGGCGATAAAGAAAACATTGAAGAGGTGGGTGAGGAGTATGGAACAAAACAATTTGTTCCGTACGAATCCTTCCCGCCTCTTTCAAGAGCCACAGCGTGTTGTCGAGAATCCGCCGACTGTAGAAGATGTCGAAACCTTCTGGAAGGGAATGTACGAAACGCCGCGTCCATTCAATAGCGACACTCCATCAATTGCACACTTCGAGGCTCTGTGTCCAGACATCTTGAAGAGCCAGAAGAAGTGTGCCCGGCAATCAGTACGGAGGAAGTCCAACAAGCACTTGTTGGTACCAAGAACTTCGCTGCCCCGGGCCCAGACGGCATTAACAACTGGTGGTGGAAGAAATTTCCTTCCACTCACCGCCGTCTGGCGCGAGTTTTCAACTCATGGTTGAACGAGGGGCAGCAGATTCCAGACTGGTTCGTCGAGGGACGTACTGTGCTTATCCCCAAAAAGGGGGATCTTTCCGACCCGAGGAATTATAGGCCGATCACCTGCCTTAACTCCTGCTACAAGATATTTACACGTATCTTGTATGCTAGGACGCTGAGGTCTGTTGATCCGGTCTTCCAGCAGATACACGAACAGCGTGGTGCCAAGAAGGGCATGGCAGGTTGCAAGGACAGCCTGCTGATAGACCGCTGTATTACACAGGATTCTGTGCAATACAAGCGGAATCTATCGATGGCCTGGATTGATTACCGCAAGGCATTTGATACAACATCGCATGAGCTGTTGTTGTACTTGCTCGAATGTCTTGCGGTACCAGCACCACTAGTGAGATGCATAGAACAGCTGCTACTGCTCTGGAAGACCCGCTTCACCATAACATCAGGTGCACAGCAGGTCACGACAGGGCAGGTGGCATTTAGGAGAGGAGTTTTCCAGGGTGACTCCCTGAGTCCTCTCCTCTTCTGCATCTCACTGCTGCCGTTGTCTGTTGGGCTCCGCCAAACCCGCGGATATCAATGTGGGCCACCCGGCGACCGGATGCATAAGGTCACCCATCTGTTTTATATGGATGACCTTAAACTGTATGCCTCCGGAGAGCGCGAACTACAAAACGCTCTTAGGGTGGTCGAAGAATATACGCGGGCAATTGGTATGGAGTTCGGGTTGGACAAATGTGCAGTCGTCCACCTCAAGAGAGGACGATGCGGGGAATTCCCTGAAGATGCGCAGCTCGCAGACGGAAGCATCCTAAGACATCTGGATGCCGGAGAGACCTATACATATCTGGGTGTGCAACAAAGGCACATCCAGGATGTATCACAAATAAAATATTCTCTCCGCGGCAAGTACAGACACCGCCTCCGAAAGATTTGGTCTTCCGAACTTTCGGGGAAGAACAAGGTGTCTGCAACTAATATGCTTGCCGTTCCGATTCTGCTCTACTCTTTCGGAGTAGTAAAGTGGAGGGTAGATGAGCTGCGTCAATTAGACAGAGATACCCGCAAGATGATGAATATTCACAAAAGCATTCATCCTAGATCGTCCGTTCCTCGTGTGTACCTCCCACGTCAACGGGGGGGCGAGGACTGTTGAGCCTGGAGTGTACGCATGGCAGAGTAGTTCTGAGTATGGCATGTAACATCCTCAGGAGCTCAGATCCCCTCTTGCGTTTCATAAAACATCACGAAACTGTAGGAGTGGGAGCAGGATTGTTCAAGGCAGCAAAAAGAGCCGCAGATGAACTCGGTCTCGCATTTGACATCAGGCGAGGAGGCCGGCGAGGTGCTGATGTTGAGTCAGTCACCGAACTTCAGCCAAATCGTCTGAAAGCCCGAATCAGAGCTGCTGAAACGGAAAATCTGTTTCGGCAGCATGTCGATAAACCCCAGCATGGCGTCTTCTATAAGAACATAGAAACACTGGGTTTATCGACTAGGTTGACTTTCGCCTTTCTAAGGTCAGCAGGGCTTAAGTCGGAGACCGAGGGATTCATTATGGCCTGTCAAGATGGTGTTATCAACACCTTGGTCTACCGTAGCCGCGTGTGGCGTGTAGAGGTTCCTGATATCAACTGCAGGACCTGCCATCAGGCGCCGGAATCGCTCATGCACTTACTATCTGCATGTCCCATATATGCGATTTCGGCCTACATCCACCGGCATAACGCGGCGTTACGAGTGCTATACTACCATCTAAGGCACTCGTACGGGGTAGACCAGACACCAGTGCTGCCTTACGTCCCCGGAGATATTGAGTCCGTTGTCGAGAACGAGAAATGCCGGATTTACTGGAACTACTCGTTCCCGACTGTCAGGCTAATCCAGGCCAATAAGCCTGACATAGTCCTCCTCGACCATCAACTCAAGGTGATGTATGTCATCGAGTTCTCGGCACCTGCAGAGAAAAACATCACCTTGAAGGAGGAGGAGAAACGGACCAAATATCGCGATCTCCGGTACGAGCTCCAAGTGCTGTACCCAGGCTACTCGGTAAATATGGTCGTCCTTATTATCGGTGTACTCGGAGGGATAAAGCCTACGCTGCTCTCGGAACTGAAGATCTTACCGGCCTGCTAAAAACCAGCCGAGTGGCTGGCAGGCCAAATGCAGAAGGCGGTCATTCTGGGTTCTCTCCGTCTGCTTAGGGCACACGATTCTGGAATCTACAGTCACTAACCCTGAGGGATGTGGGGAGTGGCTGTAGTTTATGCGCCGGCGCGACTCCCATGAGGCGTCGGAGGCCACGGGAGGACTGACCGGCATCGGGAAACCGAAAAAAAAAAATACCTACAGATTTTACATTACATTTATACTTCCAATACATTTCTTCATAGAAATTATTAAAACAACCACACAATCTAGGAACAAGAATTGTACTGAATTAAATAACAGTGTTATTTAAGAAGCAAAAAAAATATTGACTTACCAAGTAGGAAAATTTATACCATATTTATTATTATTATCATGATTCTTGTTCAATAAGTACATTTTTAACCACTTATTTCAGACTCCCTGGTTTTTTTATACAAGGTGTAACAAAAAAACATGTCATAAACTCAATGTCAGATTCTAGGCAAGAAATACTGACGATATGACTTAACTTACCTCTATGCGAAAATGCTTCCAAAAATTTTTATGGGCCTTTAAAGTCGAAAATAAAAAATGAAAAATTTGCTCTAACTCTGGAGTCCTTGTAAGATATCTTCTCTAAATTTGGTACAATATAGCACTAGTAGTAGTTCAATATTTTAAGTAATTATGATCAGTTTATCTCGATTCAAAGGACGAGAAGTGGGGGTCATGTGACCCATTTACCCCCATTTTTTTATGAGCACACCTAAATTAATTTTTTTTGAAAATAAAATTCTTTTATAAAAGTTTTTTTACTCTTATCTTTTTTTCCCGTGTGCTTTAATTTTCAAGGAAAATTAAGATTATAAATGTAAATCCTGCAATTTTGCATGTAATAAAATCGTTTAACGTTTTGATAACTTAATAACTTCAACCATATTATGTGATGAAAATAGTTCATAGTATACCAAAATCTTCAGAATAATTAATAATAATAATAATGACTTATTCACAGACATTTCTTTTGCAAAATCTCATATTTTGTATATTTATTTTACTGATTAGTAAAAGGAAATAAGAGAAAATGTACAATAACTATAGTAGGTGCGTTAAATTGCGCAAATTGTTTACTCATTTCTTATTAATACTGCTTCTTAGTTAGTGCTCAATTTTCTAAAAAAAATATAATGGTAAATTACACTTTTGCAGAGATGAGTGATATGCATTTAGTATTAGGTAAGTTGGGATATTAAATAATTTAATTATGTATCATTAAAGCATCCGATTTTAAAGTGAGTGCCATAGCAATGGAGTTCTTGCAGCTGGACGTTACGCTGCAAAGTACCCGAATAGCCACACACCAGATCGACGTACTTTTTTGGCAATAGACCTTAGATTAAGGGAAGGTGGTAGCTTTAAAAAATTCAGAGTAGGAAACTGTGGGCGACCTCGAATACGCGAACCCGACGCCAAGGAAAGGGTATTAGACCTCATTGATGAAAATCCTGATAACTTCTATCTGATAGAAGTACTAGGCATTTAGCGGCTGAGGTAGGAATTTCCCATATGGCAGTCTGGAGAGTGTTACATGAAAAACAGCTGTACATCTACCATGTTTAAACTGTTCAAGCATTACAACCAGGAGATTATGCCCCTAGGCTTGTATTTTGTAGATGGTTGCGACAAAAGAATTTAGAAAATGATAACTTCGTTAAGAATATTTTGTCAACGGATGAAGCTACTTTTACTAGAAATGGCGTGACAAATCATCACAATTCATATTTATGGGCTGACGAAAATCCGATCGCAAAAAAAGAGACGCACTATCAGAACAATTTTTCAGTTAGCGTATGGGCAGGACTTGTGGAAAATTTTTTAATTGGACCATTTTTTCTACCACACCGTCTGACGGGGACAGAATATTTAAATTTTCTCCGAAATGATCTCCCCAATCTCCTTCAAGAAGTACCATTACCGATACAAGAAAACATGTGGTTCCTTCAAGATGGGGCACCCCCTTATTACAGTCGTGAGGTCAGAAAACTTTTTGGGGGGAATAATTTCCAGAACGTTGGATTGGGCGAAGAGCAGAAGCACCCATAAAGTGGCCTGCCCGCTCGCCAGACTTAAGCCCCTTAACTTCTGTTTTTGGGGTTATATGAAAGAAAAGGTCCCCTCTGTGCAAGTTGATAGTGTCGAACATCTCAGAGAGAGAATTATAAATACTGCAGATAGTTTTCATTTTTGAAAAGATGTGTTAAATGTATTGATGAAGGAGGAGGTCACTTTGAGCACTTGCTAAAGTAATAAAATAAAGCCTGAATAAATTTCTGTTCAATTTATGAAATTTTAAATTATTTAATTAGGTAATTGTGTTGTTTATTTATTTATAAAGTAATTGTTTAAAATAAATTGTTTACAATAAGTTTCAAAAAAGTTATTTTGGTAAAATTAAATTGCTTGTTTATTCAGAGGACACTATTTCATTCGATTTAAAAGTCTTATCGCTAAAAATTTGTTCAAGTCTGCTTTAGAGTCTTTTAATTCACAATTCCAATGAGCTAAATGCTTGAAAACTAAAGCAAGTAGAAAAAAAAGGTAAGATTAAAAAAAACTTTTAAAATTAAATTTTATTTAAAAAAAAATATTTTTTTGCCATTGGTGTGCCCATAAAAAAATAGGGAGGTAAATGTGTCACATGACCCCCACTTCTCGTCTTTTGAATCGAGATAAACTGATTATAATTACTTAAAATATTGAACTACTACTAGTGCTATATTGTACCAAATTTAAAGAAGATATCTTAGAAGGACTCCAGTGTTAGAGCAAATTTTTCATTTTTTATTTTCGAATTTAAAGGCCCATAAAAATTTTTGGAAGCATTTTCGCATAGAGGTAAGTTAAGACATATCGTCACTATTTGTTGCCTAGAATCTGCCATTGAGTTTATGACATGCTTTTTTTGTTACACCCTGTATAAGGTGTATAATTTCAACATGGCTTTTTGGCCAAGTTTGGTATTATCTGTGAGGTCGGCCGAAAGCGATCTCTCAGTATGCATTCTTAAATCCACTGTAAATTACTGTAGCCCCGTAACGATAATTCTATGTAGGTACTTTAATTTTAATATTTAAGCAAAACATGGATTCATCTAAAAAGACAACATAGGATCTGCCTGATTCACTAAATGCTCTGAATATTCGACTCTTCTGTCAAGATCACCAACTGTAACCTTTTAGACAACTTTCCGTTGATACCTTGAAGACACGTTTAATACGGTAATTATATAAATCTCATAATCTATTGTGCGTACCGCGTAGTATATTGTTTACGCTAAGATCTTGCCTTGTAACCTAATGCCAGTGGCCTTGACAATGTCATTATCAGTGTAAAGTATAATTTATACAGTTGTATGGTTTGAGTATATTTTTAATTAATAATTTATCATGAAACTTTTAGAATAAAATTCTTTGATACTTAACATTCTTAAGAAAATTTATTATTATTTCTTAGTTTAATTTTTTAAGTGTAGTTTCAGAAAGGGCATGCTCATATATTTGTGACTCGTGTATATTTACACAATAATTGACATGACAGTTAATTAGTTTTCTATTATTTTTTTACCGTATAAATAATTATTTGGACAAACTAGGTTCAATTGTAGATCCAGGGTGGTTTCATTTCAAGTTGTCACTGTTGGCATCTTGACAGTAAGAGATGCGAGGGTGGTTAAATTTAACATATGAGTATTTAAAAATTCGATTTGATGAGAGAGGCCATTTTTTTCTCATAGACACCACTGGATTTTTTATAATCATTTCCTAATTTTACTGACCATCGCAACTTTAGAACATAACGACCTATGTCACATCTGAGGACGTGTAAAATCTACGCTCGAAATTATAACAGACTATACATTTTGAAAATACTTTGTCAAATAATTATTTTGTAAAAGTATTTTCAAGTTTCTGGTTTTACATAATGTTTAAGCTCTCAAATGCGCCACTTTTATACAATTGAAAGGGCTGGCGTTGTACTTCTTAATAGTTTGTTATTAAAAAAAAAGAAACTCCACTATAACATACGTCTAACAGGTATAATCATTTAAACTATTATTACTGAAATCTACAATATAAAGAAAAATTGTGTGTAAATATTGTACAAAGAATATTTAACGCTGTTTGTAGTTCACACATTCGCCTCAGTAATAAACATTCGAAACCTAATTGATACTTGATAGTCCAAAATGACCTTCATGTCAAATTAATATCGACCTACGTACGATATTTTCATTCATTCAACATTTTATATGAATAATTAATTTCTGCCCCTCAACATCAATTAATATCTTAATTGAATAAATAGTATTATTTTATTATTTAGTAATACGAGTGAAGTAACGATTAATGAACATAATAAAATAAAATATGTATGTACATACACAAATTACGGATGTCTACAATTATAAATGAAAAAAATGTTTAGACGTAATTAAATCTGAAAATATTAGTAATATAAGCCTGGCCAAGCGATGGTAGATTCAGGGTCGGGCGCAATACCAATACCATCGCGCACTTGTTTACGATGACGATGACACGACACACTTCAGTTGTTATCTGTCGGTCGATGCATAGAGTACTAATAAATAATAAATAATGTTGAGCGTAAAGAGTAGAAAACGACCGTACGCTCATAAAGTGAATTAATTTATCGGTGAATTTCCGGATTTATTCTATGATGGATGTAAAATTATTTGTAAAGTTTGTGATCAAGACTTAATGTGGTAGAATAATACAGCTGCAAAATTCATGTCAATAGTAACCGGCATAAAAATTAAAAAAATGGCGTGTCTTCTTTGGAACCTCAGTTTATGTTTGATTTACTGTTAATGCTGATTGCCTGTGTATATTGGATAAACCAGCATTTCGGGAGTTCTGGAGTAAATACAATCCCCAGGTGATTTTACCAAGTCGTTCATCTTTACGTAGATATGTACCAAGTGTTCGTGAAGACATTGTAAATAGGATTAAATGTGCATTAAAAAATACACGGCTGTGGTTATGTGTTGACGAGACGACAGATTGTAAAAAAAAATATATTTTACATGTTATAGTACGTGTACTCGACCCTGTTAAACCAACATTTCCACTTTTACTAGCTAGCAAAAGACTAACTGCGTGTACTGGCGAAACAATTACGCGGGTGGTGTTGGAGACTTTCGAAAAATTTGAACTGTCAACAACTCAAGTATTGATGTTTGTGACCGACGGTGCTGCTACAATGAGTTTGGTGGGCCGTTTTCTTCAAAGAGAGGATTACAGGTTTTTACATGTTACGTGTAAAGTGCATGCGTTCCAACTTGTAGTAGAAAAAATGTTTTCCAGAGGTAGATGCATTAATAGCCAATACAAAAAAAGTATTTCTCAAATCTCCTAAACGGCTTCGAGCATTTCACACACTGTGGTACCTGGTATTCCGGAACCACCAGAGCCGATTCTTACACGTTGGGGAACGAGGTTGAAGGCAGGTCTTTATTATGCTGAATATTTTCAACAAATAAAAGCTGTGATACTACAGTTCAACCCTAACGAGGCTGCAGCTATTAAGGAAAACCAGACAAGCTTACAAGATATTTCCCTTGAAACAGATTTAAAAACTATTTATAACAATTATAGAGGACTACACGACGCAATAGAAAAATTGCAAAATACTTCGTTGTCGTTAGTGGAATCGCTGCAAATAGTGGACAACGTAAATACAAGCTACAGACTATAAATGACGCAAAAAAATAAGCCCGTTATTGAAAAAATTCGAGAGTATATTACGGAAAGATCCTGATTTTACCAAATTAAGACAAATTTGTGATAGTGCATCTACAGCTGCGTTAAGTGAGTTCACAGAGTGTTTTACTTATGCCTGTATTACTTCCGTAGATGTCGAACGGTCTTTTTCAAAACATAAACGTATTTTTTCACCACAGCGAACATCGTTACTGAGATAACTGTAGAAACATATCTGATGCTACACAGTTATTATAGAAATGCTCCAGTTTGTGATAACGACAACCAAGCTACTTCATAAATCTGCTTAAGAAGATGAGTTTTGTACATATTTTTATAAAGTGTACCAGTCAGTATTAATAAAATTTATTTCCATTTATGTTATTTATTTATTTATTTATTATTAGTTATCACTTAGATATACAATGTACATGTGTGAACGTCATTTAACAGTTTAATAATAATGTGCAGCACTAAGCTTACAAAATATAAGGAAATACATAAAAAAGAATTTAAAGCGAACGAAATAGTACAAAAATATACATCACAATATATAAAATATTTTTGTATTTATTATTGTACATATTCAAGTATTATTATATGATGCATACCCAGTATGTCTCTGTACGATTATATATATATATATATATATATATATATATATATATATATATATATATATATATATATATATATATATATATATATATATATAATATTTTATTTATATACTCAAAAAGTTAAACGGTATAAATTGTACTACATTTGCCCAATAACCCTCAACCCCAAATACACTAAATAATATAATATAATATACAACATAGTGGTACATCGTATAACATAATTTACCAGAGTTCTTCAATCTGATTTAAGTGTTTTGTCTATTATTTGTAATTTTCAAAAATAAAGAAAAACTGTTACAGGTTTGTGGTAATATAAAGGGTGGGGCAATAGTGTGTCCAACTTCGATGGTATAATTCCAATAAAAAAAAATTATTACATCCAAGTGGTTGGGAGAAAGTCAATAATAATACAGGAATGAAAGGAGGCCACAAGGAGGTTTCAAAAAATGTTCTGATACACATGGCATTTCATTTTTAAAAATTTTACTTGACCCTGTAGAATCGTCTTGGTTCACTCTGTATACTCGAAAACAATTTCCAGATAGACTTTTTTGTCTAGTTTACTTATGTTTTTAAATCAAATTTCTAGCTGTCATAGAACTCGACATATCGAAGTCGGACGCACTATTGCCCCACCCTGTATAGAGAAAGTAAATTTCGCAAAAAATGCAACAAAAATTACATAATCGTCGTACCTAATGCAATAATTCTATTTTTGAGTATTTTCCAAAAAAAATTCAAAAATGTGTTGGACAAACGCTATAACTTCTGTACAAAGAAAGATAGGACCTATGTTTATATGAACATAGGTCCTACATTCTTCATGAAATTAAATCTACTTTTCGTTGCCAACGTTTATAAGAGGCTAATGAATCACTCTGTATTTTATTGACTTTACATAATAAATCCAACTTATTAGCTGTTATCGAGAATTAGTTTTTGAAAAATTAAAAATATGTTGGGATATTGTAGTCTATTTTGCCCTTCAACGATCATTTCTCTTGACCTTTAGAATGTGTATACCATATTTGAAAGCTTTCTATCAAAAACTATGCCTGCTCTCACGATACATACAGACACACAGACTCACACACAAATTATTTGGCTGAATTCATGTTTTCTCGTCAATCGTAGATTCGTCTAGAAATGAAACACAATTTTCCAATTCTTTACAAACGCGTATCTTTCTCAGTTGAGAGTGGAGGAAGTCAATTTAGTACATCATTCTCGGATTTGATTGCATATTGAGAAGTCAAGATTTTTATTATTTTTTAAGAACACTCTACGTTGACTGTATTAAATGTCCAATTTGTAAGTTTTTCTCATTGTCATCTCATTTAAAGCAGAAGTTCCATCTTGTATTTATTATAATAAAAGTATACAAATTTACATAATTCTTCTCTGTTCCAGGTGTGACACTTAAGTGGGTGATGATTTAAATCGAAAATGACGGAAGTAGCAAGCTTGTTGCCATCGGATCATCGCCTTGCAACTGTCAGACACTATGAAGCAGCCCCACCGGCAGGATTAGAACTGGTATGTTAATGCAAAATGTAAAATATTGAACGAATACATTTGTGATTTAATTAACATTCATATAATTATAAAAGCATTAGTGAAAAAGTCATTCTAGGGAGAAAACAAATTTGATGTAAGAATTTATAATTTATAACTATAAAATAGTTGATTGATTCGACTTTTTACTTGATGAAAATCCATTTTACAAATAAACACAAAATAAACTTATGTTTGATTTTCACAATTTAATTAACTTATGACAATTGTTTCGCCACACAGTGGCTTCATCAGATGGTGAGTACAAGAATAAATTCTTTATTACAAAGTGAGGGTATATATTAGTATTAACTAACTAATATAGGGTAATAAAATGGAACAGTAATAAAATAAGGTACAAAATAATTTAGAAAATATTTAACAGTGGTGAACAGTTTAAATCTAGCTGGTGATTTAAAATAATATTACTATTTTTTAATTTATTGATTTCTAATGTCTCCAATAGTGACCATTTTTATCCTTTATTTTCTGTGTGTAAAATATCAAAATTATTATTAAAAGAATGATTGTCCTCTAGCAAATGGTTGGCATACGTCGAATCTAATTTATTGTTATTAAAACTGCGTTTATGTTCGGACAATCTTTTTCCGAAATTTCTTTCCGTTTGTCCGATGTATACTTTAGGGTATGTACCACATGTAACTTATAGACTCCACTTTTTGTTTTTTTTAGTTTTATCTTTATTGTTCTTAATAAATTTTCCTAGAGTGTTATTAGTTTTAAATGCTATTTTAATATTATGTTTTTTCTTAAGTTCAACTGATATTTTTTCGGTAGGTTGGCCTATATAAGTAAGGGTTTTATATCTTAAATCACTTAATTCACTGATTTCTGCTTTTGGATAAACTGACTATTGTTATATTATAATTTTTCTTTTTAAGTAAATTTTTAACCAAAGTTTCTTTAAAACCATTATTCACTGCTATTTGCTTAATAAAATTTAATTCGTTGTTGTAATTATCTTCAGTTAAAGGAAATTTTGTACCTTATTTTATTACTGTTCCATTTTATTACCCTAGATTAGTTAGTTAATACTTATATATACCCTCACTTTGTAATAAAGAATTTAGTCTTGTAAGTACTCACCATCTGATGAAGCCACTGTGTGGTGAAACAATTGTCATAAGTTAATTATATTGTGAAAATCAAACACAAGTTTATTTTGTGTTTATTCATAACTATAAGTTACAAAATCGAAATTTTTCTGTGGAATTCATTTAAAGATATTAACTCTTTATGTATTCAGACAAAAGTGAAAACTAACAGAATTTTTTTGTCAGTAATTTGCTCCCTACTATTAGTGACAGAGCAGTTTGTAACCAATCACCGCTTTTACCTTATTTAAAAGAGGTACAGAATTCTCGAGGACTAATTTCTTTCATCTCTTGTAGGCAAAATGTATAAAATTATCGACAGAAGGAAGGATCTATCGAATAAAATTAAACGCTTAAATGAATAATTAAGTCGTCGTTATATTTTATATTTTTTCACTACATGGTTCCATTAGAAACTATAATAAAGTTGATTTGAAATAAACATAGAATCTCTGATTCCTGTACCACTTGACAAAGATATCGTGGCATTGAGATAAAGATGCGAAAAAGGGCAGGGTTGTTTAAAATGGGGACCGCCATTCGCATAACGTTTGTATTAGTGTTTACATCGGTAGACTATTGCAAAAAGTAACTTTTAGAAAATTGTTGTGTTCTGTAGGTCAGTGCAATAAATGTTGGTACCTTGTAATGTTTATTAAGTAGTACAATGTGAAACAAATTAGAAAAATCTAAACTGCGAATTCCACACAAAAATATCGATTTTGCATCAATATTATGAGTCTTAACATTATTTGTTTTTCCTGAATGATTATTTTATTTTTGCAATTAATCGATGCACTTTCCATATATCACAAAAAAATATGATTTTTTGGTATTTCACAAGAAGTAATTCTACTTAATAATAATAACAATGTGTTCAAAGAAAACTTTTTATTTTATAAATAATATCACTTTGTTATATACATCTATTGAGGTCCGCGAAGGAATGCCCACTCTGTCAGTAAGGAAGTATTTTCGAAAAAAATGTATTTAAGTGTTCGATTATCTTAACTTAATACCCTTTAATTTATGGTACTCAGTTTTAGAAACACATTGTATAATGCGTTTACTAATTTTGTGTTAACATTTCACCGCTAAAAAATAAATAAATAAAAAAAGTTTTTGTGTTGAAAAGATAGATGAGGAAACAAAAAGGAATAAATGAATATAAAATCAATTATTAAGAAAAAACAAGGGAAGAAAAATCAAGTATTTTAGTATAGAACGATATTATACCATCAGTACTGTAATAATACTAATATGAATCATTCAAACATTTCAGGAAAATAGTTGCATCTTTAAAAATAATTTATTTTGGAGTTGATGGATGCAGCATTTCACATCAAATTTTATAATAACGTCGGCTACTTTTATGATAACATTAAAAACAAAATGATAAGTAGAAAAATAATGTTACTGTGAAGACAATTATATTTTGACTTGTAGGCAACCAGATATACAAGTCTGCTAATATATGGTAGTATAGTAGTACGTATCAGGTATTAGTAAATTGTAACTTATTTTCATTTCAATTCAAACTACGTTAATGATACTTATAGTTTAAAACAAAACTGTATCATTTCAAGTTCAGTTTCGAACTGAATTTATGCAGAAGGAAAGATTGCGGATGTTTTGTGATTTTACTTTTTTGTTTGCAACCTACACAATACAGATGTTATTGTTATCAAAAAAAGAATAGTTAACCTTGTAAATTTAAATTGGACCATTTTACCTGCCTACGTAATGGAGGTAATAAATAAGGAATAGTTTAAATAATTAGAATTCCTGCATCTAATGAATAATAAGAACATATTTATATTTTTATATGCGTTGTATTTATAATGGAATAAGAAGTGTTTGTAAATACTAATTAATACACAAAGGTATCTAAAATTTCCTTGTGTGTGTGATATTTTTCAAAGTTTCAATAATCAGATAATGAATATCCATAGCACACAGATATTTAAGGACGTTTTTAAAATGCTCATTAAAGGATATTAGGATGTCCTCTAGACGACCCTCCATGTATCTCGAATGTATGAAAGACGTTTTTAGCATGTACAAGTTGGACGTTTCTACCAAAGATCCATAACCATACAAGTAGATAGAGATGATGAATATCATATGGATGTCCACTTATTGTGTCGAAACTATACATCCGAAAACCTCTGTTGTATATTAAACGTACCATATGTCCAAAAATCATCAACCAAAAGTTTACAATTTTAACTGTAAATACAGTTGTGGACTTTAATGGCAAAAATTTTAAATATTAGATCCTTATGAATACATTGTTGCCTAAATTATTTAATTAAATTCAAAAAATCTATTTCCAACTGTTTTCTTATAACTATGAAACAAAATCGTCAGAAAATGAAACAACAATTCCCTTGTTCACAAAATTACATAACCAAAGATATATTACTTATTTCGCCCTAAACATTTTTCTTTCATGTTCTTCCGTCAAAAATAAAATTAATGTTCAACAAACCACGCAAATTTAAAAACGAAACTAAACATTATTGATAATTTTCCACAATTTCATAAAATGGCTCTCAAATTATTATTCATGATTATTTAATAAACTAATTTAATTATACCCCTTTGCCAATGATATTTTCATATTTATACCGCATAAAACATATAATTGTTATTAATAATAATATTATGCCTAACGTGCATGAATTTAGGAAAGTGATTCACAAAACAGGCCGGGTGTCCTTGGACATACTAAAGCGTAGCGTGGCATCTCATTTCTATGTGCATAGAGGAAACGAGGTTTTTTTCCACTTTTGTATTAAACTAATTGTTGATTAACTTTTCTAATAAATTGATTTGATTTGATTTGATTTGATTTGGTTTGCTTTGCTTTGCTTTGATTTGATTTGATTTGATCTGATCTGATCTGATATGATCTGATCTGATCTGATCTGATCTGATCTGATCAGATTTGATTTGATTTGATCTTTTTTAGAACGTTGGTAACAAAGAATATACAAACTAAGAACATACAATATTGGACGTACCCAAGCGATTCTAAATGTACCCTGTCAATCACAAGGCACTGAGCTAAATAGTGTTCTTAACCAGAGCCAATGGTTTGACTGTGTGTGTACTCTCTAAATATTAAATATGACAATCTAAATAAAATCCCTACATACCACCATCTTGGTTTTTGCGGGATAAACTACACACACAGAGTGTGGTTTCACTTATTTCTTAAATGAACATCTTTGGTGTTCTTTAAGTTGCTCACAGAAAATATAATTTCATAAAAGAAAATATTCGATAGGCAAAATTCATCCAGTTCGGTCAGGAATATTGTCAATGCCTGTGGTACTAATCTAGTCTTTCAGATAATGGTATTTTCATCTATATTAGTAACAAGTCAATTACAACAACACTGCACCGTTGACTACTCTCACAAAGGGTACTGGTTAATAACATCATAATGATATATTCTAAAATAAAAAAATCCAGGAAAGCCACATTGCAGTGTCCAATTCTTTCTCTTCAACTCTCTTATTCTAAATTTTTCATAAGTTTTCCTTGTATTTTTCCCCTTTGACGATTACCATCGTAATATTGTCTATTATCACGCACAATTAGGGCAACAATGAAGACAGTTAATAACCCGCAGTACCTATTTGAAAAATTTTTTACTGAGGATTATGTTTGTATTCACTGGGTATTTTAAACCTATTCATCTAGTAAAAACGTGGCAATGACCATGAATAAGACAAAACTAAATCGTGTCTGGTGTTGGAAGGTTGGAAAGTGGGCACTCCTAATCAACCTTTACCAGAGGGAACTCATCTTGGTGTAGATCATGCAATAATGAAACGGACATAATAAATTATTACCTAATCAGAATACAACTTGTTACAATTATATTATTTTAATTTATAGTAAAGTGATATTGAAGTATTATTAGTTTTTAAGGAAGCAAATAAAATATTTCTAAATTAGAGTTTTGTTATTTTATCATTAATAATTGTATTTAGTTTTGGTTTTAAAAAATATAATAATGTATTAGAGCAATTTTGTAACAACTTTCATGAAAATTTTTATATCTTCAAACTAATCAAAGATGTAGTTAAGATCAAAAGTAAAAAATGTAGACAGGCATTTTAAAGTGGGAAGGGGTCAATAAATTTTCAAAGGGGTAACAGTAAATTTCCAAAAAAAATAATTATAACGTGTATGACATACATTCAAACATTCATTGCAAGATCAAAATGTAACAAAGTGAAACAAATTTGCGATAAACGAAAACTATAATTATTTGCAATCCTGAAATTATGCATTATTGTTTGTAATAATGCACGAATAACGTCACCTATTTTTTCTCAAATAGAGTCTTTAATATCTCGAATGGTCCAGTCCAATCCATAAGAAAATATTCCCACTTTATTTATGAACATAATTTTGTAGATATTTTGGTACTATCTTCCCATTAGATCATATGTGATTTATAAAGTAAGTCGTTACGAGAACCTGTAACATGTAATTTAAAAGTTTGTGTTTTGTTACTGTTGCAATGATATGATTAATAAGGAAAAACATGTAGTATGAATATGTAGAAAGACACCAAAACTCAATTGTAATGAATCAAAATTAGCATTTTGCATATCTACATTTGCATTTCATTTCAAAAGCTACCAAGGAAAAAATATGTAAACAATTTCCAATAGTTTCCTGATTTAGTATCAACTACCAAATTTGGTATACCAATAAAATTCCATGTACATACCAAAGTGTCTTAAATATAAGAAATACTAATTTAAAGGTTATAAATACTGATGTTCTAAAATAATGATGTTCTAAGAAACAACACTCACAAGATAAGTAGGAGAGCAAAAATTCAAGGAAAGACATTTTAAAATTATACAAAGAGTCGGTTTTAATTTTATCAACAACAAAAACAACTCCACTGTAATTTTACACTTATTCAATTAAAAAACGGTAAATTATTTCTTGGTCGAATTTTGTGCTATAAATTTAGACGCAAGTCTAAAATTTGATTATAACCAAGTTTTTTTAATGACGCTTTTCCAAATTTTTAAAATAATTCCATTTTCATGTAATTTTTGAAAATAATGGTTAATTTCAGGTATATCTGTGGTCACGTTACATTTTTAATCTTAAAACAAATAGAGACGATTGCTATAATTAGTTTTTTGCAAGTCAAATAATAACAAAAACAATGCAAATTCCCTTATGATGAGAACTTTTTTAGTATATACATTATACACAAAGTATGCCACTAAAAACGTTCATGCTATGTGTATTAATGGCGGCAGTAATATTTCTATAAGTATACTTTTCGTTCAAATACCTCGAAAGTCTGTTGAATAAGTTTATAACATAAAATTTAATTTTATGTTAACTTTACAATTGAACAATTAAATGGTCAATTTATCCGATTAACTGGCAGACATAATCGTAGATTAGCATTCAGCCTTGTATTTTCAAGGTTCCAGCTGCATCTAAAATTACTTTGATGTTATTTATTGAACGGATATGAGACCTTTTATGTTGACTAATTATATTAACGTATAACAGCTCTATTATTTCATATTACTTTCAGGGAGAGGAAACTGGACCAGAGTCCAGGATCGGTCATGAAAAGCACATAAACAATAACATTTGTTTTTGTCATCGATGACTACGTTTTCTTCAAATAGCAATGTCTTATTAAATTAATTGTTGACATAAGGAAAATAACTTTTGTATTTTTATGGCCGACTGTGATTCTTTTTCATATATCAGTTGTTGTTTTTAATTAATTAAAAATAAAACACATGCCAATAACATATTTTTGAAATCAGAAAAAAGGACCTCTAATCAAATATACAAGAATACATAGGGTGTTTCGTTAAAAAGGTAGCTCTACCTTGTATCTTCTTAATACGATTTTCAGTTGGATATCGTTATAGAACAGAGATCCATCAAACGATAATCTACCTTTTGGCATGTTATTCTCTCTTCTACAACGCTATTCAGTCGTTTTTTTTGAATGCATATTTTTATGGTTCATAAGATATCCTACAACTTTGTTTTTTAATTTTGCTCCATATCTTCAAAAATAAAGTATGTCTGTATATTATTATTTTGTACACATATACTGGATAATGCACCCCAAGTAACAATTTAAATACCTTTTTAGATTTATTTAGGTTTTATCAGTGCTTTATAGTGGTCAACTCATAAACTAATGATTTATGCCAGATTTAATATATGCCAAGTGCACTTAAAGATAGTTTTGTCTTAAAAATGTTTTAAAAAAGTCTTCAAGAAGTTATATCAAAACTAAATTATCTTTTAGTCTTTATTATGGCTTATGACTCACTTAGCAATGTATTTGTCAAGCCTTCAATAAAACTTTTATAGCTGTATCGTCCAATTAGGAGTATTGCATGTTATAGAGAATTTAGGAAGTGTGGTTTTATAATTGCTTTATGAAATTATCTTGGCGTAGTTATAAATGTCCCATTACAAATCTAAAATGCATTGAGGTCACCAAGTTTTAGGTCGAACCTTTATAAGGCCAACTACTTATTAGAGTGTTAATAAAGCAGGCAAAACTCTGTAATAAATCAATCTTAAGCATAAAAGAGTTTGGTTCCCGTTTTCCAGAATATAATGTTTTAAAATATCACTATAGTCAGGCCGCTGTAAGATTGCAACTTTCGTCTTAAAGAGTCAAAGTCATAAATAATGTTTTTCGGTTCAATTATCAGCGGTACTCAAACAGTATGATACAATTTTCGAAATTCCACGCACATCAGATGGTCACTGTTGTATAGTTCGAACAAGAAACAAGGGTCTACCATTTCCTTTTCACCGGTGAAATAATTCTCCACCTTTAGTATAAACTGACGTTCATCTCGAGTCAAGTCTCGAGTTAAATATGTTCCTTTCGATTGTTTCATGACTGTTTTAATATGAATATTTTCGAAAAACAAATTTACGGTTTTAGCATACGTGTTACTACTTCGACTACTCTAAGTTAACGTAAGATAAAGAACTTATTTACGTTTTTCGGTAATAATATATTATTTTCTTAGAACTTTTAGGTTTTATTCAGTTTACGTAAATATATTTTCTATATCAGGAACGCAAACTTTTACCTGCTTAAAATCTATTCTAATTAAAAATAACTAATTTTAATGTCATTATATATGATTCTAATTTGTAATGTTAATTTTAGGATTAATAGAAAATACGAAATAAATGGTTGAGTGAATTTCAAAATAAAAGCACATATATATTTATTTACTGTTTGCGATTCACTGTTCACCAATCGTATGCTACAATCATCCAACAAAGTGGTTGTATATAAGTCGCTTATTACCTATGGACAGCTGGTCTGCTGACAATTGAAAAATTATTTATGGTTTTGACTCTTTGAAAAAAAGTTACAATCTTACACTGGCTCAACTATAATAAAAATAATGAACTGGATAAAAAACGAGAGGCGCGCAAAGCAGACGTGTGTAGCGTCTCGAGAAACTGAATTTTTAGGTTACGTTATCCGGGCACCATAAATCCTATAGATTTTAAAGCGGTTGTGTTATGTGATCAAATGGTTTTGAACGAGTTTTAAGATAAGCCTACAAGTTTTAAGCAATATGATAAGAGCAATGAAGCTTTAAATATATTTCTACAGGCGCAAATCAACATACTTAAAGAGCAATTGGTAATTTAATACGTATTTTAAGACAAACATATTTGAAGTAGAACCGTTCAAGACTAATAGGGTTTATATGAACTGCCGCCATTATTTCTAGCGGTAAGTAATGTATTACGGTCAGCCATATTGGGAATGTTCCAGATTGAACAAAAAAATGTGATTTGTATCTAATAGAAATGTTTTCTAAAAACACTTAACTAACACTGAACCATATTACGGGCGGATGCTACCGCTTTATTTATTTTTAAGTCGCCGAAAAAAATTACCCATATGTTTTTTAAAATTTAGAGAGCTCACGAATTTTTAAGAACTCTCTAATCCATGTTTTACAGTAAACGTGGTGCCGTTGAAAATTTTAGCCCACTATGAGGAGTCACAATACTTCATTATAAGTAGTATCTATAAGCTGACTCGTTCTCAGTTGTCTCTATATGTTCATTTTATAGTTATGCACGTGGCCCATATACAATATCATGCGTGGATCATGAGAGCGTAGCACTAGATTTATTTGCATTTATGTCTACTTGATTAAATACAAAACGTCCGCTCAGAGCATTTGTGTGAGCCTTTTAAGTTTTAATATGGCGCTTATCCTAAATCAAATATGGTTTTATAATACTCTTCAGATACTCTACGAGTAATTATTTGGACAATTCATTAAAACTTTAAAGTTTTAATAGTTGTTTTAAAAAGAGGCATGTAGGCCCTTTTCTAGGTGGGCCCTGTACTCTTATAAGAGTTTTAAATCAGTTTTATGGAATTTTTTAAGACTATTTACTTTTATAAGTAGCCTTAGAAATAAGCTTTGAGGATATCTTATAGAGCATTTTAAAACTCAAATTGTTACTTGGGACGTGTCACTATTACTTCTATAGTGTCTGCTGTGGTTTGTTGTAATCCTCTACTGGCTATTAATATCGGAGGCAAAGCTATTTGTACACTCGAAATTCTTAGTAAAACATTGACAACTTTATTCCATCGAAAGTTACTTGTTTCATCCACTGTCACTCGCAAAAATTTATTTCCTACATCCCTTACAATACTCCCCATAACATTTTTAAACACGCTTGGTAGATGTTTTACGCAATGTGTGGCTACTAGTGATGTGAAACAAGTAACTACTCGTTACATGTATTTGCCGAGTACCCCAAGTAACGACTGCTTATTGTTTAAAATACTCGTTACTTATATTCGTTCGTTACTATACCTATTTTACCTATACCTAATCTAGCAGTCTCACTTTTGGTTTGGGTTAACTAACTAACCTCAACCATAGTTACCGATCGAGACCGAGGACCGAGCTTTTCATTTTTTTGTTGTTTCTTATTTATTTTCTTACAAGAATAATACATTTTTATTCCAAACAGAACTGTTTGTATATTTTTGCGATTATTTCATATTATTGTAGCGGAGAAAAATGTTGCATGGGATTTATTTCATGTATTCAAATATGGTAGTCGAGTGAGTAAAGCGCTTATTGCTATTTACTCGGTACC
This sequence comes from Rhamnusium bicolor, assembly GCA_029963845.1. Classification (NCBI taxonomy): domain Eukaryota; kingdom Metazoa; phylum Arthropoda; class Insecta; order Coleoptera; family Cerambycidae; genus Rhamnusium; species Rhamnusium bicolor. The sequence continues at coordinate 143,359 of JANEYF010003605.1, forward strand.
GAATATCGATGGTTCGAATCCATCCCGGAGCAACAAATTTTATTTGTAATTTGCTTCGGATTAAGATGGGAGTGAACTGTCGATGCCCTAGATGTGGTTCGAACTCCACAATAAACTGTAGGGCCTCGTCTCTCCTTACCCAACACAAAATCCTAGGATTTTCTGGAAGTAACTTCGGTTACTTGAGAGTCGGTTAAGAAAACAAGAAAACAAACATATATCTCCACAGTTATGTGAGGCAACGCGTGGCATAGTGCGTAGAAGCAGGTTGAGTTGAAATTTGTATATTAGAATACATGAAATAAATTCTATGAAAGATTTTTCTCCGCGACCAGCGCACCTCGCATAAGTAGGCGACAAGCTTAACATTTCAGATATTGAACATTCTTTATTTATGACGGATGAAACACATTTCTCCTTAAATAGTTTTGATAACAAAGACTGGGCAACTGAAAATCCGTGTATAGTTCATAAAAAGCCATTGCGTTCCCTAAAATTACAGTATAGTGTGCAGTTTCGTCTTCAAAAATTATTGGCCAAAATTTTTGTGAACAAAATGTTGCAACGATAACAGTTAACTCTTGCAGATATGGAAATATGCTGCGAACTTTTTCTTCCTCAGTTGAAGGATGAGGAGATGTAATGAATTTGGTTTCAACAGGATAGCGCTATTAGCCATACTGCATGAATCTGTATGACAATCTTGGACCAATCTTTCCCACAACGTTTGATATCTCGTAACAGCGACTGGTCCTTTAGGCTAGGTCACCAGATATTACTGCTCCAGACGCTTTTCTTAGTGGCTACTGAGCTACTTAAAGCTACTTACCAAACAGAAGCCGTAAACTTTAGACCGAATTAAAAAATAATAATTATTATTAAAACTTAAAAATAGCCTATGCACTTTACCCCCTGTACAAGAAGATTCAACAGATTTTTGAATAGTGCATAAATAATTTCAACAGAAGTCCTAAGGAGTGTATTTCTATGTAATGAACAGCCGCGCCGGCCGATGATAATAGATCTTTTCTAATATTTGGAGGCTAAACGATTAGAATTTAATTTTATAGATAAAATAATCAAAATTACATAATATAAAATGACTATGACATAATAAATTTGTGAATATATCACCGTTCTTTAGCTCGTAACCTTCTTACAACCACGCCTATGTAAGAAGTAATAAGGCATCACAACATAATATACATTAATCCTCATAAACCTGTTCCACATTCTGCATATTCACCTTTATAGCGCGTTGAGACGCATGTTAATATTTATCTAAGACCATTGTTGCGTTATTTGCATGTGTGGGAACCGTAAATCACCACAGAATCCTTTTATTCTGGTAAAAAAGGCGATCTGGAACGCGGGCGCGGTTTATCGGAATGTGAACTACAAGTGTACTTTCTGTTTATGTTAGTACAGTTGTTTGCGAAAGTTGCCTTAAAACTAGTTAAATATGCAGATTATTCGAAATTGGTATATTATTATATAGTGCGTTATAAAAGTATGGAAACCTTTTTCTAGAACATTTTTTTTGAAAAATATTTTAAATAAAATTTGTTTTCTGAGGCGAAAAACAAACAAATGTCAAAATTGGTAAAAATTTTAATGACATATAGCCGGCACGATGAAAGAGGACATATGAAATGGCCACCTCAGTTACCCGACTTAAACCCACTGGATCAATTTTTGTGGGTTACATCAAAGATACAGTTTATAGGAACAAATGAGAAAGTGTAGATAACCATAAACGTTATATGAGGCAAATCCGACGGAGATGGTTTTGAACCTTTAAGAGGTGTCAAGGAAAAAGGAGTCTCTTGAAACATTTGTTGTGAAATTCTTTTATTGATATTTTTCAACATTTTTTGTGATTTCTTATATTCTTTATATCCTTTTTTAAATCTTTTTTTCGTTGTCTTAATTTACATATTAAGTTCCTACTAATAACTTGGATATTCCAAATATGGGCCTATTATCAAAATTGAGTTACATATCTAGTTATGAAATACATGATGTCTCAATTAGTGGTCACATATGTTTTGTATTACATGAAGAATGTACAATTGTACAAAATACTTACAAGAATACCAGCCAAGCCTTGATAAATCCTGAAAACCAGGTGGTTAAAATAATTTTCAAATGTTGAGCTTAAATGAGTCTTTTCCTGTCCCATCTCATCGTACATATCATGGACACATTTCTGTAATTGCACATAAACATGGATAAAATATGTATAAGGGTTAGCAGTCCTTGGCAGAAGTTTGGGTGTAGTGAGTTATCTATATATATTCAGTGTTAATTAATGAACATTTCAATCGTTTTAAACAAAAAATGGGTTTTATTACAGAAAAACTGCTGCATATTTCTTTTAATTTAAATAAGTAATATAAAATTTAAATACCCCAACAAAAAAAATCTTCTCCTATGTGGTGTGAGCCTTAAAATATTTTTAAGACATTTTATTGATCACAACAGTAAGACATATTAAATAAGTTACAGTCCTGTTGTTTATTTACACCGTAGTGCTTGTGGATATTGACTAGAAACTAAAACTCTAAAATTCCGACATTCTTCGAAAATCAGTTTTATTTTCATATAATAATAATAATAATAATAGTAATAAATTGCCTTTAATAATCCTGCTCCCACTCCTACAGTTTCGTGATGTTTTACGAACCGCAAGAGGGGATCTGAGCTCCTGAGGATGTTACATGCCATACTCAGAACTACTCTGCCATGCGTACACTCCAGGCTCAAGACTCCTCGGCCCCCCCGTTGACGTGGGAGGTACACAAGAGGAACGGACGATCTAGGATGAATACTCCTGTGAATATTCATTATCTTGCGGGTATCTTTGTCTAATTGTCGCAGCTCATCTACCTTCCACTTTACTAATCCGAAGGAGTAGAGCAGAACCGGAACGGCAAGCATATTTGTTGCAGACACCTTGTTCTTCCCCGAAAGTTCGGAAGACCAAATCTTTCGGAGGCGGTGTCTGTACTTGCCGCGGAGAGACTCCTCTATTTGTGTTACATCCTGGATATGCTTTTGTTGCACACCCAGATATGTATAGGTCTCTCCGGCATCCAGATGTCTTAGGATGCTTCGCATCGTCCTCTCTTGAGGTGGACGACTGCACATTTGTCCAACCCGAACTCCATACCAATTGCCCGCGTATATTCTTCGACCACCCTAAGAGCGTTTTGTAGTTCACGCTCTCCGGAGGCATAAAGTTTAAGGTCATCCATATAAAATAGATAGGTGACCTTATGCCTCCGGTCGCTGGGTGGTCCAGATTGATATCCGCGGGTTTGACGGAGCCCAACAGACAACGGCAGCAGTGAGATGCAGAAGAGGAGAGGACTCAGGGAGTCACCCTGGAAAACTCCTCTCCTAAATGCCACCTGCTCTGTCGTGACCCGCTGTGCACCTGATGTTATGGTGAAGCGGGTCTTCCAGAGCGGTAGCAGCTGTTCTATGCATCTCACTAGTGGTGCTGGTACCGCCAGACATTCGAGTAAGTGCAACAATAGCTGATGCGACGTTTATCAAATGCCTTGCGGTGGTCAATCCAGGCCATCGATAGATTCCGCTTGTATTGCATAGAATCCTGTGTAATACAGTCTATCAGCAGGCTGTCCTTGCAACCTGCCATGCCCTTCTTGGCAACACGCTGTTCGTGTATCTGCTGGAAGACCGGATCAACAGACCTCAGTGTCCTAGCATACAAGATACGTGTAAATATCTTGTAGCAGGAGTTGAGGCAAGTGATCGGCCTAAAATTCCTCGGGTCGGAAAGATCCCCCTTTTTGGGGATAAGCACAGACCGAGGGATTCATTATGGCCTGCCAGGATGGTGTTATCAACACCTTGGTCTACCGTAGCCGCATGTGGCGTGTAGAGGTTCCTGATATTAACTGCAGGACCTGCCATCAAGCGCCGGAATCGCTCATGCACTTACTTTCTGCATGCCCCATATATGCGGTCTACATCCACCGACATAACGCGGCTTTACGAGTGCTATACTACCATCTAAGGCACTCGTACGGGGTAGACCAGACACCAGTGCTGCCTTACGTCCCCGGAGATATTGAGTCCGTTGTCGAGAACGAGAAATGCCGAATTTACCGGAACTACTCGTTCCCGACTGTCAGGCTAATCCAAGCCAACAAGCCTGACATAGTCCTCCTCGACCATCAACTCAAGGTGATGTATGTCATCGAGTTCTCGGCACCTGCAGAGAAAAACATCACCTTGAAGGAGGAGGAGAAACGGACCAAATATCGCGATCTCCGGTACGAGCTCCAAGTGCTGTACCCAGGCTACTCGGTAAAGATGATCGTCCTTATAATCGGTGTACTCGGAGGGATAAAGCCTACGCTGCTCTCGGAACTGAAGATCATACCGGCCTGCCAAAAACCAGCCGAGTGGCTGGCAGGCAAAATGCAGAAGGCGGTCATTCTGGGTTCTCTCCGTCTGCTTAGGGCACATGATTCTGGTATCTGCAGTCACTAACCCTGCGGGATGTGGTGAGTGGCTGTTGTTGATGTGCCGGCACGACTCCCGTGAGGCGTCGGAGGCCACGGGAGGACTGACCGGCATCGGGAAACCGAAAAAAAAAAATTGCCTTTATTTATATTTCTGTTTTGGCGAAGTTTAGCAAGCTGTTCCACCTTTTTTATGTATAATAATAATATTAATAAATCGCCTTTATTTGAAATATATCTATTTTGCAATATTGGTACAGAGATTTTTCCTCGTGGGCAAAGTTTAGGTATGTCTACTCTTATACCCAACCTGCTGATCAATCAAAGGACATAATACCTATATCATGAAGATGATAGATTTTTTCATAAATTGTACTAAAAAAGAAATTATAATAATAATGACATTCTACTAAAAAAAATATATTCAAGATGATCATATTTATTATCACATAAAAGCTAATTGAATTTGTCGCAAGAATGCCACAAATTTGCTAAAATATCCTGCCCTCATTAATCAATTTTTAAATATACTTGGTATATTTGACGTTTTATTGTTCATTTCTCTACAGAATTGAATTCCTGGTAATACAAATGTCACAAACTTAAAAATGAATCACGATTGACTCGTTTTCGTATGACACCCTGTACATAGATCCTGATTCAATTATTTACACCTCATATCCAGGATCTAAGTCTAGGTTTGTTTACTGAGGTTTAAGGTTGGAGTCATTAATCATTCAATCTACTCATAATCTGGATACCTCGAGATATATATGTATGTATACCTATTACCTACTCCAGAATGGACTATATGATAGTTTCACTTCCTCACCCCTCAAAGTAAGGAAGGTATGTATTCGTGAGAAAAAATTTTGAAAATTTAATTGCATTTCTGGACGAATCTCCACGAATTATGACCATACACAAAATTTTAGACAGAAAAAATTTTCTGTCTGTGTGTGTGTCTGGTTCGCGATAGCAGCTACAGTTTTTGAGATAAAGCAGTCAAATTTGGTACACACATTCTAGAGGTCAAGGAAGAGATTGAGTTCGTTGATTAGCAAAATCGGTCGCAATGTCTAAAAAAAATATTAGTGACATTCCACCAATGTGACTTTTTTGAAACGTCAAATAGTGACTTTTTTTGAAACGTCAAAAAATGTGACTTTTTTGAAACGTCAAAAAATGTGACTTTTTTGAAAAATCAAAAATTATTTTTATTATAAACTCCACCACGCGTCGAGTTTTACTACGGTGAGGAAGTTCTGATCCCCAAGTAATTGGCAACGGTTCCTTTTTTAATTTCCGCTGGTATTAGTATCATGGGAAAAATGGAGGATCATGGCCAAATTTTAAATTTAGGTTCAAAATATGACATGTTTTTTCATTTGTCAAGAACATGTCCTTGAACGTAATGGAATGACAACTGATGGCACAGAGACTATAATCTCTTTTCTAATAATCAAGAAGCCAGAAATAAAAACAAATATTTAGCGAACGTTCACAATTTCTGACAAGATATTAAGTGGATTCCTGCACACGATTGCAAAAAATAAAGAGGTCTCCGTCAAAATACATGTAGAACATTGTTGATTGTTTGTTCAATAGAGTTGGAAAATTAAGTGTTCAAGTAATCAAAAGCAGTCAATTTTCCAAAATTCCCTGGCTCATAGATACATATTTGATACTGCCCCATCCAGAAAGTTATACAGAGCATAGGTTGAGATCTTCATTTCGTCTATTAGTATCGTGCTAAATTATTTACTTTCTGTTTCAACAGAACTCTAGTTGAAAGCAGCATACCGTGAGAACAATACTCTGATAAACACGGATAACACATCAAACATATAAATTTCCATAGACAGGGCTTCGTGCGGTGCTTTATTGACTTACTAAATAATTTACGCTACTTTATGCACAAATGGTTGCAATTCTATCGTAAATAAACCTCTTACACTAGGTAATTATCGCAAATTATTTAAAACTTATGATTGCTGTCACTGAAAGCATTAGTCACTGGCTTACATTAAAGTCTATCTAACATAATATATTGTCTTTGTCTTACCTTACATAATTAGATTCGATTTTTATCTTGTTATATTATTATTTATTTATTTATTTATTTATTTACACCATTCAACGGGGAACCATTTATAGAATGGGAATTACAAAAAATATAATATAAAATAATATTTTAAAAAAGACAAAATTAAAAAAAACAATATTACACACAGCATTAAGAATATAACTTTAAATTTAATTTTAAAATGTATACACACATATATGCATGCATACTTATATACATATATACATACATACACACATACATACCTATTCATATACTTATCTATAATTAACATGCAAATTTTTGAAGAAAAAAAATGTTTTACGATTTTTTAACTGTGGCTACATTGCAGAAGAAAATATCAAGAGTATGTTGGTGTTCGTTATAATTATTGCACATTTAATATAAAGGCTTAAACCAATATTTGTACGAGGTATACTCAAAGTAAAGGTTGCCTTGCGGTTACTCTGGGAACAAGAAAATTTAACATTTGTAATATATCGAGACAGTCAATGTCATTAGTTATTATTTTATTCAAGAAGGTTAACTGAGATTTCACCCGTCTGTTTTCGACTATCTAAAGAAAATCTTTCCAGCATATATGAGTTTGGATATCCAATAGCTGGGTATACTCCACCCTCTCTGAAACAAGCATTTAAAAACTTCTGCTGTACCTTTTCAATACTGTTAACATGTATGTTATAATAAGGATACCAAAAAATAGCTGCATATTCAAGCTTAGATCACACAAAAGTATTATAAAACCATTTCAGCGTATCTGCATTATTAAACTCACGGGAGTTTCTTATAATAAAGCCTAACATTTTAAAACTCTCTGATGTTATGCTATTAACATGATTCATGAAAGAGAGTTTACTATCAAATATTATACCTAAGTCTCGAAAGACAGTAGGGCTTGCAATTATGATATTATTAAGAGTATAATCAAAATTTAGTGCTTGCACTTTATTAGAAAGTGTCATAATATTGCACTTTGTGATGTTTAAGGGTAATTTATTTTTAATGCATCAAGTATTAAGGTTTTCCAAATATTTCTGCAGAGTAAAACAATTTTCAATATTTTTAATAATATAATAAATCTTTAAATCATTCGTATATAATAAATATTTACAATTTAAATTTAATATAATGTCATTCATAAAGATATTAAAAAGTAAGGGTCCTAAATTCGAGCCTTGAGGAAGTCCAGAAGTGGCATGTATTTCAACAGATTGGACTCCACAACATTGCACAAATTGTTTCCTGTCAGATAAGTACGATGTAATGAAGTTTAACATATTTTGTGAGAATCCATAATTCTGCAATCTTATTAATAAGATACTGTGATCCAATCTGTCGAATGCTTTTGAGAAATCTGTATAAATGACATCTGTCTGAAGCCCGGCATCTAAAGAATTTGCTACATACTGTTTGATACAAAACAGATTGGTAACAGTTGATCTCCCTTTCATAAATCCATGCTGATAAGGCGTAATGCGATGTTTCATGTAAAAGAAAATAAATTCCTACACCAGAATTTCATAAACTTTAGAGAAATTATTAACTATAATAATAGGCCTGTAATTTTGTATTTTGGCGCGATCTCCCTTTTTGAAAACACAGACAACTCTAGAGGTTTTTCAAGTTTCTGGAAAAACAGCAGTTTTAATAGATAAATTAAAGATGATTGTTAGAGGATATGTAAATACACAGGCACAGTCTCTAATAAAAAAGGCAGGAATATTGTGGTAATCCAGTGGTAAATTTCCGTTTTAATTTTTTTAAACTTGCATACATATCAGTTTTCGAAAAACCACTTATATGAAAGTTACACAGGTTAAATCAGTTATTTCGTTTTCATAATTTTTGTCGAATTGTGTATACCAATCCTGGAAGTGTTGGACAAATTTATGAACAATATTCTCTGTATACACATTATGCACAGGTGATGTGATGATTGTTGAAATTAGATTTTTTTTTTCAAAAAAATGTTTATTTAAATTGTTAATAATAATTCTTTGACTATATGTGTATCGTCCTTATAAAAGGGTTTTATATTAATTCGTAATTAACTAATTTCAAATCCAAATGATCGTCTATGGAAGATTTTAATGACTGCAGAAGGATTCTTTTATAATTTAAGATTGATTAGAGAGAACAACATTAATAAAAAAATATATATTTGTTTTATTACCTTTTTTCAAAAGGTAAATAGGTAATTTTTAATTACGTCGTATAATATTATTTTGGTTAATAGAAGACAATGTAATCTGTTCTTTATGTTGCAAATAAGTTTGAAATAAGCTTCAAATTTATTGAACAAAAATTAATAGATATTATATTTTTAAATGTTGAAAAACTAGCAAAGTGAAGGTATGTTAGATTAAAACAACGGAAGAACCCTGTAAAAGATAAATAGTATCTACCTCAAATGCCAATTAAAAATTTTTATCGAATTTTTTTTTAACAATATCAGATTTCGAGGAAATCCAGTATGAGACAATGCAGGAAAAGATATTTAGTTAGATAAACTTTATTTTGAATTTTTGTTCTGTATCTGCTATCGAATCGTAATTTTTTGGATAACGTTATACTTTCTACCGTTTTAACTTTTTATATTCATAGCTTGAGGAATAATCTGGATTTCATTTGACTTCAACTGCATTTTAATAGACATATACATTTTAAATCTTCCAAAATCATTTCACTTTTACAATGTCTGCCTGTCCATCCGTCTGTGTATTACGATAACTCAAAAATATTTGTGGGATTATATTTATATCTTCCTATGGAGGAGATAATAATAATGATAATAATAATTTGTGGACGGTAGATGTGCTGCGCTAACTAGACTGAGGTATCCGCAAGAGAATGAATATCCGTCCGTTCCTCGTGTACTAGTGTATACCTGCCACGTCAACAGACTCTTGAGCCTGGAATCATACGCATGACGGAGTGGTACTGAGTATAGCATGTACATTCTCAGGAGCTCAGATCCCCTCTTGCGGTTTGTGAAACATCATGAAACTATAGGAGTGGGAGCAAAACTGTTGAAGGCAGATGAACTTGGTATCGCATTCAACATTAGGCGAGGAGGCGGGTGATATGCTGATGTAGAGTCAGTTACTGAGCCTCAACCAAATCATTTGAAAGTACGAATTAGAGCTGCTGAACAGGAAACAGTATGTCGGCAGTACGTTGATAAACCTCAGCATGGAGTCATCTATAAGAACATAGAAACATTGGTTTTATCGGCCAGGCTAACATTCGCTTTTCTAAGGTCAGCCGGGGTTCAGGCGGAGTCTGAGGCAATTATTATGGACTGCCACGGTGGCGTTATCAACACCTTGGTCTACGGTAGCCGCGTGTGGCGTGTAGAAGTTCCTGATATCAACTGCAAGACCTGCCGTCAGGCACGGGAATCGCTTAAGCACTGATTCTCTGCATACCCCATATATGCAATTTCGGCTTACATCCACCGACATAACGCAGCGTTACTTGTGCTATATTACCACCTAAGGACTTGTACGGCGCAGTGCTGCCTTACGTCCCCGGATATTGGATTCATTGTCTAAAACGAGAAATGTTGCATTTATTAAAACTATCCATTTCTAATTGTCAGGCTGATCCAAGCCAGTAGGCCTGACATAGTCCTCCACGACTATTAGACCAAAGTGATGTATGTCTTCAAATTTTCGGCCCTTGCCGAGAAGAAGGAGCAAAAGCGGACCAAATATCGCGATTTCCGATACGAGCTTCAAGTGCTATATCCAGGCTACTCGGTCAAGATGGTCGGTCGTCATAATAATAGGTATATTCTGAATTGATGATCATACCGGCTGGCTTGCCAAAAATCAGTCGAAAGGCTGGCAGGCCCCATCCAGAAGGAGGTTATTCTGGGTTCTCTCCGTCTGCTAGGGCATATGATTCTGGGATTTACAGCCACTATCCGTGTGGGATATGGGGAGTGGCTGTATGTAATTTTCTGGCGCTCCACCCGAGAGATTCGGAGGCCACTGGAGGACTGTCCAGCGTCGGGCAACTGAGGAAATAAAAGTAATTTTTTTTTTCGTTGACGATAAAGAATATTTTATGAGATTAGTCATGTAGATCTTACATACTAAGAAGCAAAAAAACTGGTACAGAATTCTAATATCTCTTATCTAATAAGAGCATTTTTAGGTTTTCTCAAATAATTGCCCAGGTTTACTATATTTTATTTTATCTAGCAAACAATTAAATATTTAAGGTCTTATAAATCTTAGAAATGATCAGTTTTATAGTTTTATAGTATATGTACGACATGGTGTTGAGCAGAAGAACAAATTTTTTATACATTATTTGCTCATTGTAGACGCATGATATCACTAATTGAAATACTGGGACTCATCATCCCCACTTAAAGGGTTGTAACTACGTTATTATGCAATTTAGGATATACGTTTAATAAAAAGAGTGTACCTATTTTTTTGATTAGTACACTGTGCTGTAGATCACCATGTATACATGATAAGCTACAAATGTTGTATTTCTTTTGGGTACTGAAATATAATGAGTTAATGTGAACCTATATTTAAGGAACTTTAAAGATCATTAGAGTTATGCATGATGGATGGATGGATTAGAAATTATGACAGAGATGCCGCCAGCATACTTTGTTAAATGTGTGTTTGATGGCAGTGAATCTACATCATTAAAATATAAAAGAAAGAGTACAGGTCCCAATATAGGGCTTTGTGGAGCATCCACAGTTAATTGAATACATTCAGCCTTACACGAGTTGTCTTCCCAAGTAACAACTCTAAGATACTTTTGATTTATTTAGGTTTTAAAAGTGCTTTAACATGTTCAATAAAATGATGGTGGTTTTAAAATTACCTTAAGATAAACTAAAAGTTCTTAAAGACCACTGATTCTTATGCAAAGGATTTAATGCACCCTTTAAATTAAAATAAAAAAACTGTTTGCTCCTAATGCCCTATTGATCTTATACTAGTTTTATAATACTCTTGACATTGGCTATTTTAAAACTAATTTGCCTTTTTAAAGAATTAAATAGCAAGTTGGTTTTAAAACAATCCATTTTGGAACAAATGGTTTTAATGTAGTTTTATGGAGTATCCTTGATGTAGTCATTAAAACCCTTTAAGAAAACTATTTTATCTTACCTATATGCTCAATGAAATTCCACATTAAATCCTAAAACATAGTTTTTACTTTTTAAAGAGTAAATTAAGAATATTTTAAAGTTCAAAGGTTTTAATTTAGTCAATTTGATTAAAAGAAATGCCTGTTGGATTTTTTATGACTTTATTAAAACTAATTCTACCTCCTCCATATTCGGAGAAAACACGCCATCTGCTCAATAAACTGATTGCTGATTTAGTGCAGTCCGTGTACCTACTTTATGCATGAATGAAAACTAGAAGACATATTTAAAATGGAAAATATTAGTGACAAGTATTTTAAATTAAAACGAAGTCACTAAATCCAGCAATCACAAAACCGGCACAATTTTAAGGTTAGGATTTCATACGCGCATCAGATCCCTTTAAATCAATAATGCCACGAGCTTGAACATATTAAAGCAATTCAGTTTTAAAAGGAAGAGTAAATAAATGTCTGGGAGAGTAATTGTACTTAAAGTGGTAAATAAAACGCTATTTTAAGTCTTGTAAGATTTAAAATGTTCCATTAACTTGCAATTTTTATCTAGATCACGCCATTTTTTATATAAGATACAGACCCGTCATGATGAATATTTTCAATAGTCAAAGAAAAAAATATTATTGAAATATATGCGCGTTACATCCTCTTAAATAACTGAAGGACGGTGTGTCCAAACATGCAATTTAATTAAAAAAATGCATTTGGATGTTTAGATGCAAAATAAAAATTGACGATATTTTTAAAACATGTTTTAGATAATAAAAAAAAACATTATATTGGTGGCGATCGAGTTATGTAGAAGTATTTTATTATATTTTGTTAGAAAAGTGCCATCCGTTGGTAATTTTTACCAGAATAGTTTGCATTTGAATATTATTTTTGATCAGCTTTATATGCGTTACGTTTAAAATATTACCACTCTGCCCCATTAGAGACTTGCCGTTGTTTTAACTATTTCACACATAAAGTTGTCCGACTTTAAAACAAAATAAAACCCTTTTAGGATTAATTATAATGATTCTCAAGGCAATTTAGTCTGCTGCAATTTTATTTTAAATGCAAAACGTTTTAATACATTAATTTAAGGTTGCCTTGAAGAACTCTTTAAGAATATGAAATTAAAACTAAATGGTTTTTAATATAGTTTTAAAATTTAGTCTTCAAGACCCTTTTAGGATGGGCCCTTTTTGGCTAGAAGCTGCTTTATGGTGATCCTAAGCTTGTCTTGAAGATCATTTGGTTTTATTCGAAGTTTTATTGTATAATTTTAAAGCGACCTTGGAGATCTTAATAAGAGCATTAGTATTACCTGGGTTGTGTCATGTGTCAAATTTACCTAATGTCGGAAACGTTCCTATTTCAAAAGATAAACTAACAATATAAAGTCCATTCCCTTTCTGTAGTCCTAACTAAAAGTAAATTTTCGCGTTAGTTAAGTTAATTTTACATGCAGGGTGGGCTTCGAGATTTTTGGTTGGTTGCGATTTCCTTTTAGACTCTGGCAGTATAGACAAAGACTATCACAAAGCAATGAATGAGGATATAATCGAAAGTGGGTAGACAATCAGTTAATTCTTGCATTGCCCAAATTAGATGGAAAATGTATGGTGATTATGGATAACGCGCCATATCATTCAATGCTTATCTATAAACCACCAAGTTTTTTGTCCAATAAAAAACAACAACAAAAAAAACAAACATATATTGCGCTGACAGACTCAAAAAAAGGACTTGTGGGACTTAATTAAACCATTTAGGCATGTAGAGGGCAAAAACTATGTGATACACGAAATTTTAGGCAGACAGGGCCTTTAGTTCTTAGACTATTTAAAATATAACCATTTTTAAATGGCTTGTGGGTGACTAAGGTCTATTGAAACGAGCACATAAATGAAGAGTCCCCATCGGAAGATGGAGCTTCGAATTTATGCAGGAAGGCTTTGTCTATTTCTACAACGGACATGTGGTATCTCCCAATTATGCATTGTGAAAATTTAATATGTGAGTACTGGGAAAATCTAATAATGGATGCTAGCTTTGAAACCCTTAATCCCATGATGATTTCTTTAAAAGTATCTGATTCTAGTTCTTATAGTTCAGAGTCTCGGAATCAGAATTTAGTTCTGATGACGAGGTAGATATTGGCACCTAACGTTTTTAAATTCCAAAGCATAAACCGTAGAAGGTACTATTTTTCGAATTTTTTGTTAAATGATTTTCTAAAGTGTTTAGCCTCGAATAATGTAATTTTTTTTGGTGTAAAAATTATTACAAGTTATTAGATATTCTCCAATAAGTATAGTGTTAGTATAACTAGTTAGTATAGCATGCTGCAGAGAAGGGGCCCCAAGACTGGGACAGCAAAACGAAAATTATCAGCTGACTGTACAAACCTAAATCCATATCAACACCTTTAATCTCTAAGACAAACCCATTGCCGCCTCCCCTTATACTTTGCTATAAAATACGCATTAGATTTTTTATTTTTTCTGTTTTCAATATTTTTAATAATTATATTTGTAAATAAATTACAGTAGTAGTAACTCTATTTATGATTTTATAAAAAAATATGACAATAACATTTATTTTGAATTTTACTTAAACCCAAAATTTCATTTGAATCCGAACCCGTCTTTTTGTCATACCGTTAATGACACTACTTAACCTAAAAAATTATTGCCAGCTTAATAAAGCGAAATTTTACCTGTAGTCAGCGTTACAAAAAATGATTGGACTTTATGTAAATGGTTTAATGATGAAATATATTACAATTTTTCTATTTGAAAAACAGGGAATGTCATCAGAGCTAAATGATTTCTTCGCTTTGAATTTTTTTGTTAATAAATTTAACTAAATGGTTAAAAAAGAATTAATAATAATTAATTATATATCGGGTGTCGATATAAGATTTTCGTCAACTAGAGATAACCAAATTAAACTTTACTGAAATTTAAATATATATTTTTTTAACATATGTGGTTAAAATACATGGCTGCAAATTCAAAGTGCATAGTGGGAAAAAATTTATCATGAGACATTTAATCGCCTGTGTTTCTTCAAGTGTGTACTTTTCTGATTTTTTGTTATAAATTTCAAGGTGCATCGTGGGAAAAAATGTAAGATGAGACATTTAATCGCCTGTGTTTCTGCAAGTGTTTGTACTTTTCTGCTTTTCTGTTATATACAATAATGTACGTACGCTTGTGTAACTTATTTGTGACCAATATTATATAACAGTATCACTCTGTGTTTGCTGGGAATGTGTTTTTGAAGGCCAATTTTTTGCACAACACTATTAAATATCTCTCCTAAATATAATTAATTATAATTAACGTAGATAGGTTGATCCCATATGAGTAATTATTCATGATAAAGGAAACAGTATATGTATGTGTTTAAAAGAAGCACGTTAAATTTTAGAAATTTTATTAAAAAGGTTAATTAGATACTAACAAAATTTATATCTTACATTTACTTATAATTTGACATGTTGCAAAACTATTTTAATTCTAATTTGACTACCCTGGTTTTATATTTATAAAAAATTCCTGTGTCTGATGATGTGAAGTAATTAATTTGTTCACGAAACCGGTCACATTAATAAAGGAATTTTATGAGAATTTTTCTGTTTCCTTTATCATTAATTATAATTGTTTAAAATCTTATTATTAATAAAATGCGTAGTTTTGTCCGTATACTTCTTGATAAACCACGTAAACTGTCACTAAGTATTAAAATAAATGACTACTAAACTTATCTTAAAGCATCTCGGAAAAATTGTCACGCACATTCTTTATCATTCAATTTCATTTATTGAATCAGTAGTGGCCGTGCCCGTTCCGCTAGGATCTTGAGAGCAACATTGACATTCATTAAATTTATAGGTGTATAATGTCACGTTCTGAATTGTCACTTTGCTAAAAAACTAGTATTACTTTAGTAATGGTTATAACATCGCTGTCGATAAATTTTCTCTGGTTCCAAGATTTATAAACCTATTTAAAAACAATACAGGGGTTGTTCCAAAAATAATGTCATACGAACTCCATAAAAATAAGTAAATAAAAATCTTATACGAGTACAAAGTATTACCAAACATTATTAGATTAGCAATTTAGAGTTTCTGGAATAAATAAATAAGTCACTTTTTAATTGGTGGAGATATGTATACTGTTGTTCGTTAACTTAAAAAAATACAAACATTTTGCTTAATCCAAATTCACTCCGCCATCTTAAAATACGGCCCCGTCAGGAATCTACTTAACATAGTTAGTGTAGACAAAGTTTTGAGCAGATATCACTAGAAGAATTAATACAGAAATATAGCCAAAATGGTGCACATTATTTTTGCTTGCATTTCTCCTATCTGCATATGGAGTAAAAAAGTGAAAGAAAATACCAGATTTTCATTTTTCCCCAAATTCTCCTCATATATTTGTTTATTATTTTTATATAGTTTTTTATTTATATCCATAAAACCTTGATGGAATATTTCTATTACAATTTTTTAATAATTTTCCGCAATAATAAAAAAAAGAAATAATTAAATAGTAAGTAGTATAGCAACGCCGGTTCCTGACCGAAAGGATCCATCGGAGGAGCTCCCAAGAAGTGGCGTCCCAATGTCATGCACTTCGGGGGAGCTCAAGAGCCTCTGGTTTGAAGGTAACTGCCTGACGACTTCTTGTAGGAGCCTCTGGTCATTGAACTGAAGTGAAGTGATGGTGGGAGCGCCGGTTTAAATTACATAGCGGCACAAAAAACATGTTAGGAAAACCAAGATATCTGCTTATAGAAAAAGCATGTGCAGTAGTTACAGAACAACATGATATTAAGGAAAAGGCAGTTAGCCAGGCCGTTAGTGACGTCATATAATATCAAAGACAAAAAACAAGATATCTGCATATAGAAAAAGCATACGCGGTGGTTATGGGAAAAAATATATCAGACTGTTAGTGACGTTACATGATATTGAAGAAAAAACAAGATGTCTGCATATAGAAAAAGCATGCGCGGTGGTTATGGGAAAAATATATCAGACTACTAGTGACATCACATGATATTAAGGAGAAAAACAAGATGTCTGTATATAAAAGGAGCATGCGCCGTCGTTATAACAAAATATGGTGTACTTAGATCATAGACGTCACATCCAAAAAAATCGTTAAAGATATAAGTACATACCTACCTTATTACACCTGGACACAAACATAATATCACAACATACACACTAACAAGAAGAATCTTAAGCTACTAATAAATTAATGCATTTGTAAATTGTTTGTTTTGATATTCGTTTTGCAGATGTATGTAACCCCTAGCTGGGTTATTAAACCCAGTTAGGGAGAAATTAAAGAAACAGATCTCGAAAACACAAACAAAGCCTTGTCCTATTTGTGACAGTATATGCATTGGAACTCTCTTGTAAAATGTTTAAAAAAAGTCTTCTACAAGATTGTTTGCGCTCAGTTACCTAATATAAATGAAAATAGTAAAAAATTGGAGTACATTTTAAACTTACAATTTCCTCGATAAGCAAATTCTATTATCGAATCTAAATTTAAAATATCACGTTTAGATACTGGATGCGAATTAAAAAGTAACTAATTTTGTATGCACACGCTTAGCAGATTTACCAAGACTTCTGACGACTAATTATGTTTTTAAAACAATACCAGTTACATCACAAGACATGGTACATACCAAACAATTAAACATGTTTTTTCATTCAATTGCACTTGACAAATATTGCATAGTACCTGTGGGAGGGTTTGGTCAACTGCAACTAGGACGGGAACTAATAACAGGTGGAACAATAGCAAGCGTGATGTAACATACTAATCTGTTACTAGTCCGGTAAATTACATATTATCCGGTACACATGTATGTATACATAGACATTATTAGAAAGTGTAGCATAATGGCCATAACAATTTACTAATATACGCCATAGGGCGTCAATGTTGCCTCAAAAAATCGCTTTTTTTTAATAAAATATTTGAATGTACGATTACAATTAATTTGTTGCGAATATATCCCCATAGGAATGTAATTTTTTGTTTATATCCATTTTATTAGACTGCAGGAATCCAACATTAAAAAAGTTTGCTTGGGAGTTTCTTTGTGGATACGATCATTGCTTCCTTCTTTCAAATATACATGCTGTAAAATTTCAATACTTGTCATAGTTTCAACGAAATTTGTTTCTTTGTCTAGAACCCATTTTAGACCTCATTGCATATACAGGGCGTCCCAACATTCCTTGGACATAGAACTATGAAAAAATAATCGATATAACTAAACATGTTTAAGCAAGCAATTGCTTCGTTTATTTTAAGAAGGCGATAACATTTTTTCAAGTAACATATCGACTTGTGTGTGTAAATGATGTCCTAGCTGAAAGTATAAAATATTTCGTTAAGATTTTCTCGTCTTAACATTTACAGTATGATAGAAAGTTTGCCTACAAGATACTATAGAGGTTGGTCTCTGGGAGTAGATATATCTGAAATTAGGAACCAGTATATTACCAAAATTATTCAAGGTCTAAAATATTGAAATAATTACTATGTGAGCTGGTGGAACTTTTTAATTTTTTAATGTTAGAAATAAACTAACAAATACTTACTTTACACTTTATACCTGGTCGTATGAAAGGAGAATAAAGATTAGAACTTACGTAATAAATATGGACGTTATGTTCGTCAAAAAATTAAGTAACAATTTAGAGTATTAACAAATTTAAATGGTGTATTTTATGCGGAAACTAACTTAAAACGGGAGTTTTAACAAAATGTACAAATAAGCAAAACTAACTCTTTTCTTTAATTTTTTATTAAAGATTAATATTTGCCTAAAAACAAGTTCCAAATGTCATTAGGGTTGCCAGATCTGGGGATTTGATCGAGACAGTCTGTAAAAAATAACTAAAGAGACAATTTTTCTTCCTTGTGACTATTGTATTGTGTTATACTCATATTAAGCTTTGTCAATAAGATTTTCGTTCTTGGACAATAAAGCATATTTTGATTGATTGATTGGTTGATAAAGGTGCATGCTCACTAACTTTTCTTCCCACGTGTCGCGTCACCTGTTTCTAACTGGTCATGCTAAATTTGAAATTAATTTTCGCTAAGCTGAAAGTTTGAAATTTGTTTACTGGATAACTGTTTCATTACTACAACGGCGTTGTGTGCTTCGACACATTATTGATGTAAACAGTTCCATTGACAATGAAACTGCTCTCTGAAATCAGTTTTTGCGGTCGCCAAAAGGAGTTGACAAATATTCAACTCCTTGGAGCGAATTTATTTCATATTTAGTGTCACTAGTCAAACGACACAAGACGTAGGAAGCAAACAGTCGTAGTGAGAACGAAACCTTGAGTATGTTTTCAGTTTTCTTATATACATATAAGTATAAATAGGAAATTTGGATGTCATGACGTAAATAACAGAGGTAGGTAATAGAGGTAGACTGCAAAACAGGAGCAAACAGTACAGTAAACGTATTTTACCTTGTAAACTTCTTTACATAACAGATCCTTACAGTTTCACCGTCATGGATTGTCTCCACCAATTAACGTTTGGTGTTTTCTCGATGAGACTTGTTTCATCACAGTAGCCGCGCAATTTTTTACGTCAACTAATGCACTACACTAAACAGAAAATGTATTTATATTTGCTGTACACACAACAGACTTTCAGCCGGAAAGTTCTCGAACTGAGCAAAATGGTTAAAGGATGTAAACAACATTTCGCCATTTTTACGTCCACTAACAACCTAAATTAAATAGAAGATATCGAATAAATAAAAAATGCCTTTATACTCGCCGTACATATGACAGATCTCAAACTTGAAAGTGTTGACATGATACAGTCTTTTTTACGGATTAGGTGCACCCATTCCAATATTGGAGTAGGTGCAAGAAACTGGGTTCAAGGACCTACTCATCGGAACTTCGGAATAGCAGTTAACCGAATCCGAAAAACAAACTCCCTAATTTTCAACGGTTGGTCAGATTTTAAAATATCGGCACACAAGTTGAAGTTTTACTTCATATTTTTTTAAATAATTTCTTAATATTGATGTATACAAATATACCATTTCATGAAAACAGTTAGTTGTTATAGGTAATAGGTAATATAATATATAATATTAATATAACTTCTCATAATCCACTCCACTTTCTTTATCCGAGTCCATACTATAAAACCTAACTAAGCGCTAAATTCTACAATTTTCACTCCGACCCATCGACTCCAACTTTAATTCCGATTCCGACTGAAGTAAGTAATTCGTTATTAATAGGCCTAAAAAATGTCCAAATATAGAAATTAATTGAAAGATCTTATCCAGTTGCCAGTATTTTTACTTTCTTACACCTAATATAAGGAAGTATAGTAATCGTGATTTTTTTCGACCTCGAGATTTTGATTGATATATACGTTTTGAACCCTCCTGAATCCATTTTGACTATTTCCAAATGATGTCTGTCGGTTCGCGCGCGCGCGTGTGTGTGTGTGTGTGCGTGTGTGTTTGTGTGTGTGTTTGTGTGTGCGTGTGTGCGTGCGTGCGTGCGTGCGTGCATGCGTTCGTGTGCGTGTGTGTGTGTCCGCGACAACTCAAAAAATACTAATGGGAGACTTCCCGAATTTGGCAATTAAGATTTTCAAAAACATTTTAGGTGACACATTAAATTTGGTGAATGTGGTACCACCAGTAGAGACAATAAATGAAAGAAGGAAAAAGGTACAATTTCAGGAAAAAAAATTAAAAAGTTTTTATTGCATTTCTGGACGAATTATAATGAAAAAACATAACTTCATGGAAAAAAACTTTGTCTGCATGTCAGTAGTATCGCGATAGCAGCCACAGTTTTTGAGATAAAGCTTTCAAATTTGTATGTACTCAAATTTGTACACGTTCTAAAAGCCAAAGACTATGATAAATTTGGTGATGGCCAGCTGAAGGGAGGTTCGCCGTACCCAAACTTTTTTGTATTTGTCTTTACAATAAAATATATTCCTCATGTCTACTATATTGAGGCCCATAAAATATATTTTCCAAGTTCTTAAAGCTGATGTAAACTGAAATTTTTTACACATTTGACCTCATAAAATGGAGTTAGGATAAATTTGGCAGTTTGACATTTGAAATGTCTAATTTAGTTACAAAAATGTCAATGTCAATAAGCAGACATTATTAAAATATATGACATAAATTATCATTGACAGTATCGAACGACGCTGATAATTAATTATTTAAACGTTTCAATGAAACATTTCAAGGTACGTTATTAAAACTTAATTGAGGTAACTGAGGAATTAAATAGAATGATTTTTTTAGATCAGGATGATATATACTGGTATAATAAAGTTATGTACTGGCCACATCAGATATTTTTAAATTCTGGTACACAAATAAAATATTTATGACAAATGAAACTGTCTTAAATGCTGGTAACTTTGTATTTTCTTACTGTTTTTTCCTTAAAACTCCTTAACTTAAAATAAAATTTTATAATGACAATACTCTTGCGTTTGATGATGATTTCGCCGATACAATAATAATAGTGCACTGTTTCCCTTCTGCTTTGTATTTGCTCTTGTGATATCTTCGAAGAAATAAACTACAACATTCTATTCTTACCTTGTTGGCGGAATCAGCATAACAAAAGCTTTGATTTATTGCGGTTATTTCGACCACTATTGTAATTTACGGGTATCTTATCCACCGTAACAAGACTAATAAAAATGCGTTACACTTGTCGAAACTTTAATAAACCCCTGAACTGAGTCAGATCAGCGTGGCCGCATGCATACTTCTAGATGACTCCTCACCTCTGTGCTTTACTTTGCTATCCATATTAGTCCGGGCCATTTGTTAAAAAAAAAATACAAAACTTTTTATGAAGTTTAAGTGGGCAAAATTTTCGATATTAATGGGTTAATTATTCTTGGGGTGGAAAGATGTGAAGGGCAAGCATCTATTTTCATCGTTGAAGTTTGGTATATGATTTGTGTTTAGAATATTTAGCGTTATATGATATTAAGTAGCTGTACCCACTAGTCTCGTGGACCACCTGGAAGTTGGGCACGGACCATCGGTTGGGAACCACTGCGTCAGGATAGAGAGCCAAGACGGAGCAATTGCTTAAATTGGCCAGAGTCATAGCTGGTGATAAATCGGTATATCTTCTTCTGCTACTTCGAGTGACGAAGAAAGCGTGAAAGTGAAATTGACACTCAAAAGTGACCTATTACGAAAAAAGACGTTCCTAACCCCCTTATAACGAAATGATACGTTCATAGTGTTAAGTTTCTCCACAAGAGTGGTTCAGCCACAAATATTAATATTAAATTTACAAAAGACAATCTCAAAAGCGACAGTGATATAGACACTAAAAGTGAGCGAAAGAGACAGACAATAGACGTAAAGTCGATCAAAATAAAGAAAAAGAACACGCACAGTAAAACCAAGTTTGTATGACTTAGCGCTAAAATCTGGTGGAAGTAAAAAACATATTAAAACACTGCTGGGCCCAGCCTCAGATATTCGGACAAAAAACGCACCCAAAGATCAAAGAAATCACAAGAGAAAAAGCACTCCACGAGCTTTATGCCAGCGACTACGCCCATGAACTTACCGCCGCCAAGAGCGCGCCGCCAGGCCTGCCAGCAAATTCCAAATTTTAAATTGAAATACTTTATTAACATTTTCTTAAATTTTTTGCTTATTTAGGGCAAATATTAACTTCATATTAATAATATAAATATTATAATACATAAAAACAATACAATATAGCAAGGTTATATTGTATTTGCAAGTACTAAGCTGATGTGACAACGGTCCCGCCTTCGGTGGGCGTCGAGCTCAGCTGGCCGGTGTAGTGCCATTCCTGGATGACAGGACATTACAAAAACAGCGGAAGCTCCTTGACAAGCAGCAGGCATCCGAAATACTTAAGTACAAATTTGTGCTACAGTGGGGTATCACTCTAGCATAAATTTGTACTTTATTTTAATTATTTAAAGAACTTTTATCTATATTTTACCTAAATGCACTATAATGTTCTCAGGAGAGTGGCAACCACCAGACGAACAAGAAAGAGACACCTGTATGCACATCGTAGAGGGCCAAAATATCGGCCGCTGGAACCTACGTTGTTGGCTTTTGTCGCCCCCGGAGGATTATGCCGTCTTTTGCCAGGCATAATTCAAACAAATTCCCCTGTTAAAATGTGCATATATTGTATTTTTACTTAGTAGAATAAGTGAGATAATAGTTTCTAGATATGAAATGTACATAAATAGTCAATAAAAGATTTAAATTGGCAATTAGCCTCAGGATAACCGCGTGTGTATGAGCTGGCGCAGGTGATGCTCCTCTGAGTTTGGCAGATTCAGCCGTCTTTAATTATGATCTTACTCCTGTCGTCGATGATTGGCCTTGCTAGAGGAAATATACCGACGTTATATAAGTGATTAAAAAATATCTTTACCAAGATCTATATACTAACGCCCGTCGTCCTTTTTAAGGACTCATTCAAATAGACAATTGGAGTTAAAAATTATACACAAAAATATGTTTTACTTGTGTTCATTGTGTGAATGGGGTTTTTGCAGTGGCAAATTTCGCAAAATTTACGGTTTTTATTTGGCATTGTGTGCATTTTTATGCTCTGCAATTAGTTTCTTCATTTATACTTAAAAGATTCTGCTCAATTGTGAACTTTTTAATATGAAATTTAATTAACACCATTAGTTGTGAAATTTTCTGTTTCTCGTAAATATATTTAGTGCAAAAAATATAAATAATTTCATAGAATATAATCAAATAAAAAACCATAAATGGAAATTTAAATAATTTGGTTGGTGTGTTTTTGGTTTAATCAATTTTCAACATACAAATGAAATTTCAGCTCTAATACACATTGTTTTTGAGTACTTTGGAAACCATGTTCACAAAACGTTGACATTTTTTTCTTGCCATAGATATAGGTAATAATAATTAGATAAACAATAAATTTACTTTGTTTATTTAAATTTTTCATTTCAAGAAATTGGCTAACCAAGTACAAACATAAAGCGAGTTTAAGAAAGTATTAGCCAATTTATTGATGTTGGTGGACTAGATGCAGTAAAAAAAGTTAATTATAATTATACCCATATAAATTATTTAAATAAACAATCAAATAGAATTAAAAGGGTAAATGAACCTTTGGAAATCGATTTGTTTTTAGAAAGGTCAATAAATAATTGCTATATTAATTCATAAAAGTAAAACTTTACTTTCAACCGTGCTAAAAGTGTTTCCCGCGGTGATAGTAAACATAGTCTCTAGTCCGTAGTCCTACCTCGTGTCCTGCCTCACTGTGTGCACTTCTCAATGGCATATTCAGAGTTTCAGCAGAAATACTAGATAGAAATAGTAGTGTAGGTAGTTAATAAAAATGCATTAAGTAGTGTAGTTCTTATAGTGCGTAGAAAGTGCGAAATATGGGACACACGAAAACTGTGAACGTTATTAGATTGTAATAAAATATTGTGGTGATGTGATCTAACAGTGAGAAAAATAAAGAACGATGTTAAATACTCGTGATTAATTTTATGTGATTACTTATTTTTAAATAATGTAGGTAACGGATAGGTAAAATTATCTCCAACCAATTGAAAAAAAATTAACCATTACTAAAATGTATAGAAAGATGCGATAAAAATCCTAAAAAAAGTAACTAAATGGACAAAATTAATTTGCTGTATATCCGTTTCTTGGGACACTTTTAATAATCTCATAAAAAGTACACGTTTAACCTGCATTTATTAGTACCAATGTCCAAGGTGACATTTAATGGTACTATTAATTTATATTAAAAATTATTAGATTTTATGGCTGTGCACTCACCCATAGAGGATTTGATTTGCTTCAGACGTGAATAATATTTAAAAAATATGTTTTAAGTATGTAATAATAAATAAATAAAAAACTGTACAGGATGCAAGTTCAGTTAAAAATTAATTTGTTTACAAAAACAACAGCTTTTTAAAATTTAGTTAGCAATGGCTGGGAAAGCCCTCTCTTCTATTTTTTAATGTTTACAGGGTGCGCCAAAGAAAATTACTTTTTTATTACGTGATTATTTTATTTTCGATTGTGGTTAAAATTTTTAAGTACAAATGTTTACAGATTATTTTCAAAGAATTGTTGTATGACCTAAGCATACGTTTATTGCAAATACAAGGTGTTTTCGAAATGAGTAGGAGTTCGTAGAGCAAGACAAATAATGATGAAAACCTTATTACAGTTTTTGTCTAAACTGCTTCCTACGGGAGCTATGATCCCTTAAGGATGAGCCCCTGAGAATGGTTTTAATTAAATATTTCTGAAACCGTTTAAGATCAAATAATGAAACTGTGTACAGCTACTAACCTTTTTTATGCTTAACAATTCAGATTCACAATCATCTGAAAATTTTATTCAGTGGTGTGTTAAACTCGTGGTGCGAGTAGTTATGACCCCAACTTGATTGTACGTAATGTTTTTTTGGTTTTCACATAAAATTATGAAATTTCAGAGAATTTTACGAGGAAAATGTATTTTTGTTAAACTTCGACAGGACACACCGTTTTTCAGTAAAATCGATTTGAACACTTCATTATATTCTCTAAAATGCATTGTAGTGGACTATTGGAGCGGTTTTTACGTTTCATTTCGTCAAAAAACGTTTAGAGAAGTTAGAGAAGTTATACTAAATTTTGCTTATTTACAACCAATTTTAAATATCTTACTTCGATAAGTATCTCCCCTAAAAAATTGTTGACTGGACAAAACTTCAAAATCAATCCACCGCAATGCACGTAATTTTCAAATCGATTTTACTCAGAAACGGTGAGAAGCTCACCAGGAGTATCTTTCTCACGTAAAAATACAAAAATTTCTTAATTTCATGTCAATAATTAAAAAAAAGAGATATACTATAAAATTGGAGTCATATTTATCCCCGCTCTCAGTTTGATACATCTATGAATAAAATTTTCAGATGATTATGACTCCATATTTTTAAACATAAAAAGGTTAGTGGCTGTACAAAATTTCATTATTTGATCGTAGATGGTTTCGGAGGTATTTAATAAAAACTATTCTTAGGGGCACACGGTTAAGCGGCTGTAGCTCCCTTAGGAACTACTTTAGAGAAAAAATTTAATAGGAGTTTCATCATCGTTTGACTTGCTCTACATTTTCCTAAGTTTTGAATACTCATTTCGAAAACACATTGTATATCCTTAATATAGTCTGTCCAAAATTCGAGGGTCATTATTGGTATCTTTGTTATTATAAGATATACCAGCTCGGTTAAATGGAGTAAGTTTTGAGGAATTTCGTGACAAAATCAAAATCACTTACAAGAACTTTCCGTCAACTGTAGATTTTGAACAAAAAAAATGTGAAAACGGAATTTTCAATTTTGTTTTTTTTTTCAAAACTTTTTTTTTTGATTATTTATCAAATCAGTAAAAATGTTTCTTTAACTAACGACTTTCTAAATCGAAATATCCTGAGTCAGATTTACTCTGACCTTTCATAAGTTTGCAATCATATCATCCGTTCTCATAAAATTAACAAATAAATACTAATTTTTCATTGTTGAAAATAATATGCTGTGAAATAGAAAAGTGAAAATCGTTAACGTCTAATAAAACAATAGCGTTATAATATGTAGTAAATATCAGATTTAAAAATAAGCAAAATAAAATAATTATGAGGAAAAATCAAAAATCGAAATTTTAATTATTCCAATACTTTTCAAAATTTTGTGCCAGGTGGAAAACTTTTCTAAGTGGTTTTGATTTTGTTTTTTGTTAGGATATTCCTCAGACTTTCCCCATTTAACTAAATCTGCATCTCTTATAATAACAAAGATATCAACAGTGAGCCTCGAACTTGGGACAGACTGGATACATTAAATTAATTAATTAATTAAATTAAACACCACAGGCACTACAACCCTTCATATCCCTGAAGATACCTCAAGGTACTTTGTGTGGGAGAGGCTATACATTTAGAGATAATGGACACCTCAATGTCCCAGTATGCTAGGATTAATTTCTAGTTTAGAAAAAATCCTAGGTACTCGACCGGGGATCGAACCCGAGACTTCAGGGTGAGAGGCAAGTGTCCTTACAACTCAACCACGAAGCCACACTACTAAAGAATTTTTCCAATATTTTTTATTATCTAACTAACTATGTATACTCTATGTTCAATTTAAATTTTATATGCTCACGGCCCCAAGTAAGATTTTATCTAATGTCATTCTAAATTTTAACGTTCTTTCGTAATTGATATGAGATACGATTTACTAAAAACACCACTATTTTAAATGATCCGTAACTGACCCTATATCTTTAATTTATAGTGGAAATTGCGTTATTATTTATCCAAATACAATAATTTAAATACTGTATATTTTTTACTACCGTTTGGAAACATCTGTGATTTCAATATCCATGAGTTAGGAAAAGTTTAACTTCCCCGCACTAGTGCGGAAAAGTAACCCAGATATTATTGTAACAAAAGGCTTTATTTACTATAAATGTCAACAGTAAATTCTTTATAGTTGGTGAATATAGTAACTTCAGGAGATTATTTTGAGAGTAGAACTATTTATATTAACCGCTTCTTTTTGACCTAATATTTTGGAAGCCATTTGAGGTTGTTTTCTACAGAGCTTTCAATATATCCTTCTGCGATATTAAATGATTTCCATTCACATTCATTTTGTGAGTGATAATATCTGCTCTTGTATTAACCAGTCGGCAGATGATCTCCTCAAACAATGCCCGGTAAAGCTCGAAGGACTCGGAAATTAAAAAAAATG
This sequence comes from Rhamnusium bicolor, assembly GCA_029963845.1. Lineage (NCBI taxonomy): Eukaryota > Metazoa > Arthropoda > Insecta > Coleoptera > Cerambycidae > Rhamnusium > Rhamnusium bicolor. The sequence goes on from JANEYF010003605.1 coordinate 170,969, forward strand.
CAGCATTTTTTTTTGGGTACGCCATCAAAACTATTTATACCCACAGCTTGTATTGTACACTTTCCACTTCGATACCCAAGAAAAAATCTTTAATTTCCAATTGGTGATAGGCGAAGATAGGAATACTATCTAAATATTTCAAACCCTCAATGTTTCCATTTGAAACTGAAAATTCTCTTAGTACGTAGATTTTTGTATTAGAAATCACTATCAGTAGAAATGATACTATACCTTTAATGTTTTCAAACTGAAGAACAGTAAGTTCTTCTTGTAGACATGCTCCATTGATCTAAGCAATCAACACTACTTAAAGCGATGAAGAAAATCTTTGAATTAAAGGATTAACATGAGTTTATCCAAAATTCTTTTATTAATAATTTTTAACAATGTTATATTTCAAAAAGGTTATGTTATCTCTATTTTTTGAAAAATGTAAAATTTTAAATTTGTTACCTTCATCATCAGGTAGTATCATTTGCTTCTTTTAAGGATTTATAATTTTGTTAAAACACTGGATTTCTTCGATTGCTACAGTACCTACTTTATTTTAATGAACATATTAAACTAACAAACTTCTGTATGTCGATGTTTTTCTTAACTAATATTGCTCGTGATACTGTCTTCTCAACATTGATTAAAATCTCCACATTGAAGAACTTTTGAGGACCCTAGATGTTTATTCAAAATATGTAAGTAAAATTTCTTCATTGGTCACCTTCATTATTTCTTCTGTACATCAATTTTTGTATTGCTGATAAGTGCTTTCATAATTCTCCTTCAATTATACTGGTAATAATGATTGAATTACTAATGGTTCAGATTCCTTTATATCGGATGAATCAGATATAACAGACATTTTTCACTGAATTTTCTTTATTTTCCTCAGCGGAAAACACACACGCATAAACAACTTAATAGTTATTTACGTAACAAGATCGAAAAGTGATTCTTTACTGGGCGATCTGGCAATTTTCCAAAATGAAAACCGTGCGCAAATTTTCTGAAACCGTTCTTGCTAGTCTCAAAAATTGTTTAACTTCAGAATTATTGCTTTAATTATTTAGTAAAATAAGGTCTAATAAAAACACATAGTCAATGAGCTTTTGGAAGATTTGCTAAAACGATCTAAAGACAAAATATGCTGTTTTACAAAACCTATTTTCTGGTTGATATTTAGTAGATAATCCCCAGAACTACATCCTGGGACATGCTTAGAGTAAAAATCCTATTTCGATTTTTTTAAACATGCACGATTATTTTAAAGTTAGTTAATTTTATTCGGCAACTTTTAATTATTCACACCATTTATAATATCATATTACCGTAATGCTACAATAAACTGAATATAATACTCATTATAAAAAAATATACTTTGAAGGTTACTGTGTTATAAATAAAAAGAATATTCTTCTAATATTACTGTAAGTATTATATTATCTTTAACAATTATGAGTTGTAAGTAAACCGAATAAAACTAGAAAATATAATTAAACGTAATTAGTAGACTGGGCCAAATTCCGAGTAAATCAGCGGCGTTGCAGGTAATGAACTCGTATTAAGTATTAGGTACATGTGAAGCATACCAACGGATATTGCATATTATTGCAACCTCGATTCCGACAACGATGCTAAAAAAATTTGGGACACATTAAAACAAACAAATATATGGATAGTCGTAGCTGAAATGACGGACGCAACAGGCGGTCATGTGGCAAATGTGATAGCACGAGTTCTAGATCTTGATGGACCGTCGCCTGCATTTTTACTTAGTAAAAGAGTTTATGCTAGTGACTGATCCAGCACGGTATACATACGCTAAAAGCTGGCCAGTTGGTAATAACTGTCTTCCTACATTTAATACATGTGACATGTACAGTCCACGCTCTACATTTGGTAGCAGAGGATATTAAAAAAAAGCAAAGTGGTTGATGGGCTGATTGCAAATTCAAAACAGATTTTTGTGAAGGCCACTAAACGTGTTAAGAAATTTCGTGTGACGTGTTCAGACATTCCATTGCCATCACATCCTATTTTAACACGTTGGGGAACATGGTTGGAGGCAGTTCTCTATTATCGCAAGTATTTTAATGACGAAAAAACTTTTGTGCTTCAGTTAAATCCTGGTGATTCACAGGCTATCTCTGAGGTTCAGCAATTATTTAAAAATCAAGATACTGAGGACGATACATACGTTATTTATATCAATTATAATGTAATATTGGACAGTATCCACAAATTGGTCAGTTTTTCCTTGTCTCTAGCATTGCACTACTTAATTGTTTACACACTGTATTACAAATTTTAACAAATGTCCCAGGTATGCGGGTTAGTAAGAGACTTAATGTCATTTTACAAAAAATCCAGGCTATGTAAAATTATATGATATTAATCGTTATCTCAGAGAAACATCTTATCTGTCTACTGTATCTATTACATTAAAATGGTAAGAAGGTCTTTTTGATATGTGAAAAACAAATAAATAGCTGGCTCACGTCTGAAACCACTAAATTACTAC
>JANEYF010003606.1:0-243634 GCA_029963845.1 Rhamnusium bicolor
TCTCTAACGTTTCGGAAAACGAATCTGTTTCATTTTTCAAAGTTATTTATCTTTTTTTAGAATATGTCAAGCGTGAAAATTAGCGCTTCTCTTTATTTGTGTATGTAATATCCATAGATACTTACATACTGTTGAGCAAGTATCTATGGATATTGCATCCAACACTTCCGTTGAACAAAATTCGGTCTTCCAATCTTCTAAACACGGCAGTCTAATCTGGAAGTCATACATATGAGTATATCGCACAACGTATAAACTCACCCTAAAAATATGGATTATTACAAGTTCCTAATACCATCAGCATGTCATACTATTCTCTATTAAAATAATAACTGACCATTCTACATAAATCGAATTGTTACGATAAGAAAACAAAAAGAAAGCATAAAATGACATGTTACTTTAAAAAGTAAGTGGTTTTGTTTCACAAATATTTGTCATTGTTTACTTTTTACTACTTGATTAACCTGTTTTTCTAAAATAACTAAAAATCATGATAACTTGAAAATTATTCGTTTAAAAAAAATCGTAAAATTTTTATTCAGTTTTATTTGTATATTGTCAGATTACTTTCTGTACATCTGCGAGAATTTCAGAAAACACCCTTAATAAAATTATTTAGGTATTATTCAAATCGGAAGTAAAAAAACTGATTAACACATTATAATGATATTAATACATATCAAAATAATTACCCTTTCCCACTAATATAAGAAAGATCCTTGAACACTTACTTTTAATATCTTAGAATACGATTATTTCTTCCACAAACAATAAGAAACACTCCACACCTACTCAGCGTACGTTTTTATCTTCTTTATATGAAAAAAACAAAATTCATCATGGTTCAAAACAGGGAAAAAAAAAAAACCGAAAGCAACCCAGCACCAGCACACGATAACAAAAAAATACAACACTGTACGGGGGAATGGGGTTCACTTAACATGTGGCTTAAAATTTCACGAATTAAGAACAATAAAAAAAAATGAATGAGTGAATAGTGTTTTTGTGGTAAAAGAATTTGATTCCGTAATTTTGAATGTAGTGATTATTGTAATTTCTTGTATGTAGCGGTGACGGTAGCTTTCTTTTTTTAAGTTTGGCTTTGGTATCTCGGTGTCTCGTGACTGTCGCGAACTCGGACATCACTTGACTGGCTGATCGTTTTTTACCGCCCTATAACCCGGCGTTTGTTTTCGGTCGAATGGTCTAGAAACTTTCTTTAAGATTGCCAGATGGTTTACGATATATTATTGGAAATTTCCGTAGACGGTCCTAACTGTAATGTTTCTGTACTGGACGTTTCGCGCGTTTTGAATATTTTTATTTATTTGTGTTGAATATTGTATTCCTCGGTAAGATATTATGCGGTCTATAACACCTCCAATGATAAATAAAGCAGCATGACTTGCAATAAGGTTGGAATCCGGAACAGAACTGTCAATTTCAAGCGTTTTGCCGAGTTTCCTGATGCCGAAAACCAATCAAATCACTTGAAATTAACAGTTTCGTTCCAGATATCCGGAACAGGGGACTCAGCCTTGGTTTAAGTTTAGTTTTAATTATTCCCAGATGATGTCAACTTGGTTGGCGAAAGCGCGTTATTTTTTATGTGCAGAGTTTTGATGTTTATGGAAGCAACTTCAGTGTTAAGTTCCAATCCTCTTAAAATTTGTGCGTAAAATATAATAATTTTGTAAAAATGTTTGCCTGTGTAAATACCGCTCTCAAATTATTATTGTTTTTTGTAATTTATAACGTGTAAATTCATATAATTTTATTGAGGCTTAAATTTACATTTTCCCTGTCCGTAGCATTTCAAAGCAATTTACCACATGAATGGATTAATCATAATTGATCGGTTAATTAATTTTATCAATTTAATGGTGGATACATGTCACATCACTTAAAAGCCACTAACAGTGAAGCAGGTACATCAGATATTATTGATATGGCAAATATACCCAGAATTATTTCGAGTGCCTGGCAGTTTCAGGTGTCATAGCAACAAAATGAAACCCTATATTAATCTTCTAATTGGAGATGTTATTACATCGTGGAGTGATAACCGAAATATGAAAAATTGCTTTAAGGGCGTTATAATTGATGATGTTTGGTAAACTAAAATCACATTATGACACTTTGAGAGAATTATTTGAAAGTTGGGTCTCGGTTTGGCGTCAGTGTGAAAGTATTACATTGCAAAATTATTATATTTATGAATTATGGTGTTATAAAAGATTTTAACTTATCTATATCAACTACAACTTCAATAAAAGTTATAGCATGTTCTTTCTACGGCCACAATAAAAAGTAGTGCATTTTAAAACGGTTTTCAGACTGTACAACGTTTTCGAATTCAGTACAAAAAGAAGTATAATTGAACACAATGCAGTACAATTTTTTCATTGCGCACTATAAAGAAAATCCAATATACAGAGTGTTTTTTACTTATGTGTGTATGTTTAAATCTCTAGGTCTTAGAGAAATGTGAGATGAACCTCACAGAGTTTCTTTGTTAATATTGGATTGGAAATACAATCGTCGAAAAATAAACATTTAACAGGATTCATGTAGAAGAAGCATAAGCAATAAAAAGCAGAAGTTCTAGGACAGATCCTTGAGGAACACCGTGCCAAATTAGGGGGCAAGTCTGATGGTAATACCATTTAAGTGAACGGACTGATAACTCCTCAGATAAGTTTTAGTTTGAAAAAAGATAATACGATGTCCTTATACCATAGTGTACAAGTTTAACTAATAGTGTTACATGAAAGACGCAGAGGACGTGCCATGGATAAATCACAGAGAGTAGTTGAGGTGCTCTAAGTTTTATCAAGGCACCTCTCCTCAACTACATCGCTCTCTAACGTACTAAACATACCAAATCAGTGGAAGAATACAAGCGCCTAGCAATTTACTAGAACTTAATCCTAAATTCTATTCGGCTATTCTCTAAAATATAAATAAAACATTTCTTTACCTTGTATGTTCCGACAGCATGTGCTCCATCGTAGATATATAGATGATCATTACAATCCAACTGAAGGAAGTCAAAACGTAGCATAAATCTTTGTAGTATTGAATGTGTTTGAAATGTGATGACACAGTCTAGGTTTCTTTCGTTTTGAGACCAAAGAACTGCACCATCAATTTTTCTATATAGTTGCTGGAGAAAATGGTTTTGCATAGTAGATTGTATGGAATCTGTAACAATAAAAAATTGATCAATAATAGTCAACATATTTTGAAAATCGTTAGTGCTAAGAGGTCACTTAAAAAATTTGTACATTTTGTTAATGATAACATAGTCTAGTATAGATTTACCTGTACTATATCAACGGACTTAATTTTACCTAACATTTGTATAATAGCATGACCATTGGAAAATAACATATAAATATAAAGATCTAGGCACAGACTTAATGAAATCTGTGATCTAGAAGTTTTTATGCTAAATACCTAAATAATGTTTCTTTAAATTTCTTATAGATGATAAGTACGAACTGAGTTTCTATTTTAATTCTTAATTATTATTATTTATAGATATTCCTTATCATTTCTTTCTACATGTCCTAAGGTATTTGTTATTTTAAAGCTTTGAATAAATATAGCTTTCAGGACAAGTCTAATTTATACGCAATGATTTTCAGCATGTTGCTTTCCTTTTCAGTTCAGTCGATTTATCAAGTAGACTTGTTTTCCAGTGTAGCAACTAATCTAAAGGCTGTTGTAAGAGTCTGATTCTTATTTATTGGATTCATTGTTATTATATAAATAGTATTTGGAAGAATATGTATTGTTTCTCCACAACAAACTAAATTTTGAGTTTGCTCATTCTTCATGGAGTGTGAATTTATATTAAAAATGATTGTTTCAATGTTATAAGTGTTTTTGCGTCGAAAAAAAAATACACGCTTTATAACCATCATATTGCTATTTGTTATTTAAAGAGAATTGAAATCGGTTAAATGGGTTTTTAAGTTTTTACAACAAAGCCGTTTAAATCTTTTAACACACTAAGGTAACAATTTTCAAGACGACATTTAAAGGGTAAAATTAAACAAGTATTGTAATTTATGTTGCCACTATACCTCTTTATACCTTGCCACAAAGTTAGCAATCACTTTAATTGAAATTCAATAAAATAATTTAAAAAATATTTAAGATTAGAAACGATCAATTAATTTAAAACTAGATATTTGAAATGATTTCTTTAATTGGTTATATTCAAATTTAAATTTGAAACAATTTATTCCATTATATTTAGATAAAATAGTTCCGTTGGATTACTTCAAGGCCCAAAGCCAACCGAACATCAACACGGGGCTCCTTGCGGCACTTGACGAGATGGTTGGGGGCGAGGTCCGGAAGATAAAATGACAATTAGTTTAAAATTTAACTCCTCTTGTAAGTAAATAACATATTTAGACTTAAAACTAATTATGCTGGAACAGTATAACTTAAGCTACTTAATATTTAAAACTTTTTTTATTATCCAGTTATTTAACTTGGGCTTATTTCCGCTCCCAGATATATATATATATATATATATATATATATATATATATATATATATATATATATATATATATATATATATATATATATATATATATATAATGAATGTGAGCGCCATATTGTTGACAATGAAATTGTTTCTTATTAAGAGATTATTAACTTCATTCAACTGGTTTGTTCTCCAAAGTTCCTCTTATTAAAAAAACACCACATAAATTATACAGCCACCAAATCTTAAATCAAGAGCTACCGAAGGGTACACTTTGAAAATATTTGGACACCCAATCCATTCCCTCCGACATTCGCATCATTGGAAGTTGAGAATCGAACTCAGAAGCAGATAGACAGGGATTAGTTGAGCTTGTCACATGGGCCTCTCTAGTCATTCAAATGTTTTCTTATTTAATATTTACAGTCGCCTTAAAAATACCCAAAATTTCATATAAATAATTTTTTGTCGTTTAAAAATAGAAAATCTTGGGGTGGGAACTCTAGCGTGATAACACTATACATAAACATTTACCTTATATAGGCTACATCCCTTTAAAAAAGGAAATAATAATTTCCTAACGCCAACAAATGTAAACTTAAATAATACCGCAAATTTTATGATAATATGTTAGTATTCAATAAGTTCCAAGCTATCAGGTTTTCGTTCACAAAAAAAAATTGCATTTATCTGAACGCCAAACAAATACGATTGCGCAAAATTAAGGGCTTTATATTTCCATCGACTAGTTTTCATTTTAAATTTCCCAAACTGTTCTAGGAATGGCATATTGGTAAATGAGGAATGCAGGATAAAGGGAAAATTTCAAATTCAATAAAAATCAAATTTCATTCATTTTAAGTTTTCCAAGACGACAGAATCTCAATATGGTGTCGAGCAAGTTTTCTCCAATCTTCAGTTTCTTTATCCAAGTACTATGTCCTTTATTCAATATTCCCAGCACAATAACATGAAAGTTCCACTTGAGAATTATTCCCAGACTAGATACTCTCTCTCGAGACAAAGGAGACGTGTCTCATTTTACTGACCACCATTTTCAGATGCTTGCTGCATTCATAAAATAGGTTTAAACTGGAGTTTAAGTAGGCCAAGGCAAACAATGAATATTCTACATTGTTGACTTTATACTAGATATCGTAACCATCAACGTACCTATAAAATTAGTCCAATATTTAGAGGCGGACAAAATTTCAAACATAACTTCACAGTAACTATAAAGCATCATGCAAAATAGTAATAATTTATTGCTAACAAAATATTTAAAAAACATCAACTCACTATATAAAAGTAATGATCTGAAATATATTTAGCAGGTACTTATTGGTTCAGTTCAGTATTTTGCAGTTATTGATAACTGTTTACTCATTTGGTAAAGTGTACTGCTAAAACTTTTTATGTAAGTGAACAATTTTTAATTAGAGCTGCCATTCCTGTATATCAAACAAGGGTCAGGTGAAGAGCATGAATGGATCAAACACTGAGCTCGACAGTCGTTATGTTAGTATAAATCTATACGCTGTGCAAGGTAGACGTACGATTTCTTTATTTTGTTTCGAATATGTCGCGTAGGTATCCAACGTATGTTAGTCGTATTTAAACGTATATTTATTGATTTCCAGACTTACAGTAGGTTGGAAGTGTCGTATGTTTGGTTTTATCCTGTAGCCGTTCATCAGATTTTAAGCGATACATAACCAGTGCTACTTATAGACGAAATAAAGTACCTTATGGAATTTTTATATTTACCTTAATTGTCATGATAAGTGTATGCAATAATCAGTTTTATCTACTTCCAAAACAGCCTTTTCACCAATTTTGGGCAAAATATATTTTTAACTGGAAATTTACATCGAACTCCGAAGTTGCAATCTTAATTACCATCAGTAAGAACAAAAATTGAAAATAGTTTTAAACAAGAAATATGCGATAAAAAACTATGGGGACCTGTCGACGAGGCTACTGAATCCATGAAACAATGGCTCCGTGGTCTAGAGGTAACGTACTTGCCTCGAAACCTCGGGGTCCCGGGTTCGATTCCCGGTCGAGGAACTGGGATTTTTCTGTGAGAGATTAATCGTAGTATACTCGGATATTGGGTGTGTGTCCATTGTCTCTAAATGTGTAGCCCTCTCCCACACAAAGTCATTTCAGACCTTCAGGGATAAAGGGGGTTGTAATTTCATGTGGTGTTATTATATTATTATTATATGTGGAGAACGCCTTGAGTTCGAATAGACAGTCAGCTACCTTTTCATTAGCCAGTAAAAGATTGCAACAAGCCACTGCTCAAGTAATCCAATGGCTAGTAACGGACACATTAAACAAATAAAAATATTTGAGAATGTTTTAATATTTGCAGTAGTATAACAGTGCCGGTACTGGCTCAATGTCTACCAATATTCCGTCTCAAGTATCATTAGTTATTCTAGGGACGTATACGTGGGCGGTCCTAGAATACATACCCTAAATGTTAATATAGGGGGCTAAAATGCTTTGATCTATACCATAGGTGTAGATGATAGCTAAGAGCGTGGAGCTAAGAGTGTGTATCTGACCTGTTAGAGCTATTTACAAATAAACTGTTATATATCGATACAGACATACTGGCAGCTATTTTATCCTTATAATAACAAATGTTCTCATTGGTCAGATACACACTCTCAGCACCAGTCCCTTCATCTTAATATTAGATCTACGGTTATAGTACACGTCAAAGCATCTTAGCTCCTTTCTTTCTCCCTCGATAAAAACACCCGGGTTCTGAATTCTAAGACTGCCCACATACACCGCTCCAAGTCACTGATAATAATGGAGACGAGATATTGGTAGTCAGTTGGCCAGTACCGGCACTCCTATACTACTGTTGGTAATAAAGCATCAACCATGCTTCAAGTCAAAACTTAATTAAACATAGCATTTCATTGTGCAACGTATTTCGACTAAGTACGTTATTTTAAAATCTAGTGGTAAAAAATCAGCAGTCATTAGGGAGCGCCAAAAATCGTTTGAAAAGTTTTAAGGAAAAATTCTTACTATAGGTTACAGTATATTTATAATAAGTATGTACCAGATGATCCTTTATATGAATTTGCACGATATTTCTTTTTCGGAATATATATAACATCTGTAAATGAAGAACAATCATGTTTTTTTATATAAGAACATGTATTCACTGCAACGTACACGCCTCAAGGAAGAGACTGCGGAGACCTTGTAAATGTTGCAAATGTCGAGCCCATCCACACTTTTTTATTTAACCAAACAGTAACAGTTATGTCCAGTTTACATATAAATTCTTTTATGACCATGATCGGCAACGTGATTTGGTAACTTTACTTGTAAGGCAGGCCTAATATTAATGGCACCTGTCTGATTCATATAACCACAAATAGACTCAGAATGCCTGCTTTAAGTATTTTATCCAAACTTTGTAAATAAAAAACACTTTAACCATTAATATGACACACTTGTAGTTATCAAATATTTAATTGCACTTATAATAAACAAAATACCAATTAGTCAACAGGTCAGAGTACGGACCACCGGTCGCTACTGTCCTTGGCGATGCTTAGAGGCATCATCCGCGCTGACCGACTGGCCAGCAGAGTTCAGAACTGATGGTTACTCCTTAGTTATATTGCTCGGAACTTTTTTCATGAGAAGGTTATATACCAAACTATTGGTATTAATAAAAGATATTTTTATAATATAATATACGTATCCAAAAATTAAGAACTTCCTGCTAATGATTCATTTATGGTTTGGGAGGACATGGTTATACATCGCACAAATGTTCTACTAGTAGTCCAATTTATTTAAACTTGTTCATATAACATAGTTAGTAATTAGCCAAAATCCAAGGTGTAATGTATTATACATAATATATTACATAATTAGGTATGTGCATGTATCATATGGGTGCACGATTAGAATGCAGATGTTGAAAAATGCGTATTGCAGACCTGCAACATTATTGTTTGTTAATATAGTGTATTTAGGTAATTTCAAAACTTCTCAATGGATTTTAAGAAAGAACGTAATTTGACAACTCTTGTATTTCGATCTCTATTGGTTCTTGAGATGTCAATGGTATTCCTTTAAATGTCTGTAATCCTGTATAAACAGCTAATGAATTTATTTCAAAAGCAGAACTTTATTTCCTTTTTTTAATTTCACTGCTGTAAATTTTTTAATTGAACATGAAAGCTACTGCATAGTTTACAAGCATACCGACCACCTCAAATATTTTAATTTAGTACTAATACCTACTAGATTAAATCTTATTTCTTGTGAACATAAAGCGGCATGAGTATAATGGAGAAACATTCTGCTGTAATTAACATCAAGGTGAAAATTAAATTGTTTAGTATTAAATACATTAATGTATTTTCTTTTTACGAGTCAGGGGTTGTTGCGAAATATGAGATAAAGAAAGAAACACATAAAATGCAACAGGTAATATATTTCACGGAACAAAGTGAAAAGATACGAAAGGCGTAACCTAATAAAGGTTTTCCGCCTTTTTCAGAAAATGCATGTAATTTATACGTAAAATATGTTGTAAAATTCTTGTTACCCTAGATCGATATAACAGTTGTGTTTTCTGAACCGGAAATGGGCTAAAATATCTTCATATATGTTTGGATAATGACCACAAATATTTACCTTAACTAACAATAAAGCAAATCAAATAATCAAACCATGCATGATATTTTTCAGCTAATGTTGTACAAAGTAAATCATTTTCAATGTAATTTTAAATACTGTCATGATTACGGATTCTTATCCCCATCAGATATGCTTTGGATAGATTACCAGCAGGTAATAATAGAAATGAAATAAACATAAACAAACAGTTGTTTTCAAGAAATCAATTTTGAAAATTGTTAACAATTATAGTCTAGTAAAATGTTGTGAGATTAAAATTTCAGAGTTAATAGAAGTGTTTATTAGAAATGGAGTCCGAAAACGGTGAGGACAATTTGTCTTCCGAAATATCTGAAGAGGCACAAAGTGGAATTTCTACAGTTATCTCACAACAATCATCTAGGCGATATAAAGCCGCTTATAAAGAGCTCAAGAAATGGTGCAGTGCTAAGAAAACTAAAAAAGTGTCTAAAAATATGGCTTATCTTCAATATAAAATTAAGACAGTGAAAACCCTCAACGCATATTCAGTGTTGAGGAGCATATTAACATGTCAAAGCAAATATAAATATAACCAAATTTTTAAAACTGATACCATATTTAAAAAATAAATCTGTCGGATGTCGTCCAACAAATCCGAGGATCTTAACACTGACGCACTATATATTGCACTCGACGCGCGTTTCGCCAACTAAGTTGGCATCATCTGGAGATGATTAAAACTAATCTTATGCTAACAATGTATCCTATTTATACCTAAACTATTGTCACGGTTCGGTGATCCATGACCCACTAACCAATAAAGAGGGCTATTTGGGATAGGCCCTCTGTCACCGTTCATACTACTTTTACACTTTGTGATTTCCAAGTTTTCAAATGCATCCAGATGTCTAGTATTTGTTAAATTCCTAATTAATCTTAAATTGCTAATATCTATTTTTTTTTATTTATTTATTTTTTAAATATATGAAAGAAATTTGCTTTTTAATGTTTCAAAAATATTTTATTAGAAACTCTACACGTGTTTCGGCTTTTTTAGGCCTTTGTCAAGAGTACAGGGAATACCCTATTTTTTGGTTGCTCTCAAACGCATGTTGGGTAACACTAGACTTATCTGTTCTACCATATTTGAGATGGCCCATGTGCTCTTTGAATCTAGTTTGAATTGATCGTCTAGTTTGTCTAACATACTTTTGAATAGTTCTTAAAGCTAATTTCATAAATCCCCGACTTTTCCTTTGTTTCAATTTTGTCTTTTTGAACTGCCTAAAAGTTGTTTTTCGTTTATTTCCCGATGAATGAACCACTGTCATACCTATTTCTTTAAAAAATCTTACCAACACCACGGATGAATTGAAGGTCGAATGGAATCGATATTAATTTCGGATTTTCTCTTTCATTTTGAAAGGTCGAGGAATTTCGAAGCGATTCGTTAAATTATCGTTCCCTAATTATTTTATTAATTAAAATCCATTACTCGCAGCTGTATTCTTAATCAATGCCTTTTCTTTTTCAAACCTCTTCTTATTGAGAGGGAAGCTTAATAGACGATGGACTAGAAAATTAAAATTCACCACTTTGTGTTGAGCACAATGGTGATAGTCCTTAGGGATATATCTTAGAGTACTGGTATCTTTTCTATATATGTCAAATTCTAACTTATTTTCAGTATTTTTAATTATTAATACATCTTAAAATGGCAGTTGTCCAGAGTTTTCAATTTTATATGTGAATTTAAGTGACGCGAAACGACTGTTTCATTTAGAAACAAAGTTGTCAATATCAGCGAATTTTGTATCAAACTGCAAAAATATCATCCACATACCTAAGCCAAACCCTGGGGAAATAATCGAATTCTTCTTTATCTTCTGTCTCGAATCTGTTCGTGAAGAGACTGCCATTGAATGGTGATAAAGAGTTACGCATTGCTGTTCCTTCATGTAGTCCGAAGAAATTATCGTTGAATCGAAAGCAATTTTGTTTCATACAAAGTTTAGTGAATTGAAGATATTCTTTTACTACATCTTGAATGAGATTGTTTAATTCGAGTAGATCCTTAAGGTAGTCCAAGGTCTGTGGTATGGAAACACTTGCAAACAATGAACAAACGTCAAAGAAGATCAAAATTTGACCTTCTTGCACTTGAATATTTTTCACCTTATTAATGAAATCATTGGAATTAATCACAGAAAAGCTAGATGGTGCAATAGGTAAATTTTTGAACTCCTCTGTTAACCATTTTGATAGGTGGTAAGTCGGCGATCCGATTGTTGAAACAATAGGACGTACCGACTTTCCTGATTTATATATCATAGGCAAGCATTACAATCTAGGTACACTTGGGTTAGATACATGTAACCTCTTATTTAAAGCTGGAGTAATAAAGTTATTGCAGGATTTAAGTACATTATTTACCTTATTGCCCTTATCAGCTTTTAAGTAAAACCAATCTTTTTCACGTAACCGTTTGATAATTTTTCTGTCTTTTGTAGATGTTGACTTTCTATATTCAATACTCAATATTCAATATTTGTCGAGATTTTGTTTCTGCAATCTTCTCTGACAAATCCTTTAGAGGAATTAGGAAGGTATTGAATTGAAATTTCAACACTTGCAACAATCTCATTTAAAATGCCTTCAGAGGTAGGTAGAGCAAAATTTAATCCCTTGTTAAGGAGATCAATTTCTTCTTTATCAAACGACTGTGAGGAACTTAATACAAGAAGAAATTGAGAAATTTATACAAGAGACGCCTGATGAACGTTTCCTCTTATTGTCTATATCAGTTTAAATTTGTAAATAGTTTAACTAATTATGAAATATTTCTTTCAGGTTATTTTACATTCACGGGGCGTGCAGAATTGCTAAAAATGACGGTAGATGATAAGAGAGCAAGGGATTCGATTCCTATCATAAACATCTCTGCTTTTAACATTCACACTCAAAGAACTTTCATTAATTCAAATTTGGTTCGTATTAATTTATATAGAAATTATATTGCTTTACACCCCTATGTGTACTAGCACATTTTCATTAATACGCTAACGGAAAATGCGCTTATCAAGTGGTTCATATTAACAAAATAAGGAATACAACAAAAGAAATAGCGATATATTTGAAATTGCCTCAACCAGAGACCTACACAGGCTTAAGGTGCTTTTCTGCAGCGCCGTTGGGCGATTCTGGGGTTAATATTACCAGGCTCAAGCGACATGGAGGGTGGCGATCTTCTACAATCGCGAAGATTCTATTCAAAATAAACTTTAAATTTCAAATGAAATCCTAAATGAATCTGTCCCCGTATTTGTAAAACCTTCAAAGTATTGGAACATCCTCATCGAACTGCTCCCACATCGGGAATAAATATTACTAATTACAATAATAATTACACCACGATAGAGCATCGAGATCAACAAAGTGTTATAAGAAACAGCCCTACATCCACATCCGGAATAAATTTGTAATATTGAAACCATTAATTTACATATTGTAGGAAACTAATTAATTATTGAGTGGAATGAAAAATAATATTAAATGAAAATTTTTTGTTAATTATTATTTACTAACTTTTACAAATCTTATCACAGATAAGTATCACATATATCTTTTTAAACAATTATTTTCCCGGCCATTTGCCAAAACGCTGAAACTTGGATTACAAAAAGATAATATGCACATTATGTTCAGTACTACTGACTCAATAATGTTGTTTTTAATTTCAACTATTCTGTCTAGTAGAACCAAAAATAATTAAAACACAAGGTACTCACCAGTTGACACTCACTTTAGAAAACTTTAAAATATCTACCGACACGTTAATTATTAACTATATTATAACTATTAAAATTAACTGATATAGTTAAAATTATAAATTTATAAATATTTATATTGATGCATCTTGTACAAATAATTAAATCAATCATTCCTGGATGTGAAAGTATTTCGCGTCCTATTTACCAAAATCGCCCATTAAAAAAAATTAAAATGTCAATATTTTTAGACTATTTACCTTTCACTCATTTAATTAGGATATTTTGTATAATTTAACTATTTTAACGCGCACATCAGATGTTTCGTGTTATCATTGACATTTTTTATATATTTTTTTTATTTCTTCCACTGCCTTGCCTTTTTTATATAAAAAACCGGCTCACAAGATAAATTAACTTTTATTTTTATTTATAATACTTATAAAACGTTCTTAATTAGTAAATTTTAAAACTGATTTTTCTCAAAAATTTTCCAATAGATTTGTGATCCGTAACGATAAAAAAATGCTTGTTTTAAAAATGTAGAAAAATAGATTGCTATTTACAAAAAAAGAAAATAAAAAATGTCATAGCAACAAAACCAAATGTTGGAAAACTGTGGCCAGTAATTAATCGAACAATTACAATTCAGGTAATTTTTTTGATACAGACCTGTATATTTTCATGTTTGTAATTTATAAGCTTTTAAAATTTCAGTTGACTAGCTAGTGCAACATTTATCACTGCTCCTGAATTTGGTTATACAATAATTGGCTTGCTATTGACAGAACTGAAAATGTTCCACACCTATCTAAAAGCCAATTATTTATGATACATTTTCCATGTTAAGCTAAAAACGCGAAGCTCCGAAATATGTTCTGTCAATTCAAATATTCCACGGCGACTAGATATATATATATATATATATATATATATATATATATATATATATATATATATATATATAAGCTCTCTCTTGGTAGTATCTCAAAGGACTAAAACCAGTCGACGTTTGTAAAAATAGACATAAACCGAGATCGTAACCTCTGGCCATATTTTCAACCACGGAGTGCAAAACTATTTCCATTTAAGGCCATCTATTTACTCTAGGGTTTGAAAAACGCGAAAAACTATTTCAGAACTGTCGAGTACAAAGAGTTCACGGAAAGAAGTTTTAAAGAATATTTATTATAGACATAGGCGACCCCAGAGATTAATATTTTAGAGGTTATATATCACAGATTAACCTAGGCAAACAACTCGTAATATTTTAATCCCACAAAAGGAAACATATGTTATTTTTTCTCACTCAAAATTAATTAATGTTAGAATAGGGAATGGCAATTTACGTTAAAAGATATATTTAAATTTTTTAGACACAATATTGGTTCATTTCTAGAAAAAAAATTGATAAAATATCTATTGGGTATTACAAAAGCATTATTTCAAACCTAACATGATAATAATAATATATACCTATAGATTATTATATTTTATACTGGCATTCTTATCTGAATGTACTAGTATAAAAGTTTTAGGCATATAATGAATCAAAAACAGCACTTATACATTTTATCATAGCAACTATTAAAACAACTACTCAGTCTTGGAGCAAGGACTGCATTGAATTAAAAAACAGTGTTCTTAGTATTAGAAGCAAAAAGATATTGAGATTGAAAAAAATATTGACTCGCCAAAAAGGAAAATGTTCACACTCCAAGAAATGGTTTCCTCTGAAAACCCCTAGTCCGATATATATCTACTTTCATTCTTAGAACTCTTCAGGGGGCTGGTTCACGTGTAAATTATTTATAAAAAATATTTAAATTAGACAATTTAAAATATGAACATTTGTCATATTTATTTTGACACTTTAAATTGAAAGACAATATCTAGATTAATCATTGTAATTTCGGTAAACATAATGACATTCATGACATCTAACCTAACCTAAACAAACCCATTATTTTCATACATTTCAAAAAAATCTAACATATTTATTGATCCGTATTTATGCATTTCAGATTTTTTTGGTAATTGGTTTCATCCGTAAAATAAAAAATTTGGGAACATTTTGACCAATTATATTATATTTCTTTTCTATATTAATGTGACAACCAAAAAGTAATCAAGTAATCATAATGTTTATAAAAGATAATGTATTATTTGAAAAATGTTACAATTTAGGTATCATAATGGCGAACTTTATTCTCGAAATATTCGGCAACGTAAACAAATATGTTTGAATGTCATTGAAATTGATATTTTATTTGTGATCAACCAGCATTAGGTTGTGGGAGAAAATATAATTTTAATCTACATCTTGATTGTATCGTTGTAGTAATTGTACTTTGTATTTGGTATTTATAAACTGTTTCATATTTTTGACTCAGTTGTATCTAGTTCATTTCCTTAAACTTCCGGTGTTCCTAAGGGTTCAATCCTAGGACCTCTCTTTTTCATAATATTCCTTAATGTTACTGCCAATGCCATTAATGATCATCTTCTTTACGTAGATGATCTCAAAGTATATTTTAAAATCGCTTCCCTGTCTGACTGTAAAAATCTTCAAAGAAATCTAGCTACACTTGACAGTTCGTGGTCGTAAAAAACTCTCTTAAAATCAATTAGTGCAATGTTATATCATTTCATTGTAATAAATACCCAATTTTCAACTTCTCCGTGAAGTTATGGAGAGGTTTCACTACGTCAAGGTTTTGGGGGCTTCTTTGACTCTGACTTTAGTTTTTCACACAACATAAATGTACACATGACTGATGCATATATGAGTCTTGATTTTATTGTGCATAACTCTAAAAAAATCTAATAATTTTAAAAATATCTCAACATTGCGCCTCTTATTTATTACATCAGTAAGATCAAAGCTTAAGTATGCATCAGTTATATGGAGTCCTATATAATACAACACATGTAATATAGCTGAAAAGAATTATAATGAATCACACATACGTTTATTACTATAGTTTCTGCAATATCAGATTGAACTATGCTCCCGCGCAATTCCTGCCACTCTGAAATATGGGGAAGTCACCATGGTTACAATTTTGATATAGATTAAATCACCGCAGGAGAGAAATTATTCAGTTTTCTACTGACAGCTACCTAGCGTGCTGAACTGGATGGTCGTGAGTCTAAGCGTGTTGAACTTGGCCCCAATTAGAATTCGGAATCAGCCGACGACGCTGTTGGACGAATGTCTGGTAGCATCTTGGGATTTCTCATTTACAACTAACAGGAATCCTAGACTAATTCTCCTAACCAGCTACCCGAAAGCAAATGACGTTACAGAGTTTAACGAAGTTTTTCACATCCTCTCTGTTTTTATTATATGTATATAGATGGAATATATCGTGTAAGAAATACAAAATTCAAGATCTGCAAAGTTTCCTTTGTTAGACGTAGAATGCATTCAGTAATGCTAATCTTTAAATCAATTCATTGTGTAATGGAGTCAATTACAATGGAAATTAAATATCGAATATGTAGAGTAATTGTTACATCTTGGTCGCACAATATTCTGTTAAAGTCGCCGGTATATCAAATGTTAAGTAACTGCCATAATGTTGAATACCCCGGGACATTTTAAACTGTAACCCCCTGACTACAAAAATTAGCTCATGTGACATGTGTTACATGAGATAAATAAACTAACCCTTTTATCTCTATTAGTTGTACCAAATTTTCGCATCAAAATAGTAATGATTTTGTGTAAAATCCAAAACGCCCACAAGAACCCTATAATGTCTTTGTCCTAGTCTACATTACTATTCTTAGTATTGCTGTTATTGATTAATTTTCTTTATATTAAATATGTGTGAACAAGGCGCCTTTCATACTCCTCTCGCGCCCATGGTTACAACGAAGTGCAATTTATTGATTTTAGTCAGCGTTCATGCTCGATTCTTCTGTATGATATTATGCATGCACGAAACTCAAATTAGACCCGCTTAAATTTGCAACGTGTTAATTTCTTTTATGTCAATATGTGTCTGATAGCATCAATTTACGACGAAATTTACCACGCAAAATTTGTTTACAAAATTAATGCGCTAATGTTTACATAACTCGCGTGAATATCGATTTTAAGCCGGTAATTATAAATTACCTCGTCGCGCTGCGTCATCTAGTCTGGATAATCTGAGATTCCTTGCAACCGCAGTAAACAGGTGAATGTTGTTTAAATCTTATTTTCTAATACATATTTTTCATAATTATTAAGTGACTAGATCATGAGGTGTTGAGATAAACTTGACAATTTCAAAATTTTAAATGACTAATTACCGTAACACGATTAAACTCATCAATATTATTCAACAAAATAGTCGATTATAGACTAAATGCTTCGATAAAAATGTATTTATATTTTAAATGTAAATTTTCAACAAAATAAATTGACTTTTCCGAACATATTAACTAAAAAAGTTTAATACAACGGAAACTATTAACATTTTTGAATAATTTTATTAAACAGATTAAATATAAACGACAAATGTTTCACTTTAAATATAAATTAATTAATGGATAAACATGTTTCGACAGAAAACAATGTCAACAAAAAATAACAAACAAGCCTGCTATGTGTTTTAGTTTTTGCAATATGTGCATGAAAAAGTCAATAAAATCATGCAGTTTTATAAAAATGCCTGTCTCCTTTAAAAACAGAGATAAGAAGGTGAATCAAAAAGGCAATGTTAAGAACCGATGAGGCTATAGTGTGATTCTTATCGGAATTTGCTGCTGATGTTAGCCTCCACCAGTAGCGATTCGTGGGTCAAGAGATAGGGAGGTCAATTAGAAAAGTTTACTGTTTTACCTACCTTTTAAAGTGATTTAAATTCCAAGTCGATCCTCCGGTCTTTTTGAGATGCAAAGTGGTCAATTACTTTTTCATTAAAGTCTTTTATCTTCTTTATTAATGCCCTTTCTATGGTAAGCATAGCTAAAGAAGATAACCTTTCCTGACCCATGGTATTTCTTAAAAATGTCTTTATTCTTTTTAAGGTGGAAAAACAATGTTCACTTTCGACGGTAGTCATAGGGAGAGTACACAAGATTTTTAACAGTTTGACACTTTCAGAAAAGGTATTGCACAAATTATTGTTAATAAAAAGCTGTAACAAAGCAACTGCACCTTCACTATTGGAAAAATCTTCTCGACTATATAATACTTTTTATTCAGTTTTAAATTTCAAATGATTTATGACTGGATACTCCGTTTTAACTAATTTAAACATATCTTGAGGAATGCTTTTTTTAATAATCTTTAAATCGATCTGCGTGAAATAATTGAGACACTGCTAAATGATTACTGAAGCCGAACCTGTTTTTTGATCTCAGATGTAATTATATCACAAACTTCTAATGAAATTCTCCTTTTTGATTCTTCCGTTTTACATCTCTGGGTAGACTGCATGGATGTCTCCTCCAAACAGTTATTGTAAAATTTTATTTCTGATATCTTCAATTTTACTACTAAAAACGCCAATACACGTATTTACTGTTATGACATCGATATTACATTTTTGTAATTGATTGAACAATATATCACAATGAGGCATAACTAAATGAAAAAAATTTAACCAGCAAAAGATAATGTTCATTTTGTAAGTAGTTTTTTAAATCAATAGCTTGGTTTAGAATGTTGTTTTCTGATCATTATCAATGATTTTTTCTAAACAATTTAATAATTCTGTTCGATAGGTATAAACAGTCTCTATGCACTTTGTATTAAAATTCCATCATGTTGGAGCCGCTTTAGGTAATCTCATCTTAACAACATTATCTAACACGGCTGTTATTTTTAGTGATTTTCCAAAAAATGAAGAAAAGCTATGTAAATTAGCAAAAAAAAATTTTATTCTTTTATCCTGACTTGATGCTTTTTGTAAAATTAAATTTAGTTGATAAGCGTAACAATGAATAAAATTTGCTGAAGGATAACTTTTTTTAATTAAAAATACCTATTAACTTCTTTTTTCTTATCAAGAGATGTTTGTTTTATCGTCATATTAGGTTTTGGATGGCCACCACCTTTCAATTTCACTCGGTCTTCATAACCCAACTTATGTCCATCTTTCAGTTTTAATATATTTTGTATAACACTCATATTTAATAGTAAACACCAAAAACACTGTTTTACTTAATTTCACGACAAGTAGAGATTTACTAATAAAATGTTCACAAATAAAAACATTAAAAACAACGCGACAGAATTTACCGATCAACACGTACCTAGTCAGCATTAAGACTGCTGACTGCTCTACTAAACTTCGTGTGTTACCGTTTACGTAAAATATGTCCGGGATATTGTCCCCGCCAGTGTTTTCTGTCTCTTTTGCTTTCTGACGATTCGCGCATAAGTCTATTTCACTTTAATTTGTTGTAAATTCGGTCCGTAGCTAGCTTTGAGGACAAGTCGTGGATTGACCCAAGATTTTTAAATTCTATAAATGAATAATGCAATGAATATGAATGTAGAGGTTCGGTGCTCGGAGGAGATACGAAATCCTGCGATCTAGATATTTGAATAGTATTGTGCATAGAATGAACTAGAAACTTTAATATATTTTTTAAGAATATTAAACATATATATATATATATATATATATATATATATATATATATATATATATATATATATATATATATATATATATATATATATATATATATATATCTGTACACAAGAACCAAACAGTATTAAGTCACAAAACAACAATTATCCAGGAGGGCTGTTAGAACATTTTAAAACCTCACAGTTTGTCTGAACTTTGGTTTTAAGTAACCAAAGTTTGAACCCTTAAATAATAAGAGTTTCTCTAATATTTCAATTAACACTATTAAAAGTATAACTATAATATTTCATCAAATAATTGATTATTATTATTTGTGGGAGACTTAATATCTTATGGTTCTGATAATGAGATTCAATAGTTTTGACTTCATATTAAAATGTGTGACTTAATATTGTTTGCTTTTAACAACATGCACAATATTGTAGGACAAAATATTTTTTTAGCCGTATTATTTTATATAAAATAGGACTTATTACTGTTTGTCTCTAATATTAAACAAGCGAATTTTTTCTTAATATTTTTTAGTGTGACTTAAACTGTTTTGGTCCCTCCAATATGCTGTATCTGTGTGACTTACTATTATTGATTTCATAGATTTCATAGTTGATAGTCTTAACAAAAAATAAGAAATACTATTACAGCCATGTAATCAGTTTTTATTTATTGTAATTAAAACAAATTTTTATCAATAAAAACAAGGTAAGAAACTTCACACATCATCATCATTATTTTGAGAATTTTCATGTGGTAGTGTATTGTAGAAATGATGAAATCTTGAAGGAATCCACTTCAACAGCTTCTGTAAATGGTTATATTTTTGGGTTGATATTGGACGTCGATTTTCTCTCACTGGTTTCAACTCCATACCAGTTATTGTAGGTTTTATTCGACTCCTACCCTTCCTATTAAAATCGATTTCCTCAAAATTTTCATCAGTAAAACTTGTTTTAAAGTAAAGTGTTCCAGGCGACTCCAATCTAAACTGCATATGAACAACTTTTGAGATGAGAAAATTTTGTTTACTTTTTGTTTTTTTGTTAAGGCAATAAGGGAGAGTTTGAGTTATCTATAAGATTGTTAAAGTTCTTGAAATCTGGTATCTCCATTTCAACTACTTCAAATTTGTTTTTAGTTCCACACATTCTAGCTAACTGTTGCCAGTCCCACGGAGTCATTATGGCAAAAGAAGGCAATCTTTTCATTTCTCTTTCAATCTGTGAGTGAATAGAGTCTACCTCCATGTGGGTATGTCCTCTGAGGAGGAACTTATGGTCAATAATCTTTATGGATTGTTTTATTGTCATTATATAAAAATAGCCTAAAATCATCTGAATATTACGATTCTGTGAAGGACAGTTATCACTCCATACTATTATATGCTCGCTCTCTGAATCTTTCATGGCTGACATATAATTGACAAGAGAAGAGGCGATTTCGTTTCCTCCACGGCCGCCTACGGACTCATCCCACATTAAACATGTGGCTTTTTTTTTTGGTAGAATCATATATAGTATAATTAAACGACCAGAGTTTCAGAGAATAAAAACTTTGAGCATTATGTAGCAGAGGGGTTGGTAAACATTTTTGTAGATCGACCATTAGCACTTTGACTCCAGATTTTTCAAGAGAGTTGTTCTTATCTTGTTTCTTTAGATTGTATCTTTTTTTGTGCTTCTGACAAATGTTCATCATACTGTTGTTGTAGGTTAGTACGCTCCTGAAGATTAGCTTCCTTTAATTTTATTATAAATTCATCACATAGATCACAAGTGTCAGTTGCGGGTGCTTTAAAAGACAAATTAAATTCAGTGTTAAAAATATCTGTATAGACCCATTGTTTCGGAATTTCTTCTTCTCGAATGTCTTTTTCTACACATTCGTCTTTGAAAAGGGAATACATCCTAGAAATATTTAACTCGCCTCCCAAATATTTTTTCTTCGATCGATTTCTGCTATAATGGGATTCTAGACAAGGGAATCTTTGAATGTGGTTTCTAATGGCAATTCTCATTTCATCGCTAAGCTTATTCGCCGGAACATGTTTTCCCCTTTTATCAGATTCGACCATGCCACCATCTTGCCTTTTACGCAAAGTATTACGAATTGTTGTTTGTGATATGTCCAAGGTATTTAAAAAATATTTTTGACATACTCTTTGTTTCATTCCTCTTACTATGAAGGAGTAATGAAGTGTAGTCTGTCTTTTATCGGCACGAGTTCCTGTTCTCTCTCTTCTTCGTTTTATTGGAAATTCTTCAACCGATGCAGCAATGAACTGCCTCTTCTGGTCCGTGTTAAAATCAGAATTCCAGTAACTTTTTGTGAATTTTAAAGCGTTCATCACCAGTAATGCGTTCTGTGCATTTAAGTTTGCATTTTTCTTTATCACAAGTTTCCCTCATTTTTCTTTTCTGAATGACACGTTCATTTCTTGATAAGTGTTCTTCACCACCTGCAATTTTGTCCTTTCTGATATTTTTCTTCCATATTTTAATATTCCTTTTTCTTTTCCTACATCTTTCCACTTCTGTACAATTTTTGTTAATTTCTCCTCTCTCAAGACAACTACTATCCTCATCATTTTCTAATTGCACTTCCAATTCCTGATACTCTTCACTATCTTCATCACTCGTCTCCATATCATTGGTAGGATCATACTCGTCTTCGCTATGTGCGTCTTTTTTTTATCATCAGAATCAATGACAACTTCATTTAGATTATTATTTTCAGTATAACTACATTCAGCACTGCATGGAACATGAAGAACAGGCTGGTAAATTTCTTGAACACTTGTAGATGGTATATCATTCAATAAGAGTACCGAATTGTCCAGAATATTAATATTATTATGACGATCGTCAGTTAAAAAAATATTATTTTCGCCTTCCGTAACAATACGCTCACTAGCCACTACTGTGATATTACTTACATCTAAAACATTCTCAGGTAAATTACTGTTTGGATTAAATATCAATATATCCGAACTAATTGTCTCGTTTTCCACATAAACAGAAAAATTGTTATTTGTAGGCCTTGAAGAATCATCATTTACAAATCTACCAATTTCTTCTGCAAGAAATGTGACCTAAAAAGTGAAAATATTTGTTAAAAATGCTTGTAATCATTCGATCTCTAAAGTATTTACCGATTCAGTATTTGTGCTCAATTTAGAGGTTACGTTATTGAAAAATGTTGTATCCTGTTGTGATTTATTGTCACTGGTATATTCCATAGGCACTTCAACTGACACTGGCTTCTTATTAACAACCATATCTATCATTTTTCGTGATCTTTCCGACATTTTCACTGTAAAGACTCGTTAAATTTCGCGAACTAACAGGCACAACCGTCTCTCACCATTCAAACTGTAACTGACTACTGACTTATTATTACCGATCACAACAAAAATAATCAAGGCCAAAGAATATTAAGTCCAAAATTCACTACCTTTTTCTGGACTTAATATTTTCTTTCATTCTTTGTTTATTATTTTTAGAGCCAAATAATATTATGTCGACTTAATACTTTTGTTGCATATGCATTTTAGAACCAAACAGTATTATGTCACATTCTTGCTTCAAATATTATGGACATAATACTTACGGCAAATATTTTTTTAGGACCAAACAGTATTAAATTGACTTAACTTTGTTTAGCTCTCAATTATTCTGCGACTTAATACGATTTATAAACGTTTATCTTGAAAACCGTTGAATGTAGGACTTAATACTCGCCGCTAGTCGATAGAGAAGGACAAAATATATAGGGAACTGTAGAAAAGTGAAATTGCTAAAATGTGGACTTAATACTGTTTGGTTCTGGTATACAGATATATATATATATATATATATATATATATATATATATATATATATATATATATATATATATATATATATATATATATATATATATATATATATATATATATTATATATTTTTAAGCTTCAGAAAATGAATAGCTCTATTTTTTTATTTGTATGTAGGAGGTCATTGACCTATAGAAGAACCGCCAGTGGTCTCCACAGGGTGTTATGACAAATATGGAAAAAATTTAAAATCACTGTAACACCCGTTATGTCAATAAAATTAAATTACGATGTTTTAGTTCAGGAATACCTGAATAACGCATTTTCACACCGTTTATTGAGTGGACGGGGAACCATCTTATGGCCAGCTAGATCTCCCAAATGACTTTATGGGGACACGTTAAATCTCAAATTTATGACCTCGGGAGAGTAGGACTAATAATCCAATTCGGTGGTGTAGTTGGCTAAAGCGCGTGATTGTAAGCGTATTTAGAAATATATCTTTCGTAGCTACGGGTTAAAATTTCGCTACCAGCACTAATAATGTCGATGGGAATAGTTGTATATCCACGTTTTTCTAACTTCTTCCAGACATCTTCGGCTTTGGATTTGGGGGTTGTCTAATTTCTGTGGTGCTATTTTTTATTATTTATAATCTTGTATAATTGATATTGGCAATCAATAACTTCCAGGGAATTAACGTTAATATGCTGCTACATATTTGACAAAGTTTTCATGATCGATAGGTTATTGTTTAGCACAAGAGGGTATCTACATAGTCGTATGTGAAATATATTAGTGTATTATATATGATAACACAACGTATTACACGGTATTACCAAAAGTATTATCCGCACTACCTTTGTACTTCTCCTGTAATTCCCAGTATTTCCTTGCATTACCAGAAGATTACCCCATTACTTTCCGAACTACTACAATATTATCCACTACTTCGATATTAGTTCCTCTGCGGTTTACCTCTCGTTAAAAACATGGCAACCTCCTCTAGAAGGACATCTTTTGTTTTCATTTCATTTTAAAGGATCTAGTTGGCTTTTGTTTTCCATATTACCTGTTTGCCTCCTTTATTAGATATTTTATTATTTATTCAAACAAGTCCATAATTTAATAGTTTCTTGTTTTATTGTTTAAGGACAAAATAGAAATCCTTAGTTTCTTAAAACATGTCTACTTTTTATAGGGTATTTGAGGCATTATCCTTATTTGAAAAGCTTCTATTGAGAAATTAAAAATCAATGATTAATTGAAAAGATCGAAAAGATAGTGTTCAATTATTAGCAGTGCTCTCAAGTCGAGCTTTTATATAGCCCATTGAATTGTCAACAAAGGAACCGACAAACAATAATAGAAAGGAGCAAAGTTCAACCAACAATTTACGTTTCCTCGCTATACTGTGCCTTTCATATCACCTCCCTCATTCGTCTTCTATTTATGCTTTCTTTTATTAAAACCTTTACGAATGGCATCGCTTAGATAAACGGAAAACTTACATACAAGTACTTTAGTGAGCTTTGAATATGAAAGGAAATTTAGTAGTAAAATCATCTTTATGTTTGAATAATTCAAGTAAACATAGTTCGCTGGTATATTAAAAGTAAAAAAAAATGTTTACAGAAAACATGCAAGCCACACTTTTGATTCGATGGGTAAACATTTTAGACCTATTTGACTAGGCAATTGTTAGTCTGGGAGCCAGACTGGGCCACCTGCGCACCTACCCTCTTAGGACCCTAGGGAACACGATTTTTTTATATACAGGGTGTCAATTAATTACATGCCAAAACTTCCTATCAACATTTCAAGACAACATATATCCTAAAATGCTTCGTTACTGAAGATAATTGATTCAAATTTAGTGTACATACTACTTGTTACAGTCTCTACAAAATAACTTTACTGATTTTTGCAACAATATACAGGGTGACTTATTTTAGGGGTCATGAACCCTTTAAAACTCCCGAACTTATTTTACAGCGACTATTTTTTACTTAAATTTCTCGTTTTTTTCTTAAACTTATAGATATCTTGCATTTTTCGTATTTTGCACTGTTTAGGAGTTATTTTGTAAAATAATGACATTTACTTTATAAATTATAAAATAAATGAGCGTAGCTGCATGAACAAAATCTCGTATTACCGCCCTACTACTAACTAGATGTTTCCAAATGTTCATCACAGTTAGTAAAATGGAACTATATTCATTGCATATTATGCAATTTATATGAAACGATTTTAGTCATTTTTCAAGGTGTAAATAATTTTATAAATAAAGTGACGTTCCCAAAAAATTATTGTAGATTATGCCATTATTAGAGGCTCCATTAACAACTACTAGTTTAAATTTCAAATTGTAGATTTTGGTAACTACCAGGCATCTGGCAACACTGTTGTTTGTTCTATCTGCAATAAACTGAGTATAGAAAGGGAAGGGATCAGATGTGGAAGGGATGTGATGATGACTGATGTGGGGTACCGGATCACATGTGGAAGTGATACGATGAGGCGTGCAGTTGTTACTTCACAAACGCAATTACGCAAAAAAAGGCAACGGTGATACACAGTATTTTTTTGTCACATACATGATTTTGCTATTTTTATCCATTATGCATACACTTTGGGCAGGCTTTCTAATTAATTTTTTTCCAATAGTGTATAGAAATTGAGTAATTATGTGTAGTGTATAGTAAAAATTTGTAAACTGTCTGCTGATGGTAATAAATAGCCGTAACTAGGCAGGTTTGCAGCTGTGCGGAATTAAAAGAGATTATACTATAAGTCAAGCTTTTGTTTTTCATTTGATAATTGCTACTGTTTGATATCCTACATATATTTAATTATTTTGATATATGCAGGATTTTAATTAAAACTTAATTAACCAATTATTGAATAACTAGTGGCTTGTTTGATGTTTAGAAGATTTTTCGGTTTCATTTATATTAAAGTTAACGAACAAAATTAAATTATTTACAATTAAATTACTCATACTACAACAATCGCTAATTAAGTAATTTGTGTACTACATACAATTAGTTTTAACGTGGTAGTGTTCTCAATTGACAACATCAATAGGTCCTTTGATGTCCTAGAATACAAGTATTTCAATTGAGGATCGATGGTTACAGCGCGTACGCTGCAAAGTGGTGGATGTCAGTTTTACAGGAATTTCTAAAAACTGCACTGTTCATATTCATGCAAGTCCATTAATAGCTTGTAAGTCTGATGACAATAACGAGCAGAGAATGAAGGTTTTATATTATAAAAAAATGAAGGAAATTTAACTCTTACATTCATACTCAGTGCTTTAGTGGGTTAAAACCTTTGATGTGATGATTAGAACCTAACAATGAAATAGTTTTCACGAACACCAAAGCACTCGGCGCATGTTTCGCCAATCAAGTTGGCATCATCTCGAAATTATTAAAATTGTTTTAAAACTTATTTTAATCATCCCAGATGATGCCAACCTCGTTGACGAAATACTGCTGTGTGCTGTGAAAACAGGCGGCCATTATGTCTTCTTTACTGAGTTTGATTTTTCACAAATTCTACAAAACGTCTAGTAGATGTTAATTACATGAGACAATTAAAAATAGAATGGGAGTAGTTTATTTTATTGTTTTTAATTAAATTTAATCCACTAACGGTGGTGGAACGTTATTTTTGCCAAATTCTAAAGCCAATTAGTCTGAAAAAATGGTCAGTTTATAAATTTCGCTCCATTACTTGACAGAAAAATTTCCAGTGCAATTTCACCTAATTTCCGGATATATTTATGGTTGCCATGGTAACGATACAAAATTAAAGCCTCTGATTGGTCAATAGTGGAATATACACCACGATGTCTACCCGGTGCCACAAAGTTGTGGCTCACCCCTATAACTTTTTTTATTTTTGAACATATCGAAAAGAAACTAAGGGTATAGAGCCACTCAGAAAACTGCATTTTTTGACATATGAAGTAATTTTACACCACTTCTAGTTTTGCCGGAAATGATCCCAACTTTTGATTTTCAAATGGAACACCCTGTATGTAATTGCATTTTTGGTTTCAGGAAGAATTTTTGGACATGTGGTGATTTTTATAAATTTCTGACCAGTTGTTATTTTTTTATAAGCAATTATAAATTTTGATGTAGACTGCTATGAAATAAAAAAAAACGTCCCTTGCCATTTCGGTTTCTACAGAAGAAAATAATTATGCTTTGTTACCATTATTAACCATTTTGTAGGCGTTCTAATGCAAGTAATTTAGTTTATTAGAAATAATTCTTTTTTTTTTTTTCAAATGGGACGGTGGTAGCTCCTTGTGTCCATTAAATTGCATTTTTTTTTACGTATCCATTGATACCCCTATGCTTGGGTTTTTATGGACATTTATTTAAAAAAGTCTAAAAACAGATTGAATCTATTTGTAGTATTTTAAATCTTCAATTATTATTATATGGCTATCAAAAAATTTCGCTTCAAGTGACCTTTGCATTTTATAAAACAAAAGAATTGATATGACAGTTCTCCCATTGTTACAATGGTGTACACAAATAATGAAAAAGTTGGCATGCTTCTTATTTACGGGGAATGTCGTAAAAATGAAAAGCATGCACACGAAATATATAGTGCAAGATATCCAGAGAGAATTCATCCATGCCATCCCGACATTATTTTAAGAAACTGGAAGGGAAAATGCGGCGGGAACCAAGTGTGTACAACCCAACATTCGTAGTAACTGAGGATATGGAAATTAATGTGATAGTCATAGTAAACTATAATTACACTGCTTCTACAAGACAAATCGCAGATGAATTGGATTCAAATAAGGAAACTATAAGACGCATATTAAAAAAACACAATTTTCATTTCCTCAAATACATCAGCTTTATGAAGGTGATAATGATCGAAGGGTACAATACTGTGAATGGTTACGTAATAAATGTGAACAAGACAACAGATTTTTAAAAAATGTGTTATTCTCAGATTAATCTAGATTCACGAATAATGGAATGTTTAATCGATAGAACACTAGATACTGGTCTCAAGAAAATTAGCGATTAGTCAGAACCAATAATTTTCCAGAACGTTTTGGCATAAATGTATGGGCTGGAATTATGGACACCGCCTATTTTGTTTCAAGGAACAACGGGTGAAAGATACCTCGAGTTTCTACAAAATGAGATGTGGTATGAAGTTGCTGAGCTACCAGTAGCTCAATTTAGAAACTTAGACTCTCAGCAAAATGGTGCTCCTCCGCACAATATCAGAATTGTTTTAATTCATCTTGCTGAGACTTATGGCAAATAAAAGATAGCAACGAATGGTCCCATAAGGTGGCCTGCCAGGTGCCCGGACTTAACGTGTTTGGATTTTTATTTATGGGGATATCTCAAGAATAAAGAGTACGGGATACCAGTTTTGACATTAGAAAATCTCGAAAATAGAATAACAGCTGAATTCAATACTGTAACACCTGAAATGTTGGAAAACATCATGCGAGAGACAGAATATCGAGCAAGAGAGTGTATAGCTCATGGGGGAGGCCACTTTGAACAATATTTGTAATTTTTGTTAGTTGTAACTATTTTAATTACTTCCTCACCCTTCAAAGTGAGGAAGTTATGTATTGGTGAAAAAAATGTTGAAAATTTTTATTGCATTTCTGGACAAATCTCGACGAATTATTACGATACACAAAATTTCAGACAGAAAAAATTTTCTGTCTCTGTGTTTGTGTGTGTGTGTGTGTGTGTGTGGTTTGCGATAGCAGCTACAGTTTGTGAGATAGAACTTTCAAATTATGTATACACATTTTAAAGTTCAAGGAAGAGATTGAGTTCGTTGATAAGCAAAATCAGTCCCAATGTCTAAAAAAATATTAGTGACATTCTACCAATGTGACTTTTTTGAAACGTCAAAATGTGACTTTTTGAAACGTCAAAATGTGACTTTTTTGAAACGTCAAAATTTACTTTTATTATAAACTCCACCACACGTCGAGTTTTGCTACGGTGAGGAAGTTCTAATCCCCAAGTAATTGGCAGCGGTTTTTTAATTTAATTTTGTTACGAAGTTTTGTTATTTATAAAGTTTTGATTTAGAATTTTAAATAATAATAAACATACTTACTCTTCTTTTGTTTAAAATGCAAAGGCAACTTGATGCGAAATTTTTTGATATTGATTATTAGACCAATCACCTAAAAATCTGAAGTGTACTAATAATTATTTATTAATTATATGAGCAAAATAAACTGACAATTTCAATCCGAATTTCTCAATTAACGTGTACTTCATTTTCCAGCAAATTTTTGTTGGAATCCTTAAATACTGTCAGCTGTGTAAAAAATTTATGTATATATTATAGTGTTTATTTATAATGTGTTTTTATTTATTTTGTGATTATTGTAAAATAAAATTTAGTTGGGCGCCATTTTTGTTATTTTATTGTTAAATACTTACTGAAATCTGAAGCATGAAAAACTTTCTCTCTAGGGTGGCAGGATCAATAAAGTAAGTATATTAATATATAAACTGCACTCTGGTTTCTTTGTGAAAAAAAAAAATTAAAAAAAACAACCGTTTCAATTTAACAAAAAGCTTTACAATTTATTTACCAATATTTAGCAAGAAAAAACATATAAATAAAAATTACTATTGGTACCCCCCTTATTACTAATAACATGTGCTCGAGACTTGACTGTGAATATTTAATTTGCAAATTTAAGATAATTAGTTTGATACGACCTGATCAGGATTTTTCTTTTTTGTTCCGATTCTTCTGTGTTCGTACCGTGGCTCTACCAGACAGAAATTCTCCTGCTGATACTTCACTTCTGTGTCGATGATTTCTATTGGACAGCCTTTTGATCACGTTGGGAAGCACTATTAAGATTTTAATTAATTTACACTAATTTCCGGTGCTCTTCTCCTTGGACAGTTAAACTAAGTGTTATTTACAGGTGAAACTCTTCGTAATAACTCCAAAAATTTCTGGGTAATGACCATTAATAAATTCGTTGACTTGTACTGACACACTATATTCGTTAAAATTTTATAATATTTACTTTCACTATAATTTTAATTGCACTGTTTTATCTCTTCTTTAATCTGCATACATTATTTCCACACTTTTGGAAATTTTCTTTAATATAATTATTTAGGTTATATCAATTTTTTTAAACAATACATATGTGTCCCCACTCGGGCTCAAAATAGACTTTTATAACATTAAACTTTTGAGGTTATGCAATTTTACTACCGAAATACGTGCGGTCTCCACGGAGGCACAAAAGTGACTGTTTTTAACTTTTGTCTAGAAAAAGCCAAAGTTTGACATTTACAACAATGGTCTAAGCAACTTGATTGAACAATTTTAATTCATGATTTCTAATTTTGCTATTATTGGAGTTATGCCTAATTAAATTTTAAATATAATATTATTTTTAGATTCTGTATACATTTAGCTTTCTATTGGTATCCGCACTTTATATTTTCGTTACTATTTTTTCCTCGGGATGTCTCTCCACCCTTTTTACATTAATTTCCTAAACCTATTGACAAACATGACTAAACTAACTTAGAATACTTAACAATGTATTCTGAACTTATTTTAATAATTTTACACTGGGTTTTTACATTATTTATTAATTTTATTTACTTTTTATTTTTCAATACACACAAGTCTCTGTGAAATTGATATGTCCTTTTTAATTACATCAATGTACTGGAGTTCCATCATATGGGAATTGTTTCTGGCACTATTGTCTTTGAAACCAGTGTAATATTTCTTAGCTGAAAATTGTATTCTTTAAAATTATGTCGAAAGCATCGTTTCAACGTCACCCACAAAACATGGTTTTGGATCACACAAAGTTTATATCCTTTTTAAACCTAGAGCTCTACTACTTGTCTTTATAAGGTACATCCCTTTAAATATTTCTACACATAAAGTTTATAAATTTAAGTTTTGTTCAAATAACCTTAATTTTAGTTTCATAGTCACAATTATTAGTCTTTATTTAATTTATAGCACAGTTTATTGTAAAAAATTTAATAGTTAATCCTTTTTAGGTACTACACCAACACTTTCAGTCCATGCTGTGCTAATTTGGTTACATAAAATTTACAATTGAAAATTACATTCGGCAGTCACCGATAATGTTCTACGTTACAAGTTTTATATCCTTATTTCTAACACTATACCTGACATTACCTTTTGGAATTCTACCTACAGGTACCTAAGTTACATTTCTATCTATAATTAACAGTTTACATAAAATTTTAATAAATTCTTGTTAAATCCAAACTGTAATCGTTACTTTAATCTTGCAATTAGTGCATAGTAATTGAAACAACCTCTTGTTCATGCCAAGCCCTCAGTTTCTAAGTCTTTTGTATTTTAAATTTAAATAAACAACATTATGTTTTACTTTTTTAATATTAAATTTCATAAGTTAATCAATTTTTAAAGTTCAATTCAGCAATTTCCACAAATTTTTGTCGATTTTTATAAATTATTTCTAATTGAATCTCACAATCTCTGGCAGTTATTGAGTACTATTGCAATATATATATATATATATATATATATATATATATATATATATATATATATATATATATATATATATATATATATATATATATATATATATATATATATATATAAACTGCAAACTGTATTAGTTGTCAGTAAAATTCACTAGTTCTCGAACTATTCCTATAAACGTATCGCTTCTGTAGTGTTGACATGACACACTTTTCCATCAAAATGAATAGGGAGCATATGCAAACTATAAACACAAAGCATATTTGTTTTGCTTCACCGAAAAACAAACTGCAAACACTGAATTCAATTTGTTCCTATATATTGCTTTGGTGCATTTCGAAGGCTTGCGTACATAAAGAAGAACAATAATTGGTAGCAAAACTTGGATAAATATGAAATATACGAGGTTTCCAGGTTATTATTCACTAAAATGTGAATGGCTGAAGCCCTGAAAATAAGCAAAAGCTCAGAGGGCACTTTTAGAGCTATCACCGGGGAATAGACTTCGCCTATTCCTGTGCGACTTTATTGATACTATTTTATAATGTAAAATTATTAAGAGATATATTAAATAATTCAATTAAATTAGCATCAAATTATTAAATTATTTAGTACATTGCATAATAAAGTTGAAAGCTGTTCATTTAGATTTATAAATCAATAATGGTTTATTAATGGAATTTATATTGTTAAAATAAAAGTATCTTGTTTAATGATTGGAAATTATGTCCTTCATACTAAATTTGGATAAGAAATTATTAGAAAGATAATAAGATATTTTTATTCTGGCGTTAGTACGGGAAGAATATACAGTTGCGTAAATATATTAAGCATGGCTGTGAATAGGCTCATAGAAAATTCAAAGAATTAAGAGCGCGTACTGAACTAGATATTCAAATCTCATATAACAACATTCAGAAAGTTGAAACTAAAATAAATTCTGACCCTCACATATTTTGGTCGTTTGTCAATAATAAGAAGAATACTTCTAGTATTCCGTCAATGAGGAAATTAAACAACGTAGAACTTAGAACTACTAAACACATTGTGGATGGATTTGGCGAGTTTCTTGCAAGTACATACACACCAAGTAGTGCACCAAGTTTCAAGTCGACTATTGAGAACGCGAACTTATTCTATATCTACGGATGTATCTAACAGCGAGGTTTAACCAGCTTTAAGCCAAAAATGAGTACGGGTCCCGATAATATCCCCACATTTCTAGTTAGAGACTGTGCCACCGTATTTCTAGAGCCAATTAAGTTTATTTTTTCGTTAATTCTTTGATCTTCCTCTTTCCCCATATAATGGAAAGTAGCAGGCCTCTGCCCGATTTTCAAAAATGGTTGCAAGCAAAACATTTGCAACTAGAGAGCTCAAGGGATGTACTATTGACCCGATATTACGCTTTTGTTCGTTCGCACTTGGAGTACGCATCCATTATCTGGTATCCTGGATATGAAATCCACCTGCGAATGCTCGAAAGTGTACAGCGAAAATCCTTAAAATGTATGTGCTTTAAAATAAATGGGACATACCCACCTATTGGATATCCTCACGAATTATTATTGACACAGTTTTCTTTGGATAACCGTAGGCAAGCTCAATCTGTTATCTTATTATATAAAATTTTAAATTCAATAATCGACGAAGAAATATTAAGCCAATTTAGTTTAAGCGTTCCTCGTCCAAATTCTAGACATCCTCATGCTTTTAATCAACCTACGCCTCTTACACGGTTACTTTAATCGTCATCTGTTCAAACAATGTGTCAGAATTATTCCTCTATCCAGGACCGCACTGACGTATTTCACACTAGCGTATCAAAAATTAAATCTATGATATTTAGTATGTGATATACACGAAAAAGTGTTGTAAATATACTTGATTTTTTAAAATGTATTTCTAGCTCTTTACGTAATGTAATCAACTTGTTTTTATATCATATATTAAGTGTATTGTCTAATATTATTTTATGTTATTGGTGTTAGAATATTTCACAACTTCTAATTAATTAACTAGCTGTATTTCCTATCCTGTAATTGGTTTTATTGCTGTTGGATAGTTGTATTTAAAATAAATACATAAATAAATTAGTTATCATACCTTTTTTTTAAATTGATCTAAAGCATAGATAATCTAAGTTCTGATAAACTATTTCAACATTAAACCGCTGCCAATTATTTGGGGATCAGAACTTCCTCACCGTAGTAAAACTCAACGTGTGATGGAGTTTATAATAAATGAAATTTTTACCGTTTCAAAAAAGTCACATTTTGACGTTTCAAAAATTGGGACCGATTTTGTTCATCAACGAACTCAATCTCTTCCTTGACCTCTAGAATATGATAACCAAATTTGATTATTTCATTAAAGAAATGTCATTTATCAAACATAATAGTTGTCATTTTCATAGCTAACTTTAATAATGTCAACTTTTCCATATTTACAATAACTAGTTTAACTAAGATATTCAACGTTTAATAACTCAAGAACGGTATATGGTAAGTGCAACATATGGTATATTTTTGAAATCAGGAACAAAGGATCTTTCCAAAAATTTAATAATATATAGGGTATTTGATTTTAAAAAATAATATTTTGTATCCCCTGAAATCTGCACGCTACTGTACTTTTGATAGCATTTTAACAAAATTTAGTCATAACACACAACTTTTATTTAAAACTTCATTTTTCTATAGGCAATAATAACGATGATAAGGGGTGGGTAATTTATAATCTGTACGTCTATAGATAGGTCAAGTTTTTACGCTGTTGTACTCATTTTTCCAAACTTGGTATTTTCAAACTGTTCGTAGATTGTTTATAGCATGCGATTAT
The DNA here is from genome assembly GCA_029963845.1 of Rhamnusium bicolor. Lineage (NCBI taxonomy): Eukaryota > Metazoa > Arthropoda > Insecta > Coleoptera > Cerambycidae > Rhamnusium > Rhamnusium bicolor. The sequence goes on from JANEYF010003606.1 coordinate 34,733, forward strand.
TGCCATTGTAGATAATTACACACGATCTATGTATAAAATTTTCGGCCACTCGACATATATGAAATTGTTTCAGGAAATACACCTTCGAGTGATTGTTAAACATTATTTGACTGCTCCTAAAATATCAGTCCTTTTTTTTATTTCCCGAGACAAATAATTGATGCTCATCTTGTCCTTAAATCGAACAATCTGAACGTGACTCATCTCAAGTTGAAGCTTGCATTTTCCAACGTTTTCAATTAAATTTGATGATGTTTTGTCAGTCAATATAAAATATGATACAACTATGGTTTTAAAATAAATCATCCATATGAGCATGTTAATCCCTATAACGGTCAAATATTGTACAACGTTTTATATTTCTTGAAGCTCTTTTCATCCAAAAGAGAGAGAATAAACTAATAAATTTTGTTAATTTTTATGACGATTATTAGTATAGGCGAAAATCTAGTTGCATTTTTGGAGAGCATTTGTTTTCATAGCAACGGGTAACAAGTCTATTAATGTCAGTGAGGTGAAAATCAAAATACATCGGTAACAGTTTTTTTTTATTATGAACATTTTTACTAATAAAGGGTGTTTATTGTTAAGGGGCCTAGTCGGGACAAAGCTTCGGATAGCTGTGTCACTCTCTAGAAAGTTTTTATACATGCGCCGCTGAATAATTTTGCTCTTGATTATACCTTCACTGGACGTTTTATTCACCGACTTCATTGAGGTGCGATTCCCGATAGAGGTAACACTTCCTTGCTCCATTTGTAGTGACAAAGATACTTATTTAGAAAATTCTTTTTAACCAAATAGTACGGAATAAAAGTTTGAAACTTGCTGAGCATAATTATGAAGATTCATTCTAGACGACATGTATGAATTTTACCTCGAATTTTACCGATCGATATCATAATTCAGGAGCTAATCACGTCCAAATTTCACTTATATTTACAGTATAAATTTTCCCTACATAAAGTGAAAATTAATTAAAATAGATATACATGTACCCTCTAGTACACTTTCAACTACTGATCCTCCAAATTTGGTGTAATTTGACCAAACCGTATGGAAGAAATAAATTTTGAAAAATTACCTTACAAACACTGGTTCGATTAGCTCTCTTAAACAGTATTTATAGTTCAGGATAACATAAACAATATAAACATGTTTAATTTTATCTAATATTTTTTATTATACTGCTGAGGGCAAATGTCAGAACAAACTTCCACAATGTTTCGATGGTTAACTTGAAGATATTTAACAGGGGAAAGAGTTAAGTTTTATAATCAGATTTAGGAGAGTTACGTAATCACGATATCCTCTAAATCCGCCAAATTGCAAGATTACCGTCAACATATCACCAACAACTCACTATTTCATTTTTAGAAAATACATGGCGTAGAAAATCGTAATCGGGGTCCTCAAAATCAAGTCATGTTGCTGAACTGATCTAACTCACTGACTAACAATAAATTTCTTAGCATAAAACGTATCTTCTGGGTTGAATAAATCGAGCTAAAACTAGGATTTTCTGCTCCATATGTTTTTACGGGGTCCCGTTTACCTCAAAAATCATTTGAGACGAAATAAAATAAGGACAGTATTTATTCCATTAACTTTTAAATCCGTAGTTCACAAAATGAAACAATATTCAACTTATGCGTGCTGGAAAGAGACAATTCAGTGATTTACTTTTATGATACAGGCGTCAACGCTACCCAAAAATAAAGCCTAAAATCTCGTTCCCACGGACCAATCTGCAAAAACTGATTTATTTTACTGAAACCAAATGGGTCCATTTTTTTGTGTAATACACAACCCAACGAAAACAGTCTGTGTATAACAGTGCTTTTAGTTATAAAGCATTTTAATTGAAATTTTTATTGCATTGGGGCTCGTAAAAGTAAAATTACATTGGGATTAGTGCAGGATTCTATTATAAGTCTCTCGCCACCGTTTTAAGTTTGATCTTATCGATTTTTACAATTTCATTTAGACCACTTTAATTATATTTCGTCAATTTTGCTTAATATATCTATAAATATATATGTATATATATGTATCTATATTTTTCAATAAACTGTATTATTTTTTTATATACCATATTTTAATAATAATAATAAACACCACAGAACTTAAACAACCCCTGACAGCAAAATCGAACCTGAAGCTGAAGTTGAAGCCGAAGCATTTTGAAATGGTAAAATGAGAGTTGTTTAAACATATTTTTCGATGATAACATTTTTTTATAGATTTAAATTTAGCTCTCTTTGGCGATTTTAATGAGCAGTCACACAACAAAACCAACCATCATTTTTTGTCAAAATTAGTTTTTTCGTCGACTAACGTGTTAGAATTTTTGCTCAGGTAATTTGGTCATGGTCAAAGGGCAAACATTTAAATTGACCATAATTTAAATATGTGAGGAAAGAAATTAAAGTAAATTCGGAGCCAAAAATATGCAAGATAAGTGATTTAAATTTTGCATGACCCAATTATTAAGTTAAATTTTGTTAATTCTGAGATAGTTGGCATTAATAATAATTAGTAGAGCAGCTAAAAGAGAAACTATAATTGCAGTTACTAAAGAGTAAGTAAAAAAATAGAGTACTTAGATTCTTCCAATAGTTATAAGAGCAATTATTATAGAAAAGTTTATTTTGACCCCACAGAGAAATATCAAAAAGTAATAAAGCGCACCCATATGAATTAAAAACAATTTCCTTATCCCCCCAGTAGTCTCTTTCATTACTACACCTTTGACCAAACTAAGTTAATAATATTAATAGATGATTAAAAAAAGCGTTCAAAATTCTTGTGAATTAACAAAATTAAAAATGCAAAGTTATCTGATAATTTAAATTTATTTCCTTTGCTGTTCAAAACCTATCTCCCAGTATGCCTCTGAAAGATACTATACAATTCATAAAAAATTTGTTAGAAATAACATCAATTCTATAATAAAAACCGAAGTTTTAAATTTGTTATAAATTTAGAGATATTTATAAAGGTAATAAAGGTTTAATCATATTAAATTACTTAAGCAGGCCTTATTCCAGATTAAATGTTTATGGATTATTTAGGAAAACAAATTCGTAACAACAAATTAAGCAAACATGTTATTATATTAGTATCGATATGTAGACGATACGTTTTTAGAGTTTATTAATAATTTACATCCCTAACATAAAATTAACTGTAGAAGTAGAAGAAAATTCTATTAACTTTTTAGATTTGACAATCCTTAAAGTTAATAGTACATATTAATTCTCGATGTACCATAAAAGGTCTCATATTGACACCACAATACATAATAACTCTAGCCACCCTTTAAAATCACAAACAAGCTGCGTATAATAGTATGATATATAGATTATATTAATATTTTTCGATCCAAAGACAATTTTAATAAAGAATAAGGGTCGATCTCCCATCTTATATCGGTAAACATTGAGAAAAAAATTGCAAAATCTTAAGGAAACAAAACAATAATATTACCTATAAAACAAACAACACACTTGGTAGATTAATTAAAAATAACAGACAAAATTGAAAAGGAAAATAAATCTGGAGTCTATAAGCTTGTCTGTAGGACTTGCCCTAAAATACGTATTGGACAAACTGGAAGCAAGTTTAAGAAAAGAATGTCCGACCACAAAAGAGGTTTTTAAAATAGAAAAGAAGGTTATAGGTTATGTGATTTTCGTACTAGTGGAGTGCCTTATGCTGACAATGATAAGCTTATGACAGAAGTGTTATCTTCTGTAGGAAGTAGTAAAAACAAAATTTTTTTAAAATTGCCATTTGTACCCGAGATATGGGAAAAAATACTGTTTTAGCCCAAGGCAAATTTTAGAGATTCACAGCAAGACCCTGTCAATATGGTAGAAGATAACCATTTTTTATCCTCCCTAATTTGTTGTTGTTTAAAGGATTTTTTTTGCATATAAGATTAGTCTAATAATTTAACAGTGAAAATGTCAACATTTGATACGACATTTTCAATAACGACCGTTTTTAAATAAGTTTTCTTTTGTGTAATTTGTGTTTCCTCTATCTATCGTCGTCATTCCACAATTTATTTAACAAATTAGTTGCCTTGATTTATATAAGTGTTATAAACTACTTCACCTCCTTACTAATTTATATTCATTATTAATTGTAAAATCAAGTATTAAATTTAACACGCAGTATCAGTTGGTACCCCGCTCCTTCTAATTTGTACATGTCACCACTTTCTAAAAGGGCCTCAGAAGCATATTATATCAATAATTAATTTAGGGCTGATAAATTAGACACTATTAAATTTAATTTCGTTATACAGGGAGATTCATTGGTAAGTGTACATATTTTACCTGCATATGTAGGTTACTTGAGCGACTCCATATCACCTATGCTTAGTGAGTCAATAATCCTTAATTGCTACTAGGTATAAAAAAGCAATATTTGGTGTGTATGTTTTACTCAATCGGCCATACCGAGTTCTTAATTTAGTGAAATCAAAAGACAGGCACGGACAGAAAAAAGGGGCCGAATTGTTAAATGTCAAAAACAATACCCTGTATCAAAAGTTTTAAAAATCTGTTTTAAGATTTAAGATTTTTTTGACAATCTTTGTCAATAAAAAAATAAATTTGAATAAAATTCATTTAAAATTCATCGATAAATTAGAGTTAAAAAATATAAGTGTATCAGAAAAAATCCTGCCCACGAATGTCATTATATTATAAATTATGGATTTTTTTGTCATTCAGAACCGATGTAATATAGAAAACAGAGTAAATGATAAATTATTGTGAACAAGACATGAGTTATATTGATTCGTGCCTTTCACTTAGTTAATTTTTTTTGTATGTGCTTCAATAAAACATTTATAATAATGATAAAACATCAGTTTTTTATAAAAATTTCATTCTACTCCTAAAGTATTGTAATATAATAAAATAGCTAAGACAAAGTAAATTTAGCAACATGCATTATTATCCTCAATTGCGGTCAACATCTAGTCCATTCCTATATGACACAGAATATAAATTTCCCAAATCATTTCTATTGAATGTATTACTATTGGAACAAATTTAGACTCGAATAAACCGAGGTCAATTTATCTCTTTGTGAAATAAACGCACTGTTCTCAAGGGAACTACAGATTCACGAGGTCAACTAGATCTGGGAATTCAACATTTCGTTGCACTAGTGATCACGTTTCTCCAAACTGAAGCTTTCAGTTTGTGTATGCAAGTGGATACAGTTAATTCTAAAATGTTGTTACTGATTTTAAGTGGAATAGAAAACTTGATGCTTCTCTAAAGGATCATTATCTACTATTAAATAATTTATAATGGAAAGAAAATTGTTTACAAATACAAGAATTATTATCAGCTTTTCTAGTTTAATTAACACTTAATTACAAAACTGATTCACGAGAGCATATTCCTCTTTGATTAAATAACAAATAAAGCATCAAAATTTCAGGACCGAATTCATTCGGTGTAACTGATTTAATAGTAATTCCATAGACAGAAGTCATCTATCAAAAGAAAAAAACAAAATTAGTAAAAATGTTAATCACAGTAATAAATACAGGGTTTGGGTGTTTATTTACATCAGATGCACGATTCAAGAGTATTTGCATATCAATTATAGGATGTGAATACAGCATTATTACAAAAAGAAAAATAATATGGCGATTTAAAATTGACAAATATTACAATACATTTGCAGCAACAAAAAAAGAAAATATCCGATGTGGCCAGCACATAACTTTCTTATACCAGTATATATCATCCTGATCTAAACAAATTATTCTATTTAATTCTTCACTTACACAATTAAATTTTAATAGCGTACCTTAAAATGTTTCATTAAAATTTTTAAATAACTAATTATCAGCGTCAATCGATACTGTCAATAACAATTCATGTCATAAATTTTAATAATTTCTTCTTACTGACATTGATATTTTTGTAACTAAATTAGACATTACAAATGAAACTGCCAAATTTATCCTAATCCCATTTTATGAGCTCAAATGTGTAAAAAATTTCAGTTTACATCAGCTTTATTGGGTGGAATGAAAAATAATATTAACTGAAAATTTTTGTTAATTATTATTTACTAACTTTTACAAATCTTATCACAGATAAGTATAACATATATCTTTTTAAACAATTATTTTCCCAGCTATTTGCCAAAACGCTGAAACTTGGATTACAAAAAAGATAATATGCACATTATGTTCAGTACTACTGACTCAATAATGTTATTTTTAATTTCAACTATTCTGTCTAATAAAGCCAAAAATAAATAAAACACAAGGTACTCACCAGTTGACACTCACTTTAAAAAAACTTTAAAATATCTACCGACACGTGTTTCTGCTTGCCTTAGCGTCGTCAGGGTAGCCAGCACATTTAAAGAATCCAAAGTAAGGAAACTTGTAAACCCCAATGTAATAAACGTTAATGGCTTCAGAGAACAGAATAATTGAAATTATATAGTGGAAATACCCCTTATTAGGGTCAATGAAATAATTTAAAAACAAATTAAGTTCCTCTTCTTGATAAAATTTAAAAATAGAGTAGAGTGGAATGAAAAATAATATTAACTGAAAATTTTTGTTAATTATTATTTACTAACTTTTACAAATCTTATCACAGATAAGTATAACATATATCTTTTTAAACAATTATTTTCCCGGCTATTTGCCAAAACGCTGAAACTTGGATTACAAAAAAGATAATATGCACATTATGTTCAGTACTACTGACTCAATAATGTTATTTTTAATTTCAACTATTCAGCTTTATTGAAGTACTTGAACAATATATTATTGGCTTGATATAGTAGACATGTTTTATAATCTTTATCAAGAATATATTTTTTTGTAAAGACAAATACAAAAAAGATTGGGTCCCGTGGACACCTTTTCAGCGGGCCAATTTTGCTCATCACCAATTTTTTCATTGTCTTTGGCCTTTATAACAAGTGTACCAAATTTAAAAGCTTTATCTCAAAAACTGTGGTTGCTATCGCGATACTACAGACATGAGGAACATTTCTTTTTCCATAAAGTTATGGTTTTACTTTTCTTATACCTTAGAAGGTAGTACAGTTATCGTGATTTTTTCATTATAATTCGTCGAGATTCGTCCAGAAATACAATAATTTTTTTTTTTTTTTGTCCCGAAATTGTACCTTTCTTCTTCTTTCATTCATTACGTCTCTTCTGGTAGTACCACATTCACCAAATTTAATGTGTCACCTAAAATGTTGTTGAAAATCTTAATTGCCAAATTTGGGAATTCTCCCACATCCACACACACGCACCAACAGACATCATTCGGAAAATAGTCAGAATGGATTCAGGAGGGTTCAAAACGTATAGATCATTCAAAATCTCGAGGTCGAAAAAAAATCACGATTACCATACTTCTTTATTTATATTAGGTATAGGAAAATAAAAACGTTAAACAGAATTTACATTACTTTTTACAAATAACTTTTTTTATTGAGTTAACACTACAATTAAAATTATCTAAATTATCTTGAATAAAAATGAATAAGAATAAGAAGGAATATATAGATTGAATATAACTTTTAGACAATATATTATGATTAGTTAATAACTCGTGATGTGGCGCCTCAACGACTAGGTAAATGCCATTAATCCTAAAGGATACCTACTTTAAAAAATTGCGTTGAATACTTTCTAAATAAAAAATTACTACTATATGTTTGATACCCAGGATTCCAAATTATACTAGCATATTCTAACTTAAACACAACAAAAGAATTGAACAGTAGAAACAAAACGTTAGTGTCATTAACTCTCGTGAATGCCTTATAACTAAACCAAAGTAGACTAGAAAGTACAACAGCATTAATATGAACATTAAACTCAGTTAAGAATCAAAAATAACTTCTTAAGTCTTTAAAATCGGTTGCTCTATTTAGAGAAATATTGTTGGATGTATAGTTGCAAATTTACAGTTAATTTTTTTTTGTGAAAGACAGAAGTTACACTTTTGCACATTTAATATCAAGTTATTTTTTTTACCCTAGTGATTAATTCCATTCAAATTCCTTTGTCGCCGAAAATCGCCGACAGAATTAATGCCACAATAAATTTTTAAAACATCTACATATAGTTGACAATAATTGACGTTGATCGTATGGACAAGTCGTTGATAAAAATAACGACAATAAGAGGCCCAAATATGGAGTCCTGTGGTACACTAGATGAAGCTATGAATTCGGCAGGCTTGAAACCACGACATTTCACGCTGGCGCCAGCGACGCAAGTATGATGAAAATAGTTCAGACAGTTTATCTGAAATATTAAATTCTTTAAGTTTACACAAAAGGGTACCATGATCAAGTCTGTCAAACAGTGTACTAAAATCAGTATTGATGACGTCAACTTGTCTACCATCAGGCTTCACTGATTCGAAAATGTACTGTGTTAAGTAAAAAAGATTAGTAGTGGTAGACCGACTTTGTACGAAACAATGCTGAAATATGCTAATTAACCCATGAATGCTAGCATAATTCTTTTTTATATAATAACATTTCAAAAGCCTTGGAAAAGTTAGTGATGACAATGATAGGTCTGTAATCAATCACAGAGATTTTATCACCATTCTTAAAAACAGGACAAATTCTAGAATGTTTCCATACACCTGAAAATGTGCTAGAATTTGAATAAAGATTGAAGATTTTCGTAAGAGGACAGGAAAATATTATAGCACAGTCGCGTAACTCGCGTAAGATGAAAATAGGTATGCCATCAGGACCAACGTTAAATTTAGGTTTAATTAGTAATTACTAAAGCTGCAAATCGTTTCTGTGTATCAGAGTCGTAGAGTACAGATGTACTTACTGTCGCCGGCATTCACCTTGACCGCGAAACTCTTTCTCCAGTCCAGTATATTATTAGCTTTCGAGTTGTGTACACGTTAAGTCACTTGGGCGTATTGCATATTGTTTTTGTGTTTTTATTTTATTTGTTTATTTGTTGTACTGTATTGTTGATATTAATTTAATAATAAAGCATTGCAAACGTACGCAGGGGTAGAAAACGGCCATTTGCTGACAAAGCGAATAAATTCATAGGTGAATTCCCCGATTTATTCTATGATGGTGCTAAAATAATTTGTAAAGTGTGCTAGAAAGATTTGATGTGCTGTGATAAGCGTGATTGTGGACTTCACGTAAATAGTGTATACCATAAAAATTTTAAAAAAATGGCGTTCCCTCGACAACACAGTTTATGTTTGATTTACTATTAAGGTTGATTGCCTGTGATCTTCCGTTGCACATACTCGATAAACAACTATTTCGAGAATTCTGGAATAAAGACAATGCCCAGGTGAAGTTACCAAGTCGCACAACGTTATATAACTATCTACCAACTGTACACGTAGACATGGTAAATAAGATGAAATGTGAATTAAAAAATACACGGCTGTAGTTATCTGTTGATGAGATAACAGATTGTAAAAGAAATTATATTTCAAATGTTATAGTACGAGTACTGGACCCTCTTAAACTGACAGTTCCACTGTTACTAGCTAGCAAAAGACTAAGTCAGTGTATTAGCGAAACAATTACCAGGGTGGTGCTGGAGACGTTAGAAAAATTTGAACTGTCAAAAAGTCAAGTGTTGATGTTTGTGACTGATGGCGCCGTGACAATGCGTTCGGTAGGCCGTTCTTTGCAAGAACAAGGTTGTACGTTTATACATGTTACGTGTAAAGTGCATGCTTTACATCTTGTGGCAGACACTATTCGAAAAGGTTTTCCAGAGGTAGATGCATTAATATCAAGTACAAAAAAGTGTTTCTTAAATCTCCTAAACGTCTCCGTGCATTTATAGCAAGTGTCCCGGTATTCTTGAACCACCACAACCGATTCTTACACGTTGGGGAACATGGTTGCAGGCAGCTTTTTATTATGCTGAATATTTCCAACAAATAAAAGCTGTGATACTACAATTCAATCCAGATGAGGCTGCAGCTATTAAGGAAAGCCAGACAAAATTCGAAGATATTTACGTTGAAACAGCTTTAAAAAATATTGCGAAGTACTTATAAATCATTACATGAAAGCATAAAAAAATTAGAAAACAGTGCATTGTCGTTAGCGGAGTCACTGCAAATAGTGGACGAAGTAAATCTACTGTTACACGCTATAGGTGACGCAACAAATGAGCGCGTTAAAGAAAAGTTTGCAAGTGTGTTAAATAGAGACACCGGTTTTACCAAATTAAGACAAATATGTGATGGTGCAGCCCCAGATCCATTAAGTGCGTTCAAAGACTATTTTACGTATGCGTATATTACATCAGTAGATGTTGAACGGTCGTTTTCAAAACATAAGAATATATTTTCACCAAAGCGAACATCACTCATGGAGACCAACCATAGAAACATACCTGATGCTGCAAAATGGCTACACATCTTCTCCAGTTTGTGATAAGCAAGCTAGTTCATCAAGCTAGTTAATAGGGTAAGTTTTACATACATTGTTATAAATTGTAACAGTTTATTGTTTCTCGTATTAGTTAATTTCGCGTACGCCACTATCCCACGGAACATTTTTGACAACCCTAGTAATTACTTTTAAAATGTTATACATCATTTTCGGAAAAATGTTCTAGGAAAAAGGTATCATTTGTAATATTACCATACACAGCAGAATCAAATAAGGTACTTGATGAAAAGCTAGATTTAAAGGAAGCCGCAAAAATATAGTGATATCAGCATCCATTAATTTGTGCAAGTCACGAAAACTTCCAATATCAACAACATTCAGAAGAACGTCGAACATTTTTATTATAGAACTCCAAATTGTTAATACACTGAGACTGGCATCATCCTGAAAGTACGGTGCCAAAAAATTGCACCGTGTGAAAAAGTGTTGATATGCAAACACTTGAAATGCAAGTTTTCATCAACTAAAAAATCCTATAAAGTATCTCTAAATAATTAATAAGATCCTTTTGTATATAGTATTTATATTAATTTAGCAAAAAAAGTTATTGTGTATTTAAGATATTTTGTACAGTATAACAATATTCTGTTATCTAGTCTAAGATTTGAAGTTCATATAACTTTATCAATTATACTGTGGTTAATGCTAACTAATAATTATAAAAGAGGCTTTATGTAAATAATGCGAAAGATATTAATTTAGACTTAGTACCAATTTATCTGTTGTGTTACAAGCTTTTAATACCATAAATGCGTGAATTTAAAAATGGGAAAATTGTTGATAAACCTAACTTGCATTGAGAAAGTTATGTGTAAGTCATTATGTAAATAGGTAGTTGTAAAATGATGAAGAAGTGGGTTTAATATGAACACGTCCGTATCATCAATCTGGATGGTCTGGACGCGGCCTGACTTGTTAACATAGATATGAGCTTACCGCACTAGACGCTTGCTAAGCTTGCTGAAATCGTGATTACTTATCACATATACTTGGATATTCCGACTTGGCAACTAAAACATAAAATATCTAAATGCCGTACGAATTTGAATCTTGATGTAATGCTCATCGTTCAAGAACAATACAACAAATTGATCCTTTCGGCACAGTTTATTTCTGAAAATTTCACAGCACATCACTGAGTTTTACCTTTTTTATACTTTTACTCAATAGGATCATTTCAAGTTTTTTATTATTTATTCATATTCTATATTACGTGGTATTTCAGTGTATCTAATAATTTTTCCCAAAACATAAATTGTCCTAAAAAAGATCGATATGGTGACGTCATGATTTAAAACATGGGCAGTAAAGCTTCCCGTAAACAATATATGTTGTAAACTTCATAGATTTCAAATTTCTTAATGACAACTGACAACAAACTGACAGTTGCTATACTCGTATAATATGTTCTGTAGGTGTTATTGTCTGTCAAATGTTATGTTGTTTATTTTACATCTATGTTGTGAATGTGAATTATCTTATTACTGATAATTTGGCTACCCAAAACATCTACTTAAATCAAGTGAACAATAATACTTTACAGCATTTGCGGAATATCTTTTCTTGTTATAATAAAATTTATAATCTTGTATTTTTTTAGGCTTTTAAATTCAGTGCTAAAATAGTCAGTATTTTTAGCAAAAAAGCTCTTGAAACATAATATAATTCACTTCTGGCACATTTTCGTTACCAGCTTAATTAATGTTGACCTCAAAAATCGGTCAATGGCATCGATGGCTGCCAAACACAGCTGTCCTTTTTTTTTTTTGAAGATTTAATTTTAAAATTTTGGTTATAATATATGTATGTTATAATCATTAATTTATATTATACCATATCACGAATAAGGAAAATTTATTATATTATTATTACCATAGTTTTTCTTTTCTATAGTTATCGTAAATAATTAACATAAGCCTCTTTCAGATCCCTCTATAAAAAGCCTCTTTCCTGGGTCCAAGCAATAAATGTGGTATATAGCCAAGTGTTTACCTTTTTGTGGGTTAAAGTTGAAAAGCTTTTTAAAGGGTAATGTAAGTCACAAACGCTCCTTAATCCTGTTTTATAATGTAAACTACAAAAGATAAAATTTGAATGGATATTTTTATGATAAAATAGAAGCCGAATCTGTATATCCGAGCGGAAGCAGCATAGAATCGAATGCGCCTCTATCTCAATTATATCAACCAGTTATTGGCGGACAAGCTTGGAAAGCAAGCACTTCCAGTACTTGGAACAATTTTTAGTTCTTTCACACGGTCTATTGTGTTCGGTAATTGATATGGATTTATTTGTGTACAGAAATTCACAACGCCATATCCGATGTGTGGAGTATCCCGATGGCTTTACGTTACTCACTCATATTCATTGTACTCTTCCAATTCCAATGTACAATCAAATTAACTTATAAAGCATTCAAATTACTCTAATATTTTGAAAATAGTGGTACTAATTTATAATGAGATAAATTATGAATATGATGTTGTTTATAATATCTGAATTTTTTTCTTTTTTTAGGGATTTTGGTCAGGTATAACTAATTTTATTATATTTTCTAATGTTTCGCTTTATTACACCATCATCAGAGAACTACAATTAATATAATATTTTGAAAATATAGTTATGGTTATTTTACATTACAATTTACTTACACTATTAATTATTAGGAATTTGTTTTAAATTTTGTTACATGTTATTGGATTGTCTGTTTTAATGCAACTGAGATATTTTAACTAGATTTGTAGGCTCTTAAAGTTTTGTTTATGTTACAGAGATAACGTTGGAAATGTATACATATGATTTACTTATTTCTTCAATAAAAAAACAGAAAAAACTTAATTTCCATTTTTATTACTAGAGGACTTCCAGCCAAGTACATGAACAATTTGTCCTACGTTTCGTCGAGTTTTCGGACTTTTCAAGTTAAAAGCTAATATAAATTTTCTATTTTAATTTTATTTTACGGGTGGGTTTTATTTTGTTTTTCATCATTGTTTTATTTGATGGGTATGTGATGTTGTGTAGTTCGACGAGTTAGGCAGAGATTCCCTGCCTAACTCGTCGAACTACACGTACATCACATACCCATCAAATAAAACAATGATGAAAAACAAAATAAAACCCACCCGTACAATAAAATTAAAATAGGAAATTTATATTAGCTTTTAACCTTGAAAAGTCCGAAAACTCGGACGAAACGTAGGACAAATTGTTCATGTACTTGGCTGGAAGTCCTCTAGTAATAAAAATGGGAAATTAAGTTTTTCGTTTTTTATTGAAGAAATAATTTCTACCTTTAACAGCCAACAACTTGTATAAAATATCATCCATATGATTTACTGTAGGTGTCTTGCTTAAATAGTGAGAATATAATAAGATATTTTATTTCAAGAATTATTATTTTGTATCGGTAAGATGTAAAAATTGAATTCATGTTGTAATGTACCCCAATCATTTAATTAAGTTAAAATAGGTTTCGCTTAAATTTTCTATATCAGTGCGATTATTTATGGTGTTGGTATGTCTTTTTTTTGCAGCATTTCATGCAAAAATTGGCAGTACAATTGCTTTTTTAAAAGAATCAGGAAAAATACCCTGCTCAAAAAAATACATTGATATGACTTTAGGGGTTCAAAATTATATCCATAGTTTTCTTTAGAATTTTTGAGTTTATATCATAAGCGTCAGGGCAGTTGGAGTTTTTTCGTGAAGTTATAGCATATGTTACCTCCAAAGTCGTGACAGGAGTTAAGAAAAATGTATGTGTAGGAGAGGGAATACCTATTAGAAAATTCGAGGCTAAATGTTTGCTATTGTAGCCAAAAAAAATGATTCAAGTCAGCATGGGAAACATCTGACTTAGAGTTTATTTTGTTAGTCTTATTTCTCTCAAAATTTATTAGTCGCCAACTATCTCGTGGTTTATTACATGACTTTTTAACGAATTTATCATAAGCAAATTTTTTACAGTTATCAATAGTATACTTGTAATAACGATTTAGAATTTTGTAAACTGTAAAATCATTTGGATCCCTTGTAGAGTTACTAATCGTTTTAATACAGGACAAAGTATCTCTCATGTCACGTAGAGTTTTATGAAACCACTGAACCGGGCTCTAGGCGTAGTATGAATCTTTTTAATAGGTAAGTGTTTATCAATTAACGCTTTATATCTGCCAACTAGAAATTCGGCAAGATAAACCGGATTTAAATTGGGATACTCAGAAAAATCACATTTAATATCTTTCAAAGAGGAACGAATTTTATTTATCCCCTTCTTAGTAATCTTTCTCCTATAGACGACCTCAGAAGTATCTGAAGCCTGTTGATTATTGATAATAAAAATTGACCAAGGTGATCTCAGAGACATGGTTCCATGACCCCAGCTCTATATCCCCCATCTTGGATAATAGTCCACACGTTATCAATGCAAGTGGAAGTGTTTTTTCGTGATTCTCGTATAATCTGATATACAGATTTCAAGACCAAACGAATTGCTAAGACACACCAAGTCTGTCAGCTCCGAAGAATTACCTCTAAAATTAATATTGAAGTCACCTAAAACAATTAATTTCTTATATAAAGGATAATACTTAGTTAAAAGCTCCTCAAGGACATGATAAAAGAAATCAAAGTTACCAACAGGTGATCTATACAAATTAATAACTAACGTGATTAAATCACAAGTTTCAACTGCACAAAATTCAGCATTAAATTCAGTACAGAAACAATTTAAATTTATAGGCTTGAATTTTAAATTATATTTTATAAAAAATCGAAACACCACCGTGTTTATTATTGCTTCTACAAAAATAAGTAGGCAAGTTATAGCCCTGGAGATTAATTAACTATATTTTTGCCTCATCTAACCAGTGTTCAGACAGATATATGACGTTATAATTAGTTTTATTAAGAAAAAGATTTAGCTGATCTATTTTGTTACATAGACATTGTATATTGACATGGAACATACTTTCTGTATTATTCAGTACATCTGAATTCAATGTTTCGTTCTTGGGTACGGAAGCTACTTCATCTCGTGCCATTGTAGCACACAACGTTTGACAATACTAACAGTCAATCAACTTTGATTGTATGCAATTCAGTTTTTTTTTGGCAATACTAGTTTAAATTAGTTCTTCCATTTTTTTTCTGTAACTAATTTTAACTTTTATAATATATTTTAAGTTTTACACAAAATCCATCAATTTGATGAAAAAAAAGTAAAAAGATAAGAAAATTTTTTTTTTAATTCTCGTTTCAGGAAGTATTCAACGGTAGTATTTTTAAACATTTAACTTGTAAGGTAGTCAAACAAACGAAGCTTTAGTTAGATTTTATTTTCGTGAGGCATTTAAAAAGGACAGGGTCCTGATCTAATCATTGTCTTTGATTGCTGAGTATCTTATTTAGCCATTCGAAAATTCGTTTAGAGAACTAGACGACCGAGAGAGAAGTTTAGTTAGGACAACAAGCAATTACAAATTCAATTATTACCATTGCCCTGTGCCTTAGGGTTCGTTTTTCGGTCTAGACATGATAAATAGATGGAGCTCACGCACAATGGCCTTCATCAGCCCTTATCCCTCTAGAATCAACCCATCGACCGGAAGTGGTCTGCTATGGCCCATAAGTCAAGAGCTTGCGTCGCACTTCTGTTCTATTGTGCACTAAAGCTCCTTAGACCCAATTTTATACGATGAAATTGCGAATCTTGAGACTGCTTCCTTCCTTCCTGAACGAATTTAACTTGAGATTTATTATGAGGTAATATTTTTAGTCGGAAAGTAGAAAAGTTATTTTACTCAATTTTTCATCATAATAAATTTATAATAAACCTAATAATCCCAGAAGTCGCTGGAAATGGAACATGATCCTCTCTGGATTTTTTTTGCTATAAATAAAATTTAAAATGTTGTTTTACTGGATATTTTCTCATCTTATTTTCAGGCATTTTAAAAATATATAAATATTAGGAAAACAAGGCACATCTGTAATTTAAAATTGTAACCAAGATCATTAAAATTCATATTACGTTGAATATTTATACAGGGTGTCCTATTAAAACGTCCTGAAACACTCTTGAGAAAGCGGTTTCGTGAAAAATGTCGAGATAGGTTGATTTTCATTTTTAGGAAGACATCTTTTGACATCAGACCCTCAGCTGTCATTACTTCCCTCTTATCCGTAGAACCACTATTTCAAAAATTTCACATGGGAACATGATTCCAGCCCAAGTTTAATTGATTGACAGCCAGATCTCCAGATTTGATACCACTGAATGTCTTTTTTAAATTGTTTTTCTTAACCGCCAACCAAGGTAACCTCTTGAAAATCTAAGACTCTACATTTGGTAACGGGAGACTATGGGGACTTATTAATCTCAAAATTTATGCTACTAATCCTGAGAGGAGTTAAGAGCACGAATTGTGCAGGCATTTTATTGAATAACACCACAAATATTGCAGGCAGTTCGTGAAAATTTCCAGCAAAATTTGTATTACTACATACCACATAGGCAATTCGCTTCTGTTTGAACCCTTTCGCCTCTGTGGCCACAGTTCCCTCTCCTAATTCCCCTCTTGCGCATACTTAGTCAGGTGCCCACAGTCATATTGGGCGTGACCAGGAGCAGACCCAGATACGGACTCGTACAATTTTAACTTCACAGTGACGGATTAGCCCGCAAAATTCATATATGAAAAATAATAACACTGACGTAGTTTTCCACGAAACACCAAAACACTATATACTGCACTCGACAAGCGTTTCGTCAACCAAGTTGGCATCATCTGGAGATGGAGTAAAACTAAACTTATGCTAACAATCTACCCCATTTATACCTAACTAACCCACTAACCAATAATGCGGGCTACTTGGGATAGGCCCTCTGTTTTTTTTAATATATAAAGTGGCCAGTGCCTAATAGCTCGCTTTATTGGTTAGTGGGTCACGGTTCACTGAACCATGACGATTCGGTGAACCGTGACAATAGTTTAGGTAGATTGTTAGCATAAGTTTAGTTTTAATCATCTCCAGATGATGCTAACCTGACTGGCGAAACGCGGGTCGAGTGCAGTATATAATGGGTGTCCAGGAAGTAGGGACGAATATTCAACCCACTACAGAACTGACCAAAAATAATAGTAAGTTTAAAATATTCACTATCAAACAAATTTAAAAAGTAAAATTTCCTGTTTTTGATGTCATGAAAAAAAATTTTCCAAAGTCATGCATGGGAGAGGTAATGAGCAATGCGTATCATTGAAATTTTCGATGAGGCGTTACAAAGAGGGGCACGTCCTATCATATCCCTTCTTCCCACAATTTATTGTACAGATATTAGGGGATAATTCTAGCGATTTGCAAATATTCTCTTTATCTAAAACTAATAAGAAAAAAAAGACAGAGAAGAGTAATGGCCACTCGGATAAACTCATCTATGCGTAATTAGGCGCAAAGAAATAATTTGCGAATAAATTATTCAATCTTTAGGTCATGCGCTGCGATGGCCTGCCCTTCATCAGATCAGGTAGCAATGACACTGTTGGTAATGTTTTGGTTAGTAAATTTCAAAATGATATGGGGATAGTTATTATCTCTGTAACATAACTTCACTGTATCCCTGTTTATTTCGAGAATTTCTAGTTATTTGATGCATAATTGTTTTGTTTAAAATGCATCAAAAAAACCCAGTGGCAATTCTTTGAGTAATTTTTTTGCCATTTGACGTGAAAGTCAAACTGGCATTCTGCTATTGAATAAAAATAAATTAACAAATATTCTAACGAAAATAAAATAAAAAATTCTAAAATGAAATAGATTTAAAACGTATTAAAAACTAAACAAAACAATTTTTTTCTAAATGTTATTTCAACCTAAGGGAACCAAAAATGTCGCCCTGTTGCGCCTAACACATCTAATTGGTAATAAAATTCGTTCCTGACATTTAAAAAATTCACTCTGTAGGAGTTGGCGAACCAATTTTTAGCACCTAACCTTCGCAGTCACGCACTCGCTCGTGTTTATGTTTATAAATTTGAGATGTTGCATATCCCCACAAAAATAAATCATTAGGCGCCACGTCGGGGATCTTGGTAGCCATTTTATTGTGCGCTCTTCCACTTATAAGACGATCGGGAAAAGTGTTGTGTAAAAACTTTGCACTCTTCTTACATTATGATCAGGACAGCCGTCTTGCTGGTACCAAATCTCTCCGAAGTTGACGTCAAGAGCTTGAACAGCCGGAAAATGCTGATTCAACAAAATGGATAAATATTTTGGGAAGGTTACCAGTGACCAAACATGAAATAGGACCAATGACATGATCACCTAAAATGCCGGCCCAAACAAATTTACTTTCTGTGGATTATTGGTACGTAATGGCACACTCAAATGTTTATTTTCCCTGGATCAATATGGAACCTACAGAAGGATTATGCCGGCCATGTATGGAAAAGATGTTTCATCAGTGAATTAAAATATTCTTGATGAAATTTTCGTTTTCATTAGCGTTTTACATCATGGTTTCATAAAAATCCATTCGTTTCGTACGGTCTTCAGGAAAAATTTCTTGGGTAGTCATAATTTTTAGCAGTGGTACTTATTTCTTTTCAAAATATTCCGCACTGTTCGCTCTTGTACACCAACTTCTTGCGAGATTTGTCTACTCGAACAAGGTGCATTTACCTCGGCGAATCTACAGACATTAGTTTCTCGCCTTTCCCGATCTTCCCTTAAGTAAACTGTAGGCTCGTCTTCGTCATTTAAATGACCACATTTTTCTGCAATTTGTCGTACATCCCACAGACTCAAACTTATGAATGTTGTTTAATACAGTTTGAACCATTCAGGGGACGGGTTTTCCAATATAAAAATGAATCGCCCGATAACTCCCTCAGCAGTATTACCGCCGTAATACCACTTGATCATTTGCCTTTTTCTTCAGTTGTATAAACATACATTTTTAAGTTAAAGATAAATGCCAGTTTAACTTACCACGCTAACGGCTGACACAATAAAATAAATGAGACAACACCAACGTGACAGCAGTGCACCACGTGATCACAAAATTGTTTATTGCAGTGTTGCCAGATTGTGAAGTGTGATTATCAGAAAGTAACAATGAAATTACCAGATTTTAGGAAAAATTACCAGAAACTTCAAATAATATGCCAATATTCAAAAACTTTATTATAAAAAAATAAATAAACGAAAGTAAAACAGTATATTGAATAGAAACTTTTCATATAATAACAATTGGCTGTCAAGTTCAACTTCAGAAATTATATTATCATCTTCATTTTCGTTTATATTTTTGGATAATATTATGGAATTTTATGATTCTTTCACGCATTCTGAACTTAATAAAATACCATTTACTATGTTCGTCATTAATTGATTTTTGGTTATAGGTTTGATCTTTTTGGTTTTGATTAAATTACGTTAACCTTTGTAAAAAATATGTCCACATGCACTGCGTGTAGTCTGCATTCATTGCAGAAAGAGGGGTAAAGGAGCTCTCATTTTTCGTGCAGTGTAGCATTTATTTTATAATCATAAAATAAATGAGCGTAGCTGTATGAACAAAATCTGGTATGCCGCCCTACTACTAACTAGATATCGCCAAATGTTCATCGCAGTTGGTAAAATGGAACAGTATATTCCATTGCATATTATGCACTTTACATGAAACAATTTTAGTTATTTCTCAAGGTGGTAAATAATTTTATAAAAAAAGTGACTTTCCCAAAAAATTATCGTAGATTATGCCATTATTAGAGGCTCCATTAATAACTAGCAGTTAAAATTCCAAATTGTAAATTTTGGTAATTACCAGGCATTTGGCAACACTGTTGTTTGTTCTATCTACAATAAACTTAGTGTAGAAAGGGAAGGGATCAGACTCAAACGGATGAATGACTGAGTACTGGAGTGCGTACCGGATCACATGTGGAAGGGATTTCGAAGAGAAGAAGAAGTCCCCTCGTTACTTCGTCAACACAATAACGCAGAAAAATATCAGTGATCATCAGTCTTTTTCTTGTCGCATAAACATACTCTAGTTATTAATCCTTTAACTAACACGATAACGGCAGGTACTAATAAAAGAAATGTGTCCAATACTGTATACTATTTGCTTGAAAAAAAAGCGTCGTATGGCAGTGTTGCCAAAATTGAATATATTCAAATAATCAGTGAAAACAAATTTTCTGGCCAGAGAAGTCAAAACTACCATTCAAAAACTTTATTATAAAAAAATAACTTAAAAAGTAAAATATTTACAAGAAGGATTATTGAATAGAAACTTTTCAAATAATTTAGCCGATAACATATATTTCTTAAGTATAGTAAAATTAATAGCAACAGTATCTAGATTTCAGAAATAACAATAAAGATAAAACTGTATGTTACATACAGTGTTGCTTCTGGTTTGATATTAGAAATATAAAACTTTTCTTACATTTTGTGTCATAAAAAATAATGTGCTGTTTCCCAATGGGAACACATTGTTGTTTAAACGTTTATATAACGTTAATTAACGCTACGTAAACCTTAATTAACGTTACATAAACGTTTAAGCAACAATGTGTTCCTATTGGGTTATGGCTTAGGGAATTTCTTTATTGTTATAGTAGTGTACAACATTATTTAATAGTATTCTCATTTAAACATGTTCAAGTTCAATATTTAGGATTCCACGTTAATTTATGATTAAATGACCTACTTTTAATTTCGATGAGAACAATTGATCATTATAATTATTTCTTTTGTGTTTTTCTTAAATAGTACAAAATATCTCAATGGATTTTTGCATTCGTATAATCGACATAATTTTTTAATTAGCAAAGTAGTAGTTAGTTTTTTTATATTAAAATGTAGAGAATATTACTCTACCTTATTTCACTAAATTTCTCAATTTTTAAACGTTTAAATTTGCTGAAAAATAATCCAGTTAAAAACATAATAATACGTTCTTTAATGCTTTATAAAAATGCCTAAATTTTTATTTAAACGGGAGTTTCCTTTTACACGCTCTTTTAACTTTTGAAGCTATAAAGCTTGCAATTCTGGAAAATATGGAAACACTAAGAAAAGTAAAAGGCCCACTTAAACATCATTCAACGCTGAAGTAGCGGAACAGTCTGCTATGGTAATTAAATTTTTCTTATACCCTTATTTTAAATAATTGACTATAATTCCTGGCGCTTGAGAGTGCTCGGAATTTAGCATTACTAAGACTCAACGAATTATCTTAAAATTGCTGATAGAAATAAGATATGTCTGTGTTGTCATATAAAAATCTATTAAATAGCAAAAATAAGGCAAGTGTTTTTTTTATATACGTTTTGAAATTGTGGAAATCTCTTATTTGTTAATTATTTTATAAAGATATGCCATATACAATACAGTTTTATATACAAAAAAATACAAACATTTACAGTGTCTCCAAAGAAACGTTCGTCCTGTTGGGGATGGGTTCAACAAGTAAAATTAACTTGAAATGACGAAATGTCTCATTAGCCATCGTTACCAAATGTGGACCAATTACGTCATTATGTAATTAATAATCCAGTGCATAAATACCACCGCCCGGCCCTGAAGCGATGGTTTTTGAATTAAATGAACATTTTCGTCAGACACTGGTGGAGGTTCAGAGACATTTTGGGAAATCCGACATCTTGGTTTTTTACAAAAAAATAACTCGAAGTTGTCTCTCACCATCGCCGTGTAAAACTTGACCTTCTGGCCTAAATGAATTCCGCTTCATCTGAGTGTTCTGTGGATAACCAAATGCAAATTCCGATGATTTGTCTTAAACTAATTCGTTCTTCTTGAATCTTAATCAAAAATATACGACAAGCAGTTAATCCGTTTTATATTTAACAAGTTCAAGAATTCTTACCCGGAGATAGGCCTCTGAGCGTTAATTTTTGTGCAGTAATACATGAATGAATGCAAGCTAATCCAGATTTTTATATAATATTTTGTTTGCTGATAGCAACATTTAGCAGGCAAGAGATATTTAATTCTCACAGTGCTTATTTTTGTGCTGATGAAAATCCAAAGTAAATAAAAGTAATTCACTATTAGCATATGCACAAACTAAATGTTTGGACAGCAACATTGGAAAATCATTTAATTTTTCCGGGTACATTGAATGGAGCAACTTTTTTTAAACAATTATATCAAATTTCTAGGGATATCCTAATTAACAGAAGACAAAGGTTGTTTTCTATGCACATGGCGTTCCTCAGGTAATGGCTACACACTCTTTTTCAGAAAGAAGGATTGGTAAAGGAGCACCTAACCATTACTGGCCTGTATGTTAGCTTGACCTCAACCTGCTTGATTTTTCATTATGGGGTATTTAAAAATCAAAAAATTATAACACCGAAATCAATGCTATTGAAGAATTGATAGAGATAATCGTCAATACTTTTTTAATGTCTTGAAGAATAGAGTCTGAAGTCTAAATAGAATTGGTGTTATAATTATAAAATTGTATAGTACTTGTGTGGTTAATTTTTTCGATTGAATAAGAGTTTTTGTTACATTTTATAATAGATATAAAAAATATATACATATTTTAAAAAAAGGATAGATGGCCGATGGCGTGTCCACGAACCCTCAAAGAAATAAAGTATGATAAACGTCGGCAAATTTAAAATGCACGTACTTTTTAATAACTGAAGTGGATACCCTTATAAAAAATGAACGACAAAACCATAATCACCAATAACTCTTTATATTTGTCCACGGATTTCCCCACAAAAAACTCAAAATGATGTATTACGAACCCATAAACATGACAGGTTATTTTACTGCTCTTTCATAAGTAAAACTCCCAGCTGGTAATTCTAGTGCAATATATAACAGTTTGTCACGTGTCGTAAGCCATTGAATTCTAGGAAAATGAAGCAAATTGAGGCATAAATTTACGAATAATTGTTATGTTCCTTTATCAACGTGTGTCGCATATGTAACACGCCACATCCGTTAGTTGTGTTTACTTCCGAATCCTGCAAAACGTTTCCGGATTTGATGTTATAGCAATCTCGGAATGTTATTTTGTATTCAAAAGCGTTAATTATCATCAGTTTGTTTATGTTTATTTACGAAATTAGATGTTGCCAGGTTTGTCACAACACTACAATACATAATTTGCTACTTGTATTTTTCGGGAAAATATTGCATCTTCAATTAAGATTTAATGTATTTTGTTTGTAATATACAAAAGTAACGGATTAGCGCTGTAACTTTGCTAGTAAATATTTTTTGAAAAAAGAATTTCTTTCAAGTGTTGTTGTCGACTACAAAATGGTGCAACTTTTTAAGAGA
This sequence comes from Rhamnusium bicolor, assembly GCA_029963845.1. Classification (NCBI taxonomy): domain Eukaryota; kingdom Metazoa; phylum Arthropoda; class Insecta; order Coleoptera; family Cerambycidae; genus Rhamnusium; species Rhamnusium bicolor. The sequence continues at coordinate 58,559 of JANEYF010003606.1, forward strand.
TAAATAATTGAAATATTATGACGACTGGTTTTGGAAACTATAGAAAAATAGAACAAGAAGTTCTGCAACTTATAAAACCTCAGAGGTATCTAAATCGAAACCAATCTTTAGTGATGCACCTAGAAGTGGACTACCAAGTCGGTAATCAATGATGATAGTTTGTTGATTATTCTTTGAAGGTTTCAAAAGGATCCACAAACTTCGACTACGCAAATCTGAATCGTTGAAGTGTCATTAGGAAAGTCCATTTCATTCAGGAGCTTTCTTCAAGACGATTTTGACAAAAGAGTCCAGTTTTACGAAGAAATTATGGAACTATGTAATAATGACAATAATTTTACGCACAACATTATTTACGAGGCAACATGATTGTCGCTTATGGTAAATGTATAATCCTCACTGTATTAAAAAAGCCTGAAAAAGTAACTGTGCGGCAGGAATTTTGTATGGACGCACTTCTCACTCTTTATTTTATTAAGCGAACTTTAAACAGTGTAAAGTACATATTTGGAATTATTGAAGAAAGATAATCTTCCTGCTTTGCGGAATGAAGAAGTGCCTGAAAACGTTTGGTTTCAATAGAATGTCCTCCTCACTATCGAATAATAGTTAGATAGTATTTAAATATTACATGCCTTGGTCACTGGATTGACAGCTGATATGTCATTGAATGGCCTGCACGTTCTCCGAATCTAACTCCTCTTGATTTTTTTCAAGGCAGACCTAATAATCTCGCAGATTTAAAAGAACGGTAAGGAATTAAATGATACAAATACCCCAAACGTTTTATGTTAATTCTACAAGAGATTTTGTCGATAGCCTTAGTTATTGCAGAACAGTTAGTTTAAACAAAGTTTTTTTTATTACTTCCTCACCCCCTCAAAGTGAGAAAGGTTATGTATTCGTAAAAAAAAATTTGAAAATTTTTATTGCATATCTGGACGAATCTCGACGAATTATGACGATACACAAAATTTCAGACAGAAAAAATTTTCTGTTTGTGGTGTCTGTCTGTGTGGTTCCGATAGCAGGTACAGTTTTTGAGATAAAGCTTTCAAATTTGGTACACACATTCTAGAGGTCAAGGAAGAGATTGATTTCGTTGATGAGCAAAATCGGTCTCAATGTCTAAAAGAAATATTAGTGACATTCCACCAATGTGCCTTTTTTGAAACGTCAAAAAATGTGACTTTTTTTGAAACGTCAAAATGACTTTTTTGAAACGTCAAAATGCGATTATTTTGAAACGTCAAAAATGTGACCTTTTCGAAACGTCAAAAACGTTACTTTTATTGAAACGCCACCACACGTCGAGTTCTACTACGGTGAGGAAGTTCTGATTCCCAAGTAATTGGTAGCGGTTGTTTTTTTATATTAACTTCGTCTTAATTGTTTCATTTTTCATTTTGTGGACGTTATTACAAACTTTATTTTTTTGAAGCTAATTCAAATCATGTTCAGATGATGCTAACTTGATGATGAAATACACATCATGCATAATATTTGACGTAAAATTGTCAGGCTCCGTTTAAAAACACAGAACAGTTATTATTTTCAATTTAAAAAAAATTAATAAATATTTTTTCTGTAGTTCGTACAATTTTCTGCACCTATTAAAAAAACAATAATAGGAAAGTAAGAAACGTAAAATGATTAACTTTTTTAATTACAGGAATAATGGCAAGCCTAGCTCAATGACATTGCTACTCCATTGTTTTCTTTAGGGGTTGAAAATACCAGCTTAAAATTAATTAGAATGGTCCCTGCGGATTTCCATTTCAAATTTCAGATTGGATGACAAGTTTTTGTTAGTGAATTAAACGAATTAATTTAAATATACTGTTGGTTGTTGTTGGCTTGTTTGTTTCTCAAACAAAAAAAATATTACTTTGTTGGTACTTAGTTGAAGATGTCCTGTTAACTTCTCAACTTCTAATTGAAACTTAAATAGATGTAGAAAGTTTTCAGAAAGGACATATAAACTTCCGTCTTTAATTTGTTAACTTGTAGTTTTTTATATAGGTTGATGAAAAAATACATTAAATAAATTGTTCATCTATCTTCCTCATAAGATGACAAATTGGTACAATTTCAGAACGTATATAGAGGAACTGGTACAAATATGGCTATCATTTTATTTTTGAGCTCTGAACTTTGTATTTTTTTGCTAAAACTTTGCACAAATCTGGCAACTGATATTTAATTTATTCAGTAACATGATGCTATAGCGATTTTTTGAATATTGAAAAAATGCCTTTTTTAAGCTAATAACACTGGAGGACAAAAAAAATATTTTTTGTAACATGTACCTGTATAGCATATCCCACTGGATTAAAGCATTCTACTAACAAATGACAAGCAAAGAGTCGTAAGATGTAACGTTTTTTTGTTACATTAATAAAATTTTATGGGCATGAATGACATTATTGTTAATTTTACTAATCTGTTTATTGCTATATATCAATGATGTACATGACATATATGAGGCTTACATACGGTGCGTCCATAAAGTAACGCATTCATTATTAGGTAAATAAACAAAATTATTGAAAATTCCCGAAACACGTCTATTTTTGATTTTAATTTACTGTTTTTTCAAAGAATAATTTAATACACAGGGTGACCTACCTTCGAGTAATGACGTCATCACCGGTTTTTTTAAATGGAACACCCCACCTTTTCCCAATTTCTGGATGTCCCTTGCAGAGCTGAATCCAAAAATGTATCACAAGTTGCTTCAAATTGGTATAGGGTGGGCAACAATACCACAAGTTATTTACAAATGAATAAACGTACTAAAACATTAAATGAAATTAACGTATTGTGATACAACTACTTTGATAAACTATTAAAAACGCCCCAACCACATTTATTAGTGATCTTTGCTCCTTGGTTATACCGTACTATTTTTATTGTTTGTAGGTATTTTTTGCCATTTGTTTTTTTAATTGACGATAAGAACTGTCATAAAAAGTTCACTTCTGTATTGTTAACGCTTCAAAGTAGGTACGTTTACGTGAAATCTAAATCTAATTTATCATATTAAAACTGTTTTTTGAAAATGCCTTTAACTGAAAGGGAGAGGATTGAAATTTTAATGATGATTGGTGTTGGCGATAGGATGCGGACTCAACAAGAGGTATGCAGATTATTTCATGAAATGCAACCAGATCGTGAACCTATTTCACAATCTGCGGTAAATAGAATAGTGCGAAAATACAGAGAATTAGGACATGTGAGGGATGCACCAAAGCAAGGTAGACCTAAAGTTAATGAAAATATTCAACAAGACGTAATTTTGCCGACAGTAGAAAATCCACATTGTACAGTGCGGGGAGTATCTAGGGATTTGAATATTGGAAAGTCTTCAGTGTCGAACATTTTTAAAAAGGTAAAATACCATCCTTATAAAGTACGTCTCATCCATGAATTGGCTGAAGACGACTTTGACCGAAGAAATGAATTCTGCGAGTATACGATGGACCAAAATAATCGAAATAACAATTTCATTGCTAACGTTTTATTTTCCGACGAGGCAACGTTTTACTTAAACGGGCATGTTAATCGGCAAAACACCTGTTATTGGTCTCAGGAAAATCCACACTGGATGCAAGAATGCCATACGCAATGACCATAAAAGGTCAATGTGTGGGCTGGTATTGTGAGAAATACAATTGTTGGTCCATATTTTTTTTATTAAAATTTGACAAGAGCATTGTATCTGAATTTCTTACAAAATACATTAGTTCCTAATTTGACCCGGCTTTTTCCTGATATTCAAATAGTCAATACTTTATTAGACAGCAGAATATGGTTTCAACAGGATGGCGTACCGTCACATTTCGCTGCAGCTGTGTGCGAGTTTTTACACAGAACCTTTCCAGATCGGTGGAAAGGAAGAAGTGGAACAGTGGAATGGCCCGCTAGATCACCTGATGTTAGTCCACTAGACTTCTTTCTATGGGGTTATTTAAAATCTAAAGTCTATACCAACAGACCTGGCAGAGACGAATGTATTGCCCCGTTAGGTCATTGTCTAGCGATCAATGGAGAACAATTTGAACATTTATTGTAAATTGTCTTTTGTAAAAATACAGTAACGTATACCTTTCTAATTAAATTTTTATAAGCACCTTTTGTATTGTTACCCACCCTGTACCAATTTGAAGCAACTTGTGATACATTTTTGGAATCAGCTCAGCACGGACATCCGGAAATTGGGAAAAAAGTGGAGTGCTCCATTTTAAAAAACCGGTGATGACGTCATTACTCGAAGGTAGGTCACTCTGTATATTAAATTATTATTTGAAAAAATAATAAATTAAAATCAAAAATCGACGTGTTTCGGAAATTTATGCGTTACTTTATGGACGCACTGTATATCTACAAAGATAGAGAATAATTTTTTAAAAAACATGCTGTTTATTTTTTTTCTTTTTATAGTCTCGCTTCAGGAACCAACAGAAATCACCCATCATGGCTGGATCCCATCGTTCTTGACAACGAATTCACATTGTTGATAAAATCTTTCTCCTTGCTCGTTGCTTACCGCACCCAAATTTTCAGGAAAAAAATTTAAATGAGAATGCAGAAAGTGACTTTTTAAAGACATACTGCAACCAAGCGTTTGGTACGAATCTAAAACTGCACTTTAGCTAATTGCTTGTAGTTTTCATCCTTCTTGTTCCCTAAAAATCCCTTGACTACGCTTACAAATGAGTTCTAAGTTCTGAGTTCCTGTCTGTTGAGTGTTCCTTTAAAATCTGCATCGTCAAGCAATTTTCTAATTTGCGAATCAATAAAAATGCCTTCTTTAAGTTTGGCGTCACTTAATTGGGGAAAAAGTTGTCTTCAGTATTTAAATCCTTCATCCTTTTATATTCATAGCCTTGACAACATTTTTCATTAGCTCAAGTTTAATTGAAGTGGTGGGAAAAGAATATTTTTAGGGTCTACAAGGAGCACATATTTAACATTACTAGTTCCTGGTTTAAATTCTTTCCTTTCCTGCCAAATTCTTTTCACATATTGTTCTTTTACTGCACGGCTGTCCCATAAACAAAGAAAACAGCAATATTTTGTAAAGCCTCCTTGAAGACCTACTAAAATGGCTATTACTTTTAAATCCCCACATATTTGCCATTTGTATTTGTTGTAATTAATTTTATTTAAAATGGTGCTCATACTGTCATAATCCTCTTTCATTGATACTGCATGAGCAATTGATATATAGGTGGTTTTAAATTTCCATTATGTAGTAATACAGCTTATAAACTTGGAGAAATCTATGAATAAGCGCCACTCAGGAGAGGAATGTTCTATGTTAAGTTTCTGCATTAAACCATCAATATCAATACACGAGCATAGTGAATTTTCCATATTATAAAATGCGGAAAATGTTGCATTTCTTTTTCTTAAAGTCGTAATTTTTGTTTCTTTAGTCAGTAAGTTCCACTCGTTAAATCGGGAGCCAAGAAGTTCTGCTTATTGTTTTTACATCCCCAAGTCACGTACCAAATCATTAAATTCATTTTGAGCAATTAACTGAGGGTCACTAAAACTTACTTAAATATACACTGGTCTGAGCTGTCTGAAGAGTCGTTACTATCCCCATTACCTCCCAAAACAATATTTTGCCAATGTAAAGGCGCAGTTGGCACTGGTAAGTCTGATGCATTGTGAAGAACAGGTGGGTTGTCGCCATACCATTAGAACCGCAAAAGACATGCTTTTTCTTTTCCCTTTCATCCACTGCATTAGGTGACACGCTACAACTTACACAACAAACGTGAGGAGCTCCCAGTTGTTTGTCTTGATCTCCGCCTAATACTCCAAAATATAGAAAATACGCTTTTTTCACATTTTCAGACAATGGCCTCTGTGGGTTGAGCCAAAAGAGAAACTAAAAAAAGCTATTAAACAGAATGTTCGAACCGGTTAACACTTTCCTACCTTTGTCATTTAAGATGTATTTTAATTTAAAATTAAAAAGAGAGTAATTAAAATTAAGTGTTTTTTTAAAAGAGAGGAAAGATTTTAAATTATAAAAAAATTATTAATAGGTTAAAAGCCTCTTGTGACACAAGAAATTCTCCACAAAAAGGTAGCAAAACTTGTCGTGAGGTTTTGCCAACTTTGGCGGCGTTTGACTGGATATTTTTGTCGTAACAGAATTATGTAGACAAACAAAACACCTTCTAACAGACTCAATTGGGCACTTGGAAGGTTCAAAGCAAGACTGATACTGAAAATATCCCACTTTACTTCACCTTGCTCTTCTAAAATTGCCGCCCCATCATAAAATATATTACCTGGCAATATAATAGGGTCTATTGTGTTCACGCAAAAATATACGTATTAGGACTATTGGATATTTTTTCAGTTAACAATATAAACACAGTAATGTAAATTATGTTACAAAATTGTGTCGGTGAGCGTAATTAATTAAAACAATGCACTTTTATTAGTCTGACCAACTGTGCTACAAATATGAGCTGGTATATAATTTTGACCCCCGAACTGCATAAATTGAAGGCACCAGAAGCGTAAAACTCAAAAATAGGCCAAAATAGTGCTAAAGCAGTTTATTTGATTCTTAACAATTTTTCTAAAAATGAAAAAAAAAAACAAATTTAAATTCGTTAGCCATAATCCGCAACAAAAAGGCACTGAATCCATTGTTCTCCCCTAGCCCATATTTATAGCTCTAAAATAGCCCATATTGGAAAACAACCTAAAAATGTTCAGGGTAGGAATATAAAACTATTGTGGAACACGAGGGTCTTACATATTCCCTTCAAACTAGCATGAAAAGCTTCTATCTTTAATAAATTTATAATCTGATGTAATTAGATACCTGCAAAATTTTAAATCTGCACCGGAAACTTCAATTGTCACTAATGTTTTTAGAAATGCAGTAGTAGCGGTAACTATATATGCATACCTTTTAAACTGAACTAGTACATGCGGCCATTTAATAAATGGCGACTTGTACAACTGAATAGTCCATAATAAATGCCTAGTACCAGTTCTTCTATAATTTAGATGCGCTTCATCATGAATTATTATTATTAGTCATACACTTTTATAATGTTAAAGTAATATTTACAAAAGTTAATAGTGTCACATAGTTACACCTAGTATGTTACAATTATACAGGGTGAGTCCCGTACACATATCATTTAAAATGGATATCTCAATGTACAATGGATATATAAAGCTTCGAACAGAATTCGTTTTTTTAAAAGTCACCCCTTATAACTATGAATAATTTTGCTTCTTTTTTTTTGAAAAACATATTTTTTCCAATTTTTCTTGAATATCCTTAACTTATTTCCATGTTTGTAAATAAAACTAATGTAACAATACGTTATGTTAGTCTCAATCATATTATTATTAGTTTGTTAGATATCTACGAGTGTATGTTATAAAATTATTTTATACACAAGATATTTCCTTCACCCAACTCAATAGAATAAAAAGAACAATTTTATTAAATTCCTGTCACCTACAGCGCACAAATACAATCCTTTTATATCATTTCTTCCCCAATATTTCTTTATAATATTTGATTATTTTCGCTCGATAGCTTTGAAGGAATCCAATAGCATTCCCCTTTATGATTACAAATCACGTATATATCCCCAACCTTTTAACAACCACACAAAATACCCCTATTACGAAGAAAAGAGCTCACAAGGGACTCTATCATCCGAAGCTGAAGACTTTTTATTTTCAATGAATATGAAATTTAAAAAGTGAAGTAAATGAAGTTTCTTTGCGCCCTATTGCGATCAATAAGCAAGCCAATCAGACGGGTGTCATGTTGATTTGAAGATGCCGATCCCGGCCGGGGTTTGCAGGGCAGAGGTGGATGCGGATCGGAATCGCTCCCCAATCGAGGGTGCGTGAGGGTAGAATCAGCTTTCGATTGCCTCGTGGATAAATTAACAGCCCTTTATGTTGTTGAGGATTGCGGTTGGCTTGGTCACCTCTATATTTGCACCGTAACTGATTTGATAGATAATATTAAGCCTTTGCTCTTTTAATGCATCAATTTAATCGATATTTTAACCATGGCAACCGTTACGTCTTCTCGCCTATTTTGTATTCATTATGATATGCAATTATTCCAATAATATGCACACAATAGGTGCGTTCTTTCTAACTGAGATCTCATTTAATATAAGTAGTTTTATGGTTACGGAGGTTACATCAAATCAAATTATGCTTTTGCGTATGCAGTGTAACCGTAAGACAATTCATATTAGCTGAGCTCTCAGATAGAGAGAACGCACCTAATATTGGAGAAACTTAATAACTTAATACGACACATTTAAATTTAATCTGTATTGAGAAAATATTAATATTTGTGTTTGATGTTTTCCAGGAAACTTAGTATCCAACTAGTTACGAACATTCCGTAGATATGGGGCTGGAGAGCCGTCTAATTGAAACCAAGCCGTCACCCTTGATATCAGGGGAACATCTTCCCTCATATTGGCATGGTCACGTTCTAAAAATGCCAGAATTTGATGACGTTTTTTTTCGAAAACCGTCCGTATGGACAAAATAGAACAATACTTTTTTTCTTCTAATTTCTACGGGCAATTAAAAAACTAAGTTTGTGAAACATCCATTGGCGTACAAGTTCTAAACAGAAAAAGGGGTTACAGACTCCAATTTCTACACCATTGGATATTGAGATAAATAAGTTATAGTGACAAAAATATGGCACTATTAAGCCAAAAAACACGCGCCAAATTTTAAATTAGAAGCAATCAATTGTTTCCTAGTACCTACCGAAAAACTTAATTTTTTTTAAACTCGAAATCGAAGAATATTTCGAGACATGTTAAATCGAACTGTTTACCTGAAAATGAAGTTCTCTACTATAAACTAGGACACTCTGTATACGGCCATGTCCTATTGCCAAATTGTTCATAAAGGTCATTTTGAAGCTGTTCCTGTACTCAAATTCATGGGGATTTTTAATACAACGGTTTCACAGACCCTACAAACATACTAAAAAAATCAGTTTTGTTGTTTCTTGGAATAAATAGATAAACGAACAAAGCATTTCTTGCTAATTCGCTGACACTCCAGAAATAAAAAAAAATAGTGGAACGCTTTCGAAACTTTCTGCTTAATTATAATAATTCGCACCGAATCACAAAAATGTAGCACGTAAATCATGTTTTCGATCAGACATAAAATCTGATTTTTCTTACATTTGAATCATTTCATTTCCCATTACTTCTCTTCGAGTTATCGGGGATAATAAGTAAATTTGACTAAAATTCATTTCTGAATTTTCATATTTCTAATAATCTACAAGAATTTATCATTATCAAATAATAAAATGTCGGTCGTCCGAGATATTAATTAATAGTACCCTAGATGTTAAAGATAATACCATCAATGTCAATTATAAAATGAGGAATGAAGTATATGATCCCCCTGACTACGGTTAACGTCGTTACGACACAGGTTCATCTTAAACTTTATAGTTATCTGGAAAAGCTAGAGGATAGAGTTCTCTGCTATGACACGGACGATGTTATCTACACATCAAAAGAGACGGAATTTGAAGTCCCTACTGGAGAAGTTATTGGTGACATGACAGATGAGGTGGAAAGCTACGACCCGGATTCATATATTATCGAATTTGCCAACGGAAGTCCTAAATATTATACATGGTACCTGGTATAATATCATGAAATATGTAAAGTTAAAAATATAGTCCTAAACTATTCTGCTTCCCAGCTGGTGAATTAAAAGACGCTTAATGAAAGTATTTTAGAACCCTCAAGACCAATAGATATTACCTCGAAGAACATTAGAAGAACGAGGGAGCACAAGGTCTTTACTAGAGAAAAAACAAGCATTTTTGTCCAAATTCCATCAAGAGATTTTTTTTAGAAGACTATGGCTCTGTACCGTATATACATAAGAAAGCGAAGCAAGTCAGATATTTTCTGTCTTGATATATCTTCTGTAAACATATATCTGCTAATATCTGTTACATTTATTTTATTATGCGTATGATAATCCCCTAACGAACTCGCGTACGAAATTAAAAAAGTTAAACCTATTCACCAAAGAATTGTTAAATTATCCTTAAAATTCTCCCTTTCAGACCACAACATGGAAATACGCCAAACATTGTGCAAAACAAGAAACAAGGACCATCATCACCACAGAACAGACATCTGGATATACATTTCTTAAGAGGACTAAGAACCAAGACTTATACGTCTATGACTAATACTATCAGATTCATAATAATGTAATATTTATACAGTGTTCTTACAAGAACATCATATTATTCTGTAATTCCAATGTACAAAAACTTTCTCCTGTGTTACTGGCTGAAGATAGCCATTTAATTCATCCAATAAAATACTTATTATTATTATTATTAATATTATTGAAGTCTTTAAATTTATATATTTATTCATTATTTAAGTATCTTAAATTGAGAACTCTCTAACTCTCTAGAACACCCAAAAATCTTTTGAAAAAAGTCAACAGAGAGCACCGTATCTAAATTGAAGTTGTTTAATGAAAAAACTCTGCAAATTTGGATTTGGATTACATAATAATATAATATAAAGTGAGATAAAGAAACAAAGAAAGCTAAGAAAAGTTATCTAAAAACAGAGACTAATGAATCATGTGCATATCTTCAAAGTATAAGAAAAGAGGTGAAAAAAGCAATAAATAGGGGAAAGAGCTGCATATTTTAAGCAAAAGTTTAAACAATACCGAAATAATAACACTAACATTTAGTTAGAATCAAAAAAGCTAGGAATTCACGAAAAAGTTAACAATGTGGAATTACCGCATGAGCTAAATGACTATCAAGTAATAAGTGACAACCTTCCAAATTGAGTATTTAAACCTGAAATTAATCAAGAAATGATAGCTCATTACAATACTAAAGGTGACGTACCAACCTTTAACCTCCAATATATAGATTCTGAATCTATAAAAAAAGGCACTACATAGAATAAAACCCAAATCTGTGGAAATTGATGGTATATCTGTGTATATACTACCATTGCTGTTGCCATATTGTTTGCTTCCCCTAACGCACATAACTAATGTATCGTTAGAACTGGGAGTGATACCCAATGATTGAAAAATTGCAATAATACAACCGATACCTAAGTCAGATACTGTGAAAGATGGTAAAGATTTGCGACCAATAAATATTCTGCCAACTGCATCAAAAATACTAGAAAGAATCGTATATAACCAACTATACGATCACTGTAACTGGCTGTCTCAACACTATCTAGTGTTGTAGATAACATAATAACAGCAAGAGATCAAAGTATGGCTACTGTAATTGTCCTAATTGACATGTCAAAAGCTTTTGACTCGGTGGATTTTGACTTACTGGTAGCAAAGCTGCAGTCCTATGGAGTTAGGGAAAGTTCTTTATCTTGTTTCAGTAATTACCCTAGTGGCAGAACAGTTATTGCTAGAATTCAAAAAACAAAATGTGAATGTTTTTTTCTCAGTCATGTACAGTTGAATCAGAGGTACCACAAGGGTCAATATTGGGACCATTACTGTTTAACAATTCACTTTAGATGCACCAGCTGTTCTAGAATGTGGTAAATTATATATGTATGCTGATGACTTCTCAGCTTCTCATATGAAAAAATTAAAGCAGCCTTTGAAGTTCTAAATGATTTAGTAAGTTACATAACAAAACAATGGTCTCCAAGTGATTCCATCTAATTAGCAATTAATTGCATTTGGTCCTAAAAAACTTTCTAAGTGAAATGAAGCTGAACTATCAACTCAAAATCAAAGATGAAAATATAAAGTATAGTGTAAGAGTAAAAAATTTTGGCTTGCTAATGGATGAAACTGTATGTACAAAATAATCTTAGTGTGGCATTTTTTTAGACCACAAACACTATATCAATATAAAAATATTGTACCTAAGAATGTAAAAATTCTATTTGTTGACTCGTTGATTCTCTCGCTATTTAATTATTGTGAATGTGTATATTGCCCATGCTTAAAAGAAAAAACAAAGAGGAAAATCCAAAGAGTGCAAAATGCGGGAACTAGGAACTGTCTGCAATTGCCAAGACGTGAGCCCACTAATAATAATAATAACAATAACACCACATGTAATGACAACCCCTTTATCACTGAATGTCTTAAATGACATTGTGCGGGAGAGGGTTACACATTAAGAGACAACGGACATACATCCAATATCCGAGTATAGTACGATTAATCTCTCTCACAGAAATATCCCAGTGCCACGGCCGGGAATCAAACCCGGGACCCCGAGGTTTCGAGGCAAGTACGTTACCTCTAGACCACGGACCCATCATCACATACAAGAATAAAACTGGCTATAATTGGATGAAAGACAAAGATTGCATTTAATGTGTTTTGTGTTCAAAATTGTAACTGATAAACCGTCTGAATTCTTACATAAAAAGTTAAAATTTAGATATGACCGCATAACGAGAAAAAAGAACTAAATTAGACATTCTACGACATACAACAATAAGGTTTCAATCGAGTTTCTCTTATATTGCGCCTAAAATAACTAATACTAGACCTGAAGACTGTTTTAATATGGAAATAGATAAATTTATAAAGTATGCTAAACGTGAAAAACTGTACCTATTCGTGTAAATACTTTTAGTATCTTCACTTTTCAGAATATTTTTATGCTATAATTAGTAATACAATCTGGCATTTTCTCTTTATATTATTTTTACTGATTGTTTGAGAGTGAAGTGAAAATGTCTATTGACAATACTCTCACCAATGTGCTTTATTATTATTATTTGAACATATTATACTTACACCTAATTTCTTGTACTTATATCAAAAATTGTAATTTGTTTTTGTATTTTGTCTGAGCACGTGTAATAAACTACTTACTTTATTTATTATTATTTATTTATTTATTTGTATCTAAGTCTTTGTTACTCAGATGATGTCATTATTGTGACGTCACTATCTGGTACTATCCAGCCCAAGTGATCCTCTCTCTACTACTAGCATAAAAAGAACTTCAGATATCACATAGCAAATTAAATCAATTCGACCAAATAAATATACCTATGTACGTAAATGCATTGTTTAGATGGTGTCAGAGTTGCGATTTTTTCAAGCAACTTCATTCAACATTCATGGTATGGCACTGTTTTCTGGAACACCCTGTATATTTAAAGTTTTATAAGAGGTACCTTCAATAGACAATGTTTTAAATCAAATTCACTACACTCACATAAATATTACAATAAAAACAATTTTAATGATTAACTTCTTCCTTAAATTTAAATCAAGAAAATACATTAATTATGAATTAGTATCTTGATTACAGAACGTAGTTTATCTTACTAGAGTTGGTGTTGATCTCAAATAATTTGCTACTCCTGTAATCACTTTTAGGTGTAAATTCCACCACGATACAGTGTAAACCGTCTTTTTTATGCTTCCCTTACAAACCAGTAAAGGCGGCGTTGGACGACACAAATTTTGCGACTCGTTAGGTTTTACCTCGTCTTGCACCTAGTCCGTGTTACAGCGAGCTATATTGTCTTTGACTCATTAAATATATACTGCGCAGGAACGTGCTGTTAAAATGTAGTAAAACTAAATATTTATGCAATTTAGGTATTCCCAACTTCTCGTAAAACGGCCAACGCGTCATTTTGTTAAAACAGCAATTTTTGAGAGTATGTGCGAGATCTTTTATTTCAAACCAATTTATGCTGGATACAATGATGTCACAGATGCTGGATGTGTAATAATAAAATGACTTTATTTGAGAATAAAAGTATGTAATTCCTAAAAATAAATAATGTCCTGAGGCATTTGTTTTATTAAGCTGATTATTGTGAAAATAAAAATTACTTTAGCTGAGATTTATTCGAAATCAATTGTAACTGCATGACAAAATAATGTGAGGTATTCACATAAATATGAAAGAAAAAAGTTTCTTAACTAAATCTAGATTTGCTTTAATGCATGAAACAAATTAATGTTATAACATATTTGTGGCAAAATAATTTGACAGAGGCCAAAGTAGTTATTAATATTACACAAATGATGCGATAAAGTATAACAAAATTGCAAGAGAGAAAATTGTAGATTTACCTCTTTTTAATATGGACGTCACAGCAGTACAAGTAATTTAATTAAAAATACATTCGCTTATTTGAGAATTTTATTAGCTTATTAAATAATACATGACTGCCTAACCAATAGAACAGTTTATATAGGATTGGCCCTCTATCACTATTCATACTATTTTTACATTTTGTAATGTCTAAGTTTTCGAATGCGTCCAGCCGTCTAGTATTTGTTACATTTCGAATTAATCTTAAATTGCTCTATCGATTTTATGTTTGTTGAAAAACACATATTGAGCAACACTAGACTTATCTGTTCTGCCATATTTGAGATGAGCCATATGCTGCTTGAATCTAGTTTGAATTGATCGTCTAGTATGTCCAACATACTTTTCATTACAATCCTAACAGCTAATATCATAAATTCCAACAAAGTTGTTAATATCAGTGATTTTTGTAACAAACAGTGTAAAAATATCATTTACATACCTAAGCCAAATTCCAGGGACATGCTAGAATCTCTCCTGTTTCGAATCTGTTCATGAAGAGACTAGCAATGAATGGTGACGAAGAGTTGCCCATTGCTGTACTTTCATATTATTCGAAAAAAACTGGCATTGAATCGAAAGCAATTTTGTTTCATGCAGAGCTTCATAAGTTGAATATATTCTTGTATTACATCTTTACTGAAATTTTTTAAGTAAATCCTCAAGGTAATCCAAGGATCTGTATCCGAAAACTTGAAAACAATGAACAGCCTTCAAAGGAGATCAAAATATCACCTTTTTGCAATTGGATGTTTTTCGACTTATTAATAAAATCATTGGATGTAATCACAGAGGAACTAAATAGTGCGATGGGTAAACTTTCGAACTCCGCTGTTAACAATTTTGATAGGTGGTAAGTCGGCAATCCAGATGCTGAAACAACACGACGCATCGACTTTCCTTGTTTATGTATAAAGCTGCAAATCGTTTCTGTGCATCATGGTCGTAGAGTACAGATGTACTTACTGTCGCCGGCATTCACCTTGACCGCGAAACTCTTTCTCCAGTCCAGTCTATTATTAGCTTTCGAGTTGTGTACAATGTTAAGTCACTGGGGCGTATTGCATATTTTTTTGTGTTTTTATTTTATTTGTTTATTTGTTGTACTGTATTGTAAATATTAATTTAATAATAAAGCATAGCAGATGTACGTAGGGGTAGAAAACGGCCATTTGCTGACAAAGTGAATAAATTCATAGGTGAATTCCCGGATTTATTCTATGATGGTGCTAAAATAATTTGTAAATTGTGCGAGAAAGATTTGATGTGCTGGGATAAGCGTGATTGTGGACTTCACGTAAATAGTGTACACCATAAAAATAAAAAAAAATGGCGTGCCTTCGACAACACAGTTTATGTTTGATTTACTATTAATGCTGATTGCCTGTGATGTTCCGCTGCACATACTCGATAAACAGCCATTTTGAGAGTTCTGGAATAAATACAAAGCCCAGGTGAAGTTACCAAGTCGCACAACGTTATGTAACTATCTACCAACTGTATACATAGACATGGTAAATAAGATGAAATATGAATTAAAAAATACACGGCTGTGGTTATCTGTTGATGAGACAACAGATTGTAAAAAAAAATCTATTTTAAATGTTATAGTACGAGTACTGGACCCTCTTAAACCGACAGTTCCACTGTTACTTGTTAGCAAAAGACTAAGTCAGTGTACTAGCGAAAGAATTACCAGGGTGGTGCTGGAGACGTTAGAAAAATTTGAACTGTCAAAAAGTCAAGTGTTGATGTTTGTGACTGATGGCGCCGCGACAATGCGTTCGATAGGCCGTTCTTTGCAAGAACAAAGTTGTACCTTTATACTGGTTACGTGTAAAGTGCATGCTTTACATCTTGTGGCAGAAACTATTCGAAAAGGTTTTCCAGAGGTGGATACATTAATAGCAAGTACAAAAAAAGTGTTTCTTAAATCTCCTAAACGTCTCCGTGCATTTCATAGCAAGTGTCCCGGTATTCCTGAACCACCACAGCCGATTCTTACACGTTGGGGAACATGGTTGCAGGCAGCTTTTTATTATGCTGAATATTTCCAACAAATAAAAGCTGTGATACTACAATTCAATCCAGATGAGGCTGCAGCTATTAAGGAAAGCCAGACAAAATTCGAAGATATTTTCGTTGAAACAGCTTTAAAAAATATTGCGAAGAACTATAAACCCATTACATGAAAGCATAAAAAAATTAGAAAACAGTGCGTTGTCGTTAGCGGAGTCACTGCAATTAGTGGACGAAGTAAATCTCCTGATACACGCTATAGGTGACGCAACAAATGAGCGCGTTAAAGAAAAGTTCGCAAGTGTGTTAAATAAGGACACCGGTTTTACCAAATTAAGACAAATATGTGATGGTGCAGCCCCAGATCCGTTAAGTGAGTTGAAAGACTATTTTACGTATGCGTGTATTACATCAGTAGATGTCGAACGGTCGTTTTCAAAATATAAGAATATATTTTCACAAAAGCGAACATTACTCATGGAGACAACCATAGAAACATACCTGATGCTGCAAAGTGGCTACACATCGTCTCCAGTTTGTGATAAGCAAGCTAGTTCATTAAGCTAGTTAAGAAGGTAAGTTTTACACTTCGACCCACAAATTAGGTTCTGGCTTTGGACCGTCTAAGTGCCAAAAAAAAGGTAAGTTTTACATACATTGTTATAAATTGTAACAGTTTATTGTTTCTCGTATTAGTTAATTTCGCATACGCCACTGTCCCATGGAACATTTTTGACAGCCCTATTTATGTATCTTAGTAAGCAGGACAATCTAGGTACACTTGGATTAGATACATGTAACCTACTATGTAAAGCTGGAGTAATAAGATTGTTGCAGAATTTAAGTAATTCTACAGTGATCATTTTTAATGGATTTCTAGAAACTTTTTTATAAGGAACAAATTGTCTACCTATCAAAATAGTCCTCTTTATCTAAAATAACAACCTTATTACCCTTATCAGCTTTTAAATAGAAACAATCCTTTTTACGCAACCGTTTTATAATTTTTCTATCCTTTCTGGATTTTGACTCTATTTATTTTAGGAAATTTAAATATTGCAAACTTCTCTGGCAAATCCTTTAGAAGAATTAAGAAGGTATTGAACTGAACTCTCAAAACTGGTACAATATCATCTAGATTGTCTTAACAATAATTCAAGCATAAATAGGATACATTGTTAAGATAAGGTTATTTTTAATCAACTCCAGATGATGCCAACTTGGTTGGCTAAGCGCTCATCTGGTACAGTACTGGTGTTTTATGGAAAACCACATCTAAGATTCCAACCTACTTCAGGACTAATTTTAAATAGAAATATTTTTGCCGTATGCCAAAGAGCGACCGAGTTATTGCTGAAAAACTGACTTTTTATAACTTTTCTGCATTATGGCGGCTACGCTCATTCAAGAGAAAGGGAAATGTCTCTAATGACACACAATCAACAACAAATATTTCATCTTTCATAATGCAGTAGCAACTGTGAATATTACATTTTCTAAAAGATGATTAAGAACAGATGTGTAACAGTTTATATTTCTTTTTGGTATATTTTCATTACAGCATCCCATTATAAAAATGAGGGAAAGAAGGACGTAAAAAGCAGCGAAGTCTAACAAAAATCGGTGGAAAACGAAGATAAGCTTACAATGATAAAGTGTATTCTGCGATGCTATGGCCTTAATTAAATATCGAATCAGTTAGGAATTTTAATATCCTCTGCATATTCATGTCAACCATATTACCTATACCCCGTGTTAAATAACGCGGAGTTATGCTCGCTTCAAGAGCAGCCCTCATTTATAATATCATAATAGCGGGTTGTGGTATAGTTCTGGATATCCCTAAAGTTCAATCGGCGCGGCGCGGTCAGTTCTGGTTGTCGTATTTGCATTCTACATTTCACGATTATTAGTTTTCGAAGTCGGTTTGTTGATCTTGCCAATATATTGCTCTAATTCTGCATAAAGTAAACATTTCTAACTGTAGTTTCATATCTATCACTTTACAGTTGTGCCTCAGATTGTTTTTGATCATAGATGGTAAATTATTTCTAAAGATATTTAATTACTGATTATCAATTATTATTTAGAAAAAAGTAATTTCATGTTTAGTAATGTATAGTTGAGAGTTGATATATTGTGACGGGACGTCCGGGGTTAGACGCTAAGGAACGCAGAGCCGAATTTAACTGTATTGTTCGTTCGTTTACTTTTTAATGTAGATTTTTTGCTTAGTTTAGCTAGCAACAATTTAACAGTTGTACAAAAAAGTATTAACTTGAAATAAAAGTATTGAATTTAACGTATCGACTACACATACAGCAGTTACAGTATTCAAGTTCGCTTAATATAAATTGTTACTACCCAGCAAGAACCGCGAGGAGGTATGAGCATTTCTTGCCAGGAAAGGATAGGTATGGAATCTTAGTATGGAATAAAGAGATTATTTAAAAAGTAGCAAGAAACCTTTAAATACAAAATAAAAATAAAAATAAAAAATATACCCTCAAAATTGTAACAGTAACAAATATTTTTCTCAATAAAACAACTAAAAATAAATTCTAATAGTAAAATTATTACTACAATAAAAACAGAAAGACATAATAATAAAAAAAATAACATTAATAAATAATGACATCCTGAAAAAAGAATGTTTCTCAAGCACTGAACCCCGAAAGCACAAAAACGGAATTAAATAATGCAGTTGATTCACTTCTTCACTTGACATCACTTCACGTTACTTCATCTCACATTGCTTCTTCCTTTGAATCCTCGCCCTTCTCACCCTCTTCTTCATTTCAGATGAACTACTATCCTCGTTCAAATTTATTATAAATTTATTTCCATTATTTATATAAAATTTGGCAAATTTTAAATAATAATCCTCAATTGTAATTACTTTCCTAATTCTTTTTTTCCCAATCTTCCTTGTTAATTTTCAACATTCATTTTGAATTAACTCTACGACTTTTTTATCGAATTTCGGAAAAATTTTTCCTTTTCGAATTTTTCTTCATTTACCAAATTAATTTAATCGGGTTTAAAATACGGACATATGGCGGTAATTTCAACACTTTGTGGTCATATCACTCCGCTATATTATCTATAATATACTTCTTCTCATAATTTTTCATTTGCAGGACTTCCAACGGTTGTGCTTTATTATAACACTGACGTAGTTTTCCACGAAACACCAAAACACTATATACTGCACTCGACGCGCGTTTCGCCAACCAAGTTGTCATCATCTGGAGATGATTAAAACTAACTTATGCTAACAATGTACCCTATTTATACCTAAACTGTTGTCACGGTTCGCCGAACAGCCAGGTCGGTGAACCGTACCCACTAACCAATAAAGCGGGCTATTTGGGATAGGCCCTCTGTCAGTATTCATACTATTTTTACACTTTATAATTTCCAAGCTTTCAAATGCATCCAGCTGTCTAGTATTTGTTACATTCCTAATTAATCTTAAATTGCTAATATCTATTTTATGGTTATTCTCAAACGCATGTTGGGATACACTAGACTTATCTGTTCCACCATATTTGAGATGGGCTATATGCTCTTTGAATCTAGTTTGAATTGATCGTCTAGTCTGTCCAACATATTATTGATTACAGTCCTTACAAGTAATTTCGTAAATCCCCGACTTTTCCTTTGTTTCAATTTTGTCTTTTGGATTGCCTAAAAGTTGTTGAAGTCTGTTTCCCAATGAATGAACCACTGTCATACCTACATCTTTAAAAATCTTACCAATACCACGGGTGAATCGAGGATCGAATGGAATCGATACAAATTTCGGATTTTCTCTTTCATTTTGAAAGGTTGAGGAATTTCGAAGCGACTCTTTAAACTTTCGTTTTCTAATTATTTTATCAATTAAACTTACAGAATATCCATTACTCGCAGCTATATCCTTAATCAATGCCTTTTCTTTTTCAAACCTCTCCTTACTGAGGGGGAAGCTTAATAGACGATGGACTAGAAAATTAAAACTCGCCATTTTGTGTTGAGCACAATGGTGAGAGTCCTTAAGGATATATCTTAGAGTACTTGTATCTTTTCTGTAAATGTCAAATTCTAACTTATTTTCACTATTTCTAATTACTAATACATCTAAAAATGGTAGTTTTCCAGAGATTTCAGTTTCACATGTGAATTTAACTGACACGAAACGACTGTTTAATTTAGATACAAAGTTATCAATATCAGCGACTTTTGTATCGAAAACACTGCAAATATTCCACATACCTAAGCCAAACCCTGGGGAAATACTCGAATGATATTTTTAATTAATTAAATAAAGAGTCTTTTTTGCTTTTAAACGTTTCAAAAATATTTTATTAAAACTCTACATGTGTTTCGGATTTTTAAGCTTTTCTCAAGAGTATAAAGTGATAATAGATTCTAAATCGTATTCCTTACTTATATATCATATCTGGGCAATACAAGAATTGTGATGTATTAAATTTTATGCTACAAAACGATGATAATTTCTTTAAATTATATTATTTTGGCTAAAATGTCATAACCGGTGAACATTATTTGATCATTCGTGTAATAATTGTCCCTCCTTAGGGTTTTCCCCCCCCGGGAAAGCCACCCCCCCCCCCTCCCGCTTCGCCGGAAATTCCATTTTTCAAATCCCCCCCCCCCCCCGTTCCCGTGCGGGCGGTCCCCCCGCCCCCCCCCCCCCGCGCCCCCCCCGCCCCCCCTCCCCGGCCCCCGGGGGGGGGGGGGGGCTTCCCCCCCCCGGGCGCCCCCGCCCCCCTCCCCCCCCCCCCCGCCCCCCCCCCCCCCCCCCCCCTTTTCCCGGGTGGGGGGGCGGGGGGTTTTCCCCCCCCCCCCCCCCCCCCCCCGTCCCCCCCCCCCCCCCCCCCCCCCGCCGCCCCCCCCCCCCCCCCCCCCGGGGGGGGGGCCCCCCCCCCGGGGGTGGGTTTTTTGGTTTGGTTTTTTTTTTGTTTTTTTTTTCCCGTGTTGTTTTTTTTCCCCCCCCCCCCCCCTTTGTGTTTCCCCCCCCCCCCCCCCCCCCCCCCCCCCCCCGCCCCCCCCCCCCCCCCCCCCCCCCCCCCCCCCCCCCTTTTTCGCGGGCGGCCGCCCCTTTGGGTCCCTGCCCCCCCCCCCCCCCCCCCCCTCCCCCCCCCCCCCCCCCTCCTTCTTTTTTTTTTTTTTTTTTTTTTTTGTTTTTTTTTTCCCCCCCCCCCCCCCCCCCCCCCCCCCCCCCCCCCCCCCTTATTACGTTTTTATTATTTTTAACTAATTTTTTAATTTCTAATATATCTAACAAATATATTCAAGCTGTAGTGTGTACTTTTTATTTTCTAAATGGAGCAGTCGATGTTACCTCCAATTTTATAAAGTGATTTATTCTCTATGAAGTGCGTTGACATATCGGTGCTATGCATATTGTTCAAAATAGATTTTTTTATATTCTTCAATCTGTTTAAATTTAAAAATTTGATACTTATTAGATAAATTTTATTTTTTAACAAGGGTCTATTATGGTTAAATCCTTAAATCCGAGGATTAATTATAATTAAAACCTAGTGGTAAAAACCAGAACCCAGAACGGGTTTCGAAATTTATAACATATCAGATTTTTCAACAAGGCCATTATTAAATACTGGATAACAATAGCTAAATATGATATTCGTATGTATAATGTTATCAATCTCACCTCCATGGTATACACAAATATCTCTTTAATACTGATAGTAGCAGCTAGTAATCCGAACAAGACTAGAATTATTAGATTTTCACTAGACATTTCTCACTCCACTGTAAAACAAATTAATTTGTGACCTCCAAACTCTGATTGCATTGTATAGCTGGGCAGATAGTTTTGCTAACATCGTAAATCAAAACTAGAAGACTCCATTTCCTCGGAACCAATGATTTGCATACCTTAACGTCCGGCGTGATACCCTAGGTCGGTTTCAAATGACCCTCTACATTTAAACGATAGGACGATTTATACCCAACACCAATAAAATATTTCATCATATCTTTAACTGTATGGTTAACACAGCAATATTTCTATGAAAAATAATTGAGAATTTTTGCTAGTATTTAGTTTGACGCGTACTCTTCCACTGTATCACCGTTTAATACAGTCGAAGTTTAATTAATTTTTAAATTACGGTTATATAAAATGTAGTTTACTTCAAATACAGTTTTAAAAAAAGCGTTGTAAATGAAGCAGTTATTTAAATCATGATAAAAGTTAAAAAAAAGATATATTTTAAAAAATATTTTTTTCCTCTTTGGATCATCATTTTTAAGTATATCTGAGGGTTTTATTTCGAAATCTTTTTTCAAAGCTTCTATGGAATTTGATCTGTTAAAGCAGACTTTACACTTAAGATAACCCCACAAAAAAAATCTAAAGGCCTGAGGTAGGTGACCATGCCGACCAATCAATTACCTCTCGCCTCCCAGTCGAGCGTCCAGGAAAAATGTCGTTCAAATAATCCCTAACAGTAATGCGGTCGTGAGGGGTTGCTCCATCTTGCTGAAACCACACCGGAGTTGTCGTGATTTGGCCTCCATCATTCAGTGTGGATTCTGGAGAGCCCAATCAATTTTGTTATTCAACCGTACCGCATGGATAAGATTTAGCTTCATCAGAAAAGATATGGTTAGCAAAATCAGCATCAGCATTGCACCTCTTCAATATGTTATTACAAAATTTAATCTTGCGATCAGGATCATCTTCGTTCTACTCATAAACTAAAGTCGCTTTGTAAGGATGCTATATTTATGTTTTTCAAGTATTTCATAAATGCTCAAAATATTTCATATTTGAGCATAAAAGAAAACACATGGGTACTGAATGCAATAATAAAAATTAAAGCTAACATAAGCACAAGTCCAGATCTAATACCGACATTTCTAATAAAAGACTGCGCATTCATTTTTTGCAAACCATTATGTATTTTATTCAATCTGATATTAAGAACGTCTACATTCCTCCCATGTGGAAACTATCCAGAATTTAACCTATATTTAAAAAAAGGTAACCGACACGACATATTAAATTATCGACCTCTTGTAAACTTGTGTAATTTCTACAAATTTTTTGAGGCAATGCTGCATATCATATTTCGCATCATGTTCCACATCATGTTCAAAATTCAGTCTCCGAAGAACAACATGGATTTGTTTCCAGACGGTCTACTTTATCTAACCTTGTGTGTAAAAGACTATTTATTAGTGAAGCCATAGATATGGGAAGTCAGGTAGATGTTATCTACACTGACTCCTCTAAAGCATTCGACAGAATAGATCATAAAATTCTTTTAAACAAATTAGAGTTGTACGGCTTATCTGACGCTCTACTCAGTCTGCTCAAATCTATGTTCATAACGGATCCCAATACGTACAGCCTCGTGGATTCAAATCTAACAGTTTTAATCATGCGTCCGGTGTTCCGCAAGGTTCAATTCTCGGGCCATTATTTTTTATACTATTTATTGACGATATCACTGCCAACTTAAATGTCAATTACTTATTATATGCTGATGCCCTTCAAATTTTTTTAGAAATCAACTCACTGAAAAACTATATTTACTTCAAGACAATCTAGATAGAATTAACCACTTACAAGCAAGTTGCCTCTAAATGCCAATAAGTGCAATGTCATCTTCTTTACCCGTAAGATGCAAAACTTTTCCTTTGATTACATACTTGGCTAGATATAACACTTCGACTCAAAATTAACATTTAATGAGCATATTCAAATTATTACAAGAGCTGTACACAAAAGTTTGGGATTCGTGTTAAACAATTCAACACTTATATGGCTAGAGATACAGCCAATGAGACATTGCTGCAATGTCTTAATCGTAACAGGCTAGAAGATCAACTTGCTCCATTAGATGTTTACACACAATACAGTAAAATCGGAAAAATTGATATCCAATGTTTATTTAAAGTACCATCATTTAATTCCAGAAATCATCACATTTTTTATTTACTTTCAGCCTGTACAATTATGATGATAACCTCACCAATTTATCGAATGATAAGTAACTATAATAACGTTGAAAATTGGCTTGATATATTTGCTTATAATGTTGTAATGTTTTACAAATAAAATGGTACAATACAGAAAATTTAAATCATCTATAAATGTTCTATAAATTTTATTACCGTAGTATATTTTATCACGAAAGATTAATCACTTATATTTAACTTTTATGTATACAAATAATATGAGAAACCTTTATGTAAGATCCCTCATCCTGTAACTGGGGTTAATCCTGTGGGATGTGGTAATGTAAATATATAAATAAATAAATAACAAAAGATTGGCTGATTTCAACGCTCTTATCATATCATTGACAGTAATTTATTTGACCTATGATATATCTATAACTAACCCCTTTATTCATTATATAAGGGCGACCCTTTGTACGCCACTTAATGGCTTTATAGCTCCCAACTGCAGTGTCTTAGTCCACCATACTACTGATCCGTAGGTTACCATGGATCTCACCAACTTGGAGTATAACCATAGGGTCATTTTTGGATAAAGAATACTAAATTAAAGAATACTTGTAAGTCAGTTTATACTGACTTACGAGTATTCATATATATAAAGTTTTGTATATTTTTCTTAAGTAATAGTTTGCACTGTTTTTTTTTAGTTTAAAAAATCTGCTCACTTTTACTTATATAAACAGATAACATATAAAGTGTTAAGATAGTATTAAAGTGTTCGAAATATTTAAGATGAAAATTTTCGCACTGATTATATTAAAAAAATTACAGTGTTACAATATATATAAAAAAAAAGTTTCTCCACAAAACCTCAAAGTATCCAATTAAATGCAAAAAATGGGCTCAACCGGGATTTGAACCCGGGACCTCTCGCACCCAAAGCGAGAATCATACCCCTAGACCATTGAGCCGATATATGCCAAAAAACGTGCAGTGTGAAATTCAGATTAAAAAGTGATGTCAGTTAATCTAGGGTTATTACTCTTATCGCCATTAAAACAACAATTAGTTGATTATAAACAGGTGAACATAAATGTATAGCAGTTATGATGATTAATATATTATTACCAGATATACGGAAAGTCTCTGCTATTATTGTAACTCTTTTTTTTAATATATTTTTTTTTCGTTATCTTTGAAATTTAGTGGTCCATTCTTCACCGTAAATATATAATATTTGTTGAATTGTCCAGAAAAACGCCCGGGGGGGAACCCAACCGACCATGAACAATAAAAACACCGTATATAAATTGTGTTGTGTTTTATAGCAATATTTTGTTATTATTGACCGTTTTTAAATCTTTTTATATAGGGTTATTTAATAATAAAAGGTTTTAGTCTACAGTTTTTTTTTAAACGTAGCACAATTTTAT
This sequence comes from Rhamnusium bicolor, assembly GCA_029963845.1. Taxonomy (NCBI): domain Eukaryota; kingdom Metazoa; phylum Arthropoda; class Insecta; order Coleoptera; family Cerambycidae; genus Rhamnusium; species Rhamnusium bicolor. Next base: position 84,125 of record JANEYF010003606.1, read on the forward strand.
AGGCAATAGAGTTTATTACCAATATTAATATTTCTCCGGTGAAACATCTCAATATCTTGAAGCCAACAGTAATTTCACATGCGTTTCTAAGGGTAAAGAATTATATAATGCAGAACATGTGATATTGTGTGGAGTCACTTCTGAAGAAGATATTACTAATTGAGTTAACGTTTATGCATTGTGTCTAAAAACAAGTGCCCTACAGGCTCCTCCTCGCATAATATTCACTGTAGTATTCTCTGCAGGTGTATCCAATTCGAAATTTTCACAGTTTTCAGAGCCGACAGGCAAATTAATTTGTATACGTATCTCCTTTGTATAGTTTACTTTTCACTAATCGAGAGATTCCTGCCTCTATTTAACTCTTTCGATATTTGATAGTACTATTTCTGTGTCAAGTTTCTTTTCAGACAAGTTAACAGAGGGAACAGCAGTTAATTTTAACTTCCTTCGTTGTATTGTCCAATTTCCTACATTAAAGACTGTTTTAAACACAGCAAATATGCACAATTGTTTCAAAAAAAATTACCCACAGGTTAATATACAAACTTTTAAAAAAGTCCTGTTACACAAAATTTAAAGAACCCACTTTTATATAAGGACTTACTTTTCCCCATTTTCAATTTAATAATCCAAGACTTTTACATATCTGCCAATTCCTGTTCTGATACCGATGTCAGCAATCGTACTTTTTCTCTTCCTTCTTGTGAAACAGCGTATAAAGGCGGTTTTGGGGTTGTTTTTCCAGGACATACATCCCATAAACTGAACAGTAAGAATTTGCCCTTATACAGGGTGTCCCGAAATTAGTGGTAAACCTTTTAACTGCGTATTCTACGACCAAAAATAAGACAAACAGTTTCTGTATACTGGCGAAAATTCTTCATAAGGGAGATACAACCCCCAAAAGGGCATCCCTGAGTATGTTTTTTTCTAAATATCTCTTGAACCTAGTGAAAATAAAATAATGAAATCTGGTGAGTTTTGAAACATTTAGATGGCGACTCCATTTTAGTAATTAAAGGACAACTTAAGGAGTAAAATGCGATGTTCCTAATGATTTATTAAAACTTAAAAACATTTAAATAACAAAATTCAAATAAACAACAACGAATTTAATGATAAATACCCAAATTGAAAATAAATGAACAAAATGGAAACTTATTTGAGACACCATTATTAATTATTAGATAAGATTTTAAAGTAAGTGCTCAAATAAGTTCCCATTTTGCTGAATACATATTCTAGCCCGGCGTGTTATGTTTTGAGAGGCTCAAAGAATTTCAATCTCCTTTTGTCATAGTAGGTTCTCAGCCAAATGTATTCTTTCAAGTGTTAGATTCTGCACGTTTCATATTTCCCAAAAATAATAATCTAGAGGATTACAGTCCGGTGATCGAGGTAGCCAGACTATCGGATCATGACTACCTATCCATCTAGCTGGATAGTTTTCATCTAGCCAGTGTCTTACAGCTCTCCCAAAATGTGCTGGCGCCCCATCATGCTGAAAGTACATCCCTAATCGTATACCCACTGGGACGTCGTCCAATAATTCTGGAAGGCCATTTTGTAAAAAATTCAAGCAATTTGCTGCATTTAAGCGATAGGTTAACTCAATTGGACCAATTAGTTGATTGTCCACAATCCCGGCCCATACATTTAGAGAAAACCTAGTTTGAAAATTGGTCCGCCGTACCACTTAGATTTTTGTTGGCCCAAAAATGTGTGTTATGCATGTTAAATATACCGTTTCTTGTAAAAGTGGTGTCATCAGACCACAAAATACTGGGTAATATATTTTCATTATTTAAAATCCAATTACAGAATTCCAATCTAGTCGGGAAATCCTCGGGTTTTAAATTTTGTACCCTTTGGTAGTGAAATGGATGAGGCCCTTGCATTTGTATCATTCTTTCAACCTAAAATTAATATTTTAAGTTATTATTGTGTTCTAAATAAGTACTTAAAATTTTTTATTACAGTTGTAGGAATGCGTGTATTTCTTGGGAGTGTTCGAATACTAATGTTTGGATTTTCTTCAATTTGATTAAAAGCTATATCAACATTATGATTTCCCATAGACCGCCCTTGTCCACGTAGACGTCTGAAAGATCCACGCTCCACCAAATTTCTATGAGCCTTGTAAAAATTGCTATGATCAGGAATCCTTCGCTGAGGAATGTTGTTTGATATTCCCTAACTGCGTCCACTGAATTTCCATTACAAAATCCGTAGATGAAGTGTATGTCAGCAAGTTCTCTTTGTGCAAAATGTTCCATTTTTAATTCCAACAAAAATGTGCTATTGATGCCAACTGACATTTGTATTTCATGGCCTGTTTAAAATAAATTCTAAAAGTTTAGCTATCCATGGTATGTAACATAATTTTCAAATTGATGTTGCTCGACAACCGTGCAACCTATCGAAGTGAGACAAGAGCACCTTTTTTTCTTGAAAAAGTCAAAAATTATATAATTTCGAATAAAAAGTGATTAGAATCCACAAACAGAAAAGTTGGGAAAATTTTTAACTCAGACTCCCTCCGCATGTAACGCCTCTGATTGAAAATTTAAAGTTTTGCTAACAGAGTCTGCTTCGCCATCTAAATGTTACAAAACTCACCAGATTTCATTATTTTATCTTTACTAGTTTCCGAGATATTTAAAAAAAAACATACTCAGGGATACCCCTTTGGGGGATTGTATCTCCCTTAGAAGAATTTTTTGGGCCATGTATATAGGAACTTTTTGCCTTATTTTTGGTCGTAAAATAGTCAGTTAAAAGGTTTACCACTAATTTCGGGACACCCTGTAGTATTGTTCGTAACACAATACAATCTTAAAAGTATGGTTCAGTCTGTTCGAAGCATTACACCGCAAGAGGACGTATTCCTTCTCTACAAATCTCAATAATATGTTATTTGGATCGTAGTTGATTTTATCTCCCTAGGGAAGTATTTGATTTACTTACTTCTATAGGGAGGTAAGTGAAAATAGTATATTATTCAGCGAGCATGTAATAATGGCTATTATTCACGAGGATGAAGTTTACGTTGTCGGAAATCACCCTAGTGAATAATAGTCACATGCGAGCAGAATACTATACTTTATCCACAAGTTATAAATAATAACAATTTTTGATAAAATATTGTGTTGCTCTTTATTTTTTTCATATTGAACAGATATAGTTTCTGAAAACACTGACGTAATTTTCCACGAAACACCAAAACACTATATACTGCACTCGACGCGCGTTTCGCCAACCAAGTTGGCATCATCTGGAGATGATTAAAACTATCTTAAAATTCAGTTTTAATCATCTCCAGATGATGTCAACTTAGTTGGTAAAACGCACGTCGAGTACAGTGTATAATGTTTAAGTGTTTCGTGGAAAACTACTTCAGTGTTATCTTTACATCAAAGGTTCCAACCCACTCCAGGAATAGTTTCTGAAAGTGGAAATTCGGTCATTTCATTAAAATTTAACAGTATCAAAATCGAAAGTAATTATTTAAGGAGTCGGAAATACTATAATTCAAATAATTGTTATAAACAATAACTAAACATGAAACATTCGAAGCACCACGCACAACTCTCTTATTGCTGAGGGGTCAATAAAATGTATTCTGAATGAAATGACATATAACCTAATATATTAAGTATCCCGGTTTATCGGCAATTAAATATTTAAATAAATGACTGATGGTAGAAAGGCAACGTAATTCTGCTTTCGCCAAAAAGTTCAGGGTTCGATTCCCGGTCGTGGCAGTGGAATTAACTGCAAGAAAGTTTACTTCCACTATTTACGAATATTGGGTGTGTGTTCTTTGTCTCTAAATGTGTACCTCCTCCCTCACAATGTTGATTTAGGGATACAGGGGATTGTACTACATGTGGTGTTATTATTATTATTATTACATTATTAATTGAACAATATGTATTAAATATTCCAACTTCTATAAGTAAGTTATATGAAAATTAGCTTTCAACTGCTCTGCTGCAAATATTTTTGTTTAAAAAATAATACAAAATAATTTTCTTCTGCTCCATTTAGGATTGCGGGTTCCTACGGGTTGTAAGGAATGCGCTCGTATATTTTCCACAAATGATATTGAATGTAACTAAATGACCTTTAGTTTTTCAACGGCTGCTATACAATTTTATCGCATGGCTTTTATTCACAAAGGAAGATAAACGATGGACGTTTAATAATGTTTTTATAAAAAAATATTTTAAGACATTATGTAAGGGTGATAAAATTATAATAGAAAAATGGAGGCAGCCTTCTCTCACATTAAAATTTTTTGTTACCTACCTAGTTAAAAAATGAACAATGATTTATTACCTCGTACCTGCTTTTAACTGGGAAAAAATATTTGAATATATTAATGGAAAACTTTAGCTTGATCTATCATTATTTAAAAATTTGCTGTGAAAGGCAACAGACTGAAAATTACTAATTATACTTGTGGTTATGTTATAACAAAACATGTCTAAAGAGTGTTTAAACATATCCAAAAACGTTAAGGAAATATTTTTTTAAGAATGCACAAAAACTGCTCATTTGCTTATTAAGAGGCATATTTTAATTTTTTGATGTGTTTTTGGTCACAAAAACTATTAAAATGATACAATTTATTAACAAAGCGCGAAAATTTGATAGTATATAAATAAACGGGACAAAAAGTCACTTAAAAAAAATCATAATCGTGCTTCTGGATAGCTTATTTTATTTCATATCAATTAATTAGGCACTGTCTATTTGTTTTTTTTTTTTCAAACGAACTTATAAGAAGCGAAATTGTCATCACTAACAGCAAATATGTCCATTCGTGGCCCTTTTTCAAGAGTTGCACAGATGGGTGGAACGAGGGACAAAGACAGGACCCAAAACTATAATTTTATTATTCACTATATTCACTAGATTTTGTAGGTGATGCTTTATAGTTGGGGGTATAGTAACCACATGTAAAAAAAATTTGCTCCTAATGGGTTGGAGTTAAATGGCGTCTTCTATCGGAAAATATCCATTTGTACAGAGAAGACCATCGTTCAGTTTCTACAGGTGTAATGGGGCATAGCAAAATAGTAAATATTTATAGAGGGATAATTCGTGAATTTCGGAGATAATTTTTTACCAAATTTATTAACCAATCAAAATTTTGCATTTCAAGTCATGTGTCAAAATTCATCCAATCAGAGATAACACGCATACATGTGGTATTATCAGCCAAGGCATAAATGATATGTTCAAATGTCAAATTGAAATTCAACAAATGTCAAATTGAAAATCAATGTAGAAAAATGTCACAAAGGTTTGGTGATGTTTCAAACGATTCAATTAATCAAATTGCATTAGAAAATACACCCAAAAACACCATTAAAGTACGTGGAAAATGTTTTTAGAATTTTGTTCGATCAGAAAATACGAATTGAATGGAGAACGCAGTTTGAATGAACTGGTTTTGATATTAAAAGATTATGCAGTGAACATGAGAAAAACTGATGGAACAGAATATAAGGAAGCAACTGTTAAGACTATTTGGAATGTTACAAGTAAGCTGCTACAAGAAACATTATTTCAATGACTACAAAATAGTGTTTGATCCGTTTACTAGTGTTATATTCAAAAATGCTCGTGATGCAAGAGATGCTACCCGCAAACGACTACAAATAGATGTAAACAAACAAAAATGTAGTTCAGTGCATCTAAGTTTAAACGATTTGAATAAAATCATTGAATCATGGAATGAAAACACTCCAGACGGTTTACAAAAAAAATTGCCATATTGTAGCTGTTGAGTTAGTTTGGCGCGGTGGAGAAGCTGCTGCTTGCCTAATAGGTTATTTTAGTATTGAGAAAAATAATCATGGAAGGCCGACCAATCGAATTGAATACAATCCAATTTTCAGCAAAACTTGCCAAGAGGGTCAAAGAATTGCACAAGTAGTAAATGGCTTGTGCCAAATATTGAAAACCAAAATGTATGTTCTGTTAGATTGTTTCATAAGTTTTTATCTAAACGAGGTAAAAATATTATTAACAATCGTCTTTTTTTTAAGACCAAATCGCTTCTGGAAATCTGAAAATGATTCCTGGTTTCACAATATGCCTATAGGCAGGAATACGATTAACAGGTGGACTAAATCATCAGCACAAGCTATTGGATTGGATACCAAAAATGAAAAGATAACTAATCATTCTAATCGCTCAACCGCACTGAGTCATTTGGCGAAAAGAGGTGTCCCAGAAAAGCAACTAATAAAAATTACGGGTCACAATAACTCTGGTTCCATAAAGCCCTATCTAACCATTGATGAAGATCACCATAGTGAAATAATCAACAGTATGCGAGGAAATACATTTGCAGTAGGAACCAACAATACATCAACTACATCAAGTCCCGCTTCAACTTATATCCTTAATAATTGTACGTTCAGTAACTGCAGTTTTAATAAATAAATTATTGACTTAAATGCTGTGTTAATTGGTTAAAAATAGCAAAAAGTAGTAAAAAATTATTTTACCGAATACACCTCGAACATTGTTAAATACTCAAAATGTCGTAGATAATGCTTCAAGCGTGTTGCTTAAAGGTATTACCAAGCAACACGCTTTCAGCAGTCTCTATGACAAAATTATCTCGGTATTATCAATGCTCTAGGTGTATTATAGGTGACAATAAAACCGACTTCTTGTTTCTGTAAAAGTTTGTCTATGGCAGAAAGGTACGAAAACCTGAATTTGCCTATAACACATGTTCCATTTTTTTTTTGTTTCACTCATTGAGCAGATTCCCCTGGTAGCAAAGAAATGTATTATCCGCAAATCGTACTCTACATTAATTGCAACTCCTTTATGATAGGAAAGTTATCAGTCTGAAGATAACGTTCCAGCTGCCGTATGACCAAGGGAATTCGCGAAGCGAAGATATGGATTTTTCTCATATCGCTAAAATAATAAGTCACTACGTCAATCCAGGTACCCCAGGGTGTCATAATTGAATCTGTAGGTAGCTTTATGCGTGGATGAAAACAACCGTATGCAGTCGGAGGCTCTTTTAAACCTTTTCTTTTACATTTAAGATTAGTATGTCCACTGTGAGTTAACACTATTTCTGCCACTCGGTGGAAGTCGTGTACCAGGCAAATTACATGATGACAATTAGACATGTCTTGTAAGATGTACTAGTAGTTTCATATATGTTGAGGTGTCCGTAATAAATTATAAAAATTTGTTCGTAACGATCTCCTACTACAGTTTTAAACTGTCACGTACAAGAGTGGACACACAGGCTATATTTACTTGTTCCAACACTGTTAACGCTAACTCTTGCGTTATGAAGTTGCTCCAAGTCCCCACTAATACATTGGCAATTTTCGATCCCACTGAGTTGGTTGTCTTATCTACGATAATCCAAATATATTTTCCCTCGAGAATAATATGGTCAGTGTAGTGGAACTAGGCAGTTGCATTTTCGCATATTGTCCCCTTACCCGTTTTTCCATAAAGTCTCTAAATACCGGTTTGTCTAATTGCTTTCAGGGAATGTTACACACCACCATAAACTTTAGTAAGACCACGTTGTTGGTTTTCGTTAAATAATGTTTGGTGTTTTTTCGTCGCCACATGTTGTGTCAGACTTGTTTTCTGTTTATAGAGCAGTTTAATGTCACACACTTTAGATACTAGCTCCACACAATCAAAAGCCAATTCAAGATAATCTCTAATTCATTCGCATACTGTTTTAGAAGACACCGACTTCCTCTCCATTTTGTAGTCTACAAAGGAACTACACTAAGCAGAAAATATCGTTTACATCGTAAATAAAAGTACTAACCAGAAAATCTCGTCCATATCATAAATAAAAACCGTCTTTACACTCGCTCCATATACGTACAACACCACAACTAAATAATTTGTCAAATTGAATTCGCCGATACGGGAGAGTCACAGCTCCTCGCGATTCCGACCAATAGAGAAAAGCTTGTCGACCTGCTGTTTATAAAGAAGCGTCTGGCCCCACCCTAATGCACCCAATATTACTCATATGACGTTCAGATAAAACATTAACTGTGTATTTTGCTTTTCCTTATTATTAAAATTAATATATTTCTAACATGTACATAATCAGATTATTGTAGCGTAAATCTGTGTGAAAAATTTTCATATTCTTTTTACTATAAATGACATGATAATAGACACAAAATTTATATATCTTTCTCTTTATATTTCGCGGAGGTGGACGACCTCACATCGTTGCCAAGTTGACGTGAAAAAGTTTAATGTGTAAGATCACTATAATATATATCATCCACCGCTTTTAAAAATAAACCTCTTCTTGAGGGGTCATCTCCGAACCCACGTCTATGAGAACGTCTTTTCTTATTTTAATGCGAGGAATGTACAGGGTGGCCCATTTTCGAACCTCATCATTGGGATATTGGAAACCGCAAGAGATACAGGGTCGGTTAAATTATGGCAAAGTTGCGCAATTTAATGCTTATCAAAATGCTGTGTTGGATTTTGGAAAATTCCGAATACTTTCTGAAATATCCGGAAAAAAACGAAATTTTATAAAATCTTTTTTTATTTTTTTCTGACGTTATTTGGAAACAAATTTTAAAATTAATAAAACTTCGCCATTGCGACTCTTTATCCTCTACAAAGGTGACGCTGTCAAATTTTAAATCCGACGTTTCGTCTTCCTGAAACCATTATCAACTAATTTTTTTTTAAATACGGACCTGAATTTTTTTATTTTATTTTTTTGTTACCTTTGGACTCCCTAAATGCTATGACCCATCACAAATTTTGATTTTCAAACGTTTCGATGACAAAAACTGACATTTTCTGTATTTTTTAAAAATATTTAATACGACACTGTTTATAAAACAAATTATTACTTCTGGCTAAATAATATTAATAATAATTAATTAATTAATAAATAACTATATACCTAAACTTTAAAAGGAACAAAATTAAAACCTAAATAGTAAATGCTCAAATATCCCCCCTTGCACCTCTATGCATTTTCGCATGCGTCTTCGCAGATTGCCTGTAACCGCCCGCTGAATTACTCTTCCTCTTGCTCTTAAATCTGTTATCTCTAACATTAAATTTTAACGCAAAATGTTTATGTCATGTGGAGTATCTTGATACAAACGGTTTTTTAAAAATCCCCATAAAAAATAATCCAGCGGGGACAAATCCGGTGTTCTAGCAGGCCAGCACACTACCCCTTTGGTTTCCAATCCACTGATTAAGAAATGCTTCATTAAGAAACTGTGTGACGGTCCTTGCATTATGGGCTGGTGCGCCATCCTGTTGCCACCACAGTTGCCGAAGCATATTTAAAGGCTCGTCGTCAAACGCATCTAATATATAATTTCGGATGAAATTAAGATAGCGTTCAGCATCTAAGTTTCGATCGTAAATAATTGGCCCCAAGATTTTATTTCGATACAGCCCAACCCAAACATTAAATGATGCCCGTCCCTGCCTTCGCACTTGTTCATTTGTTGCGGATTTTCCACTACGTAATAATGCTCATCAGTTCAGATAATTTTATTTAAAAAATCGCCATCTTGTTGCAATTTTCCATCAAGCCAATTGCAAAATTCAATCCTTCTTTCACTGTCTCCTGGCCTTAATTCTTGGCTGACATGTAGTTTATAGGGATGATACCTATGTTTTTTGAGAATCCTCTGAATTCGGATTCTAGGCATATTTAATTCTACGGCAAATTGCCGAGAGGAACCCATAGGATTTTCCGTAACTAATAAAACGTTTCGGTGAAATTTTACCACAAAATATTATATGTAATAAAATGCATATTATCATTTTATAACAAAACTTACAGCATTTATAACAGCTTCTTCATCTTCAACTTCTATTCGTTCGCCATAAGAATTTCGGGGTTTACCAAAACTACCAAAAAGTCCCAAATTTCTGTCCAAAGTATTAAAATACGAATAATGGGGTTGTGGACGCTCGAGGTATCTTTCTAAATATCGTTCACATGAAATTTGCGAATTTCTATTGACACCGTAATAAATCCGAGGCATATCACGTTTTTCTGAATTGGAAAACACCATTTTTACTGTCTCAAATTATTTAAAAATTTAAATTGTCATATTTTCAGGAACTAGGGCGATTTTTTGTTTTAATATCAAGGCCGCATTTTTCATTTTCCGTTAATATTACAGAAATAAGCTCAATATAAACGAGGTGGATGGACACATTAGATTGAAATAAAAGTATTTGACTTATCCTATTTTTTAAAATCCTATTTACGTATTTAGGATTTGGAAATAAATAAGAAATATTACATTGGTATTTACTATTGTAATTTAAATTAGTTACCTACCAATAAGTGCTTTAGTTATAATTATAATTACTTTTTATCCGCTTTTAATATAGCTTTTCATCAGTATCATAAATTTAAATATCAATTTTTTTCTTAGCTAACAAATTTAGAATTTTGAAAGAATAATTTGTTTTAAAAACAGTGCCGTATTAATTATTTTTATTAAATACGGAAAATGTCAGTTTTTGTCATCGAAACGTTTGAAATCAAAATTTGTGATGGTTGATAGCATTTAGGTCGTCCAAAGGTAACAAAAAATAAAATAAAAAATCCAGGTCCGTATTTAAAAAATGGTGGTGATGGTTTCTGGAAGACGAAACGTCTGATTTCAAATTTGGTAGCGCCCTCCTGTAGAGGATAAAAAGTGGCAATGGGGAAGTGTTATTTGTTTTAAAATTTGTTTTCAAATAACGTCAGAAAAGATAAAAAAGATTTTATAAAATTTCGTTTTTTTCCGAATATTTCAGAAAGTATTCGGAATTTTCCAAATTCCAACACAGCGTTTTGATAAGCATCAAATTGCGTAACTTTGCCATAATTTAACCGATCCTGTATCTCTTGCGGTTTCCAAGATCCCAATGATGAGGCTCGAAAATGGGCCACCCTGTACACTCAAAAGTTTTCGATGCATTGTTGAATCACCCTGTATATCAATTATTATCTCTTTTTCGAAAAATATCGAGATTACTCTATTGCATTAAACTACCTGAAAATTCTAATTTTCAAAAAATATTGCTCTACAAAGGCAGGCAACTTTTAACAACTTTTAACAGGGATTACAAGAGAAAAGGTACAAAAGCATGAAGAGGTTATTACATTAATAAAGTAAAATTATTATCATATAAACAATTTAGTCTTTCCTGCTTCCGGCAATGTGGTTTCGCAGCGATAAAACTTTCCACGGCGCGGCATGCCGGAGTAGCCGTCGAGTATATCATATCGATTGGCTGAGCTGGTTCAAGCGAGTAGTAGCAACCATGTCACCCTCTTCTGCTTGCTTTTCCGGCCTAACCCCAAAACATCTGACCCTGCTGTATTATACCGCCATCAGTTTACTCATAATCCATTACGTTTAGATAATTCGATTCGAACGACAACCCCGTTCGCTTGTTCCCATTTAAAAATAAATGTGCGGCAGCATTTTAACAAGCTCTTTAACCTTACGTTCTAAGTTTACCAACCCAATATTGGAGAGAATATGCTTTGTAGAGAGGCGTTTTGTATTAGAAGTTCATGAAAATCCCGCATATGAGATTTTTATACATCGCTGGATCCTCCGGGCCCATATTAATATTTACTAACACCTACGAAGTACTAAAATACATGTTGCAAAGATGAACAATAATTATTCATGACATTACGTTTTAGGACGTGCAGATTTCTTATAATACAAGTTTTGATTGATATACACGTTATCCCATATTTAAATTAAAATGGGATCAAAAAATTAAAAAGTTTTTATCAGTTAATTGAACAGCTATAAAAACAATTACTTACTGGTGGGGAAACGCTCGTTATTGTCGAGTGTTCAATAACAATTCATACATAGATATAGACGGATCGCGTGACCTGGCTGTCCTTTTACGCCCACTGTCCCATGTTTAAGATGAATACCCTCTAAATACGTAATATTTTTAAAACGTCTATGTCAATAACACATAGATACGCAAACAGTACTGAATTAAAGACAACTTTTTGTAAATTCTATCAGAGGGTAAACTAACTTTGTAGATTTAGTAATTTACAGCAGTTACACATCAAGCTCACAGAATTATATTGTCCAAGTTATAAAAAAAGTGCTTTCAAAGCAGCAAAGAAACATTTCCTCAGACAATCATAAAAAATATAAACTCTACCTAATATTAACCAAGGAATTCAAAAAATGCAACAATATATAGGGTGTTCCATTTCAAAATAACAGAGTTATGTAGCGCCCACGCGAAATGGAACAACCTGTAAATCTAAAAATATTTTCTTTACATGGCCCACATGATTCCAGACAACTTTTATTAAAACCATTTTTTTTTATAAATTTTACAGTTACATAGTTACAGAAGAATCCCTCTTAGGTGGAACACCCTGTATAAACCAATTAGGACCAGCAATATCTCATTCATATTTCATTACATATGCAGATGTTTCATTACTTATCTCTGCGAAGAATACTGAAAACATTAAAAAGAAATATGAACAAGTTGTAACTGCAACCTCTACTTATTTTAATGAGCACCGTATATATTTTAATACTAGCTAGACACAAGTGTTATAATTTCATAATTATCACAAAGTAACTGAATCCCTGAAATTTAATATTAATGCACTATTCCGCAAAATAAGCATACAAATGTAAAATTTTTAGGTGTGTACATGGATGAATGCTTAAGTTGGAAATCACACTGTACACACTTGATTTCCAGAATAAGATTTTACAGGAAACACCTACTTAGCGGACAAAAGCCCCTACCTGCACTAAATTAAAACTGCAAATCTTATTTGCAATTTCTCACTAGACCTAGACCGGTTTTCGAACTTGTTATGTTCTCATCAGTATGCCATAAGTAATGGAAAGGACAAATAATAACAGTAAACCATTAGGCTAAACCAGACTGAAGCAAGATTGACATAGCGACCACTGATAATGACTAGAAATGACTAGAATAAGTTCTATTACATACATTTATATATATATATATATATATATATATATATATAATATATATATATATATATATATATATATATATATATATATATATATATATATTATAAAGATCTTTCCGCATTGTTTTTAATTCTTTTTTATGGTCTTTTGCCTTAATTTTGAAAGTCTACCTGTTCATCTGTCGTCCATGGCCGTTAAGGTAATGTTCCAAACATTAAAATTACGGGTGGTATTTCCGTTACCGTGTTTTGTACATTATTTAAAATTTAAAAAATATTAAATTACAATTTAACAGCATTAATAGATACGGGGGCTGAAGTAAGCATTATAAATGAAAAGGTCATTCAAAAAGATTCTACTGAGTTTAATAAGCGGGTAATGAAAGCGATGAAGGTAAATTTGATTAATGTAACGGGTAAAAAAGATTGCGGAATGTACAAAAGTATTACAAACTGATTTTTATATTGGGGAAAGAAGAGTGAGTGGTGAGTTTTTTGTTGTAAGTGGAATGAGTTACGATGCAATATTGGGGGGAAATTTATTAACAGATATAAAAGCAAAGATTGATTTGAAAGAACGTCAAATAATTTTGGGGGGTACAAACGTACCATTTATAGGTGTTAAGGACAAAACGGGTCCAAATAATGTTTATAAGGAACAAACGAGTTCCATAATTGGTAAAAATATCGCAAACGCGAATAATGTAGGGGTAATAATTAATAAGGAACAAACGAGTTCCATAATTGATGAAAATATCGCAAACGCGAATAAAGTAGGGGTAATAATTAATTGTGTGCACGAACACAAAGATGATGTTGAAAGAATTAATCGAAAAATATAAATCGTTAATAAATTTTGAACCAAGATTAGTAAGTGGGTACATTCAAGAGATATTAAGATTTCTTGAGATTGCTAGTGGATGGAAAGCACTCGTTAAGAAAAAGTTTTAAAATGAGATGTGAAAGATAAAAATTCTTATACTGAACGTAACACATGCAAATTTACAGAAAATTCTGAGGAAAGTATCAAGAAAAGAATATTGTTTTAAAAAAGGAATCAAAAAGGTAGTATAAAAGTTTTTATTTTCAAAATTAAAAATATTTGACATAAAAAAATAATTTGTGACAACTAGTCAATTTTGAAATTTGGTGATTTTACTATATACAAAATTAAAGTAAGCAGAGAAAACAATAGATAGTGGGTTGTTATTGATAAAAAAAGGAGGAGAGTTTGAAAAAATTGAAAAAGGAATCGAAGGAAAATTAAATAGGAAAAGATTAATAAAATCAAGGTTAGGAGTAATTTATAGTAAATAGAAGGTTGTAAAATCAGATTTCAAGCCAAGAAAATAAAGAAACCGTAAAAAAAGTTTGTAAGTACTTACCAGTTATAAAAATCCAATTAGACAAAACACAAAATTAAAGTAAATAAACTACACAAGCATATCAGGAAATTGGAGGGCCATATCCAAACGTTAAAGCGTGGTAACTGCTGAGAAGTGAGAACCAAGAAACGACAGTTCGGCCAACCGCAAGGATAAAAATATAAGGTAAAATCTCGAGATTTTAAAATTTGTTGGGGTAATTTAAGTTAAAAATTGTAAATATATTTGCAAAAAAATTTTAAAATATTTCATTAAAAACAATCTCCTTTATTGTTTTCTGAAAGTGTTTAGTTTTTATGTGTACTGATTTTGTAAATTTAAATTTTGAAAATATCCTATAGAAAGAACAAAATTGAACCTGCATCCTGAGAGAGAGTAAAAGAAAATAAAAGTAAGTAAAAAACTTGTAAATTAAAATATGAGCTAGTCTGGGTATACAAGGGCATAAATATAAAATAAATACAAATTTAAAATAAAGGCGCCAAGTTTCATAGATTTTAATAAAACACCAAATTTTCAATTCTATAACTGTTTAATAAAAAAAACAATTCAAAATTTTTACAAAATATATAAATAAATAAAAATACAATAAACCTTATTATCACAATAATATATATATATATATATATAAATATATATATATATATATATATATATATATATATATATATATATATATATATATATATATATATATATATATATATATATATATATATATATATATATATATATATATATATATATATATATTATTGCAAAATTAATGAAGTAATGGTGTATTCAGAGACCAAAATAATATTTTCTTACTTAAAATTAGGGTTTAAATAGCCCTACTGGGTATTCTCCACTCAACCACATGATGCCCCCCCACGAAATAATTCATGCTGGACGATAGTCGCCGGTGTCTACGCTCACATTCTACAGTTCAGTTTGGTATTCAGTTTGGTACTGAGTTTTCGTGAGGAAATACGTTGTATAAATACTATGGCTTCCACAAGCAGACGTAGTTGTGTGAATCATCCAAACGTTTTTTGTTACATATGTAATGAGTACACTTTGAAAGAAAGCAGAAAACCCGTTCCTGATTTTGCGAAAAGGGCATATCTGGCTTATTTTGGCGTCCGGTTAGGGGGAGCAGGATAAATGTTGGACACCACGTTTCGTATTTGAAATATGCGTTGAACACTGGACAAATGAAAAGAGGAAGTGCCTAATGTTTGGAATACCAATGGTTTGGCGGGAACCAAAAAACCATTTTGATGACTGCTATTTTTGTCTCGTACACACCAAAGGCATTAATCGCTATAATCGGCACAAATGGATCTGGAATCAACGAGGAGACCTCTACCGCATTTTGAAGAAATATCCGTTCCATCATTCAACAACCTGCCTATGCTCTCAGATACTGATACGTCAACTTCTGAGACAGATCTGGAGAAAGCGACAGTGATTTTGAAGGAGCTTAAGCAAATCTCCTACGTTTCACTCAACAAGAGATGTATAATCTCACTAGAGACCTCAGCCTTCCAAATCACTTGTCTCCAGATTATATGAAAATAACCAACTCTATTCATGTATTAATGTTACATTTTATCGTAAGAGTGAAAAAGGATCTGCTGCCCTTTTTCTCTCGGGAAAATAACCTGATATTCTGTAATGATATAAATGGCCTCTTAGAGAAAATGGGTTTGTCAGAATACACACCAGGCGAATGGCGTCCTTTTATTGTTAGTTCAAAGCGAAGTTTGAAATGTGTGCTTTTACAAAATGGTAACAAATATGTCTCTATTTCTATTGGACATTCTACCAGGAATATGAGACAATATCACTAGTTCTAAAAAAAAAATCCAAGTATGAAAAACATTAGTGGGTGATATGTGTTGATCTAAAGATAGTAAACTTCCTCATTGGACAGCAAGGTGGTTATATGAACTATCCCTATTTTTTATGTCTTTAGGACAGCAGAGCTAAGAATGAGCACTGGACTAAGGGAATATGGCGTGCTAGGAAAGTTGTAGTTGAAGGAACATACAACGTCATCAACGAACCATTGGTTGAGAGAGACAAAATCATCCTTCCACCCTTGCATATCAAACTGGGGCTTATGAGGTAAATGGAGAAAGCATTTAATCGAGATGGAACTTGTTTTGGCTACTTGTCATAAAAAATTCTTGGGATTGGCTCGGAAAAACTGAAAGCCGGAATTTTTGATGGTCCAGAGATAAGGCAGCTTATAAAAGATCCACATTTCACAGAATCAATGAACGAGGTTGAGTCTAATGCCTTGTGTTCGTTTGTTTAAGTAGTTGAAAATTGTAAATCATAAGGCAGAGGATTACGTTGAATTAGTGGAAGAGATTCTTTCCAACTTGAATAAGGTCGGTTGTAACATGGGCATTAAGTTTCACTACCTCCACAGCAGCATAGATGGTTTTTCAGAAAACCCTAAATGATTTTAGTGAAGAATAAGGGGAAAGATTCAATCAGGATATAAAAACTATGGAAGAAAGATATCAAGGACGATGAGATATCCACATGTTGGCCGATTACTGCTGCAGTCCTCAACGAAACTGTTTTGGTAAACCTCATATAAGGAAGTCTTATAAAATAAAGCTTTTAAGTGATGATTAATCAATGTATATGTCTATTTTGTAAAATAAATCCCTTACTACATATTTTCTGACTTTTTTTAGCAAGCAGTTGTAGTAAATAGTAATAACCTGAAATATATATAGGTTAAAAGATGAGATGCTTTTATTATCTATTTATCGATTGAAAAATAGGGCAGATATACCGTATCTCAGGATCTAGATCTAATAAAGCAAATCTGATGGTATTTTTGGATTCTGCATCCTAAAATTACCCAGAAACACTTAACAAATCACAGGCACCAAAATATGTATCGGCCTGTGTCATAATATCAATTAATATTTGTTTACAATCGTCAATTGCATAACAGAAACGTAAAATAAATCTATAACATAACCTAACTTATTCGATTTCTGCTGATTTTTTTTTATATTTAAATGTCGAAGTTTTAAAACAGGTACAAATACAATTATCTCTTC
Organism: Rhamnusium bicolor; assembly: GCA_029963845.1. Lineage (NCBI taxonomy): Eukaryota > Metazoa > Arthropoda > Insecta > Coleoptera > Cerambycidae > Rhamnusium > Rhamnusium bicolor. The sequence continues at coordinate 101,611 of JANEYF010003606.1, forward strand.
GTACTAAGGTAAAAAAGAAAACTATGTGAATGAATTTATAGTTGTATTTATAATTGAGTAAGTCATCACCAATCACGATATCAAACAATAAGTAAAACTGGAAATACTGCGGTACCGTCCTCGTTTTCACTGGCTGCTTGTGTTTGGCGCCAAACCTAGTCGGATGACGTCTTAAGACTAAAATTCAAACCCTTTTTATTTATTTTTTACCTATTTCTGGGGTCAAAATAATTCAGAAAAAATCTGTGAGCTCATATTTATAAATACTATCGAATAAGCAAATAAAGAAATATGTGGGAAATGCCCATTGTCGACTTGTACTCTTCGACTATGATATGGAGTATATGACTCCAGTCGCTGAACAACAATGAAATGCTAAACAAGAGAGGACTTGGAAAATTACCCCAGAAGATTCCTCTCCAAAATACGACTTGCTCTGTCAAGATCTGCTCTGCACCTAATGTTATGATGATGAAGCGGTTCCTTTAAATTCGTAGTAACTGGATGAATCGCACTAGTCATTCTGCAATACATTGGAACAAGTGGAACAATAGCTCAAGAGATATAGTGTCAAATGCCTTATGGTAATAGATCTAAGCCATTGACAGATTATTATTATTATAAATAATTATCATTTGAGTTTCTACTAAATGCTCTCAAAGGTGCCGTGAGAAAGCAATATGTATATAATTATCAACTAATAATTAATTATTTTGTATTCATTTGATATTACACTGTATTAAATGAGAGAATTTCAAAAGTCTTAAGTGGATTATTATGGTGGATATTATCTAGTTGTACATTAGTTGCCAATCGATATTTAAACTTTACGACATTCTATACAACACTTCACTAATAAATCGTGTCAATATAAGTGTCCTTATCCTGAGAAATCAGTAACATAAACCTTTGCCCGCCTCCACCGGATTTATCATTCTAATTTTGTAACTGACATCTACAGAATACCAAGGGGTAATTGAAAACCAATTAAATGAAGTTGCAATTCCGACAAATTTATACATACAGAATAATACAGAAAAAAAAGAGCTTTGTTTAAGATATTATTTCCCCCAACGAGGCAAGTTTTGTTAACATATTTAACAGATACAATTTTGCAAATATAACATCCCAGAGAATGTGTGGGCATAAATAGTAGATATCGAGTCCTAACATCTTATTTCTATGACGAAACAATGACTGGGTATCGCCATTAAGTTTTAATCTGAATTTATTCTCTCAAATAAATGGGCTGGCAAGTGGTGAACTATAGAATAGCTATAAGGTATCAAGAGCAATAGTATTTTTCTTGTAGAGTTACACAAAGTGTAAAGTCTAACAGCATAGAAGAATTAAAAGAATGATTTGGGCAATAAACCAGTCTTATTCCCTCAGATGTAATTACAAACGTTCAGGAGGAGATTATTTTTAATCTTAGACACAGCCAGTCCCTCAATGGGGCACATTTCGAGCATGGAAATTTGTTAACTAATTTTTAATCTAATTAAAGATATTTAATTATTTTGATTCTTAATTATCCCAAATGTTTTCTATGTAATCAACTAAAATTTTTACACTATTATGATATTTAAAAAACATAATTTGGCTTGTTCGAGCATTACTCATATGCACATTTATACACTTTGTATAAAATGGTATAGACAGTTTAATACGTTCTTGGTGAGCACTTTTATACAATCATGTTTAAATCTGGTAATTTAAGATTCTCAAGATATAAATAATTTTATCGAGATCTGTTATGATGAAACAATTGTTATATGAACATGAAAACATTACTAAAATTAATTCCTCAAGTGACTTTTTGCTCTCTATGAATAGAAATAAAGCTTTATATGAATTTATTTTCTTTCAGTAATTTTCAGTAAAACAGTTCTTCGATAAAACATATAATATCTCTTTATACGTTACTTGTCAGTTAGAATTTGGCCATAAACAGAAAAGGTAAATATTTCATTTACTTTATTGTTCAGGATAGTTATATAGGGTCAATTTTAGCAGACCATCTACGTTGAGGAGTTACCCTTAGAGTGATCAGTCACTGCTGTCCAAATGCGGTAAAAACTGGCTCAAGAAAGACCGAGAACATTGAGATTATCGATTTTATGTCAACCAAAATGAACACTCACAAGACATTTAGAGAAAAATGATAAGAAGAATATAATTTTAGGAGTTTTCATTATATTGCTATGATTAATCTCATAAAATAAGTTTTACGAACTGTTTTTAAAATACGCTGCGCAAGTAATAATTTAGTTTTAAAAATATGTTTACTTGCAGAACCCCTAATATCTTCATCAAGACAGTTATAAAATTTACATTCTTGGTAAAGAAAACTCTTTTAGTACATACTAGTTCTGTGAGAATCAGGCAGTAAGAGATCTCTGGATCTAGTTTCATATATATGGCTGACTTGATTTCTTACAAAATTTGATTTACTTTTATAAACATATAAACATACCTCTAAAATAAACAGACTAGCAACAGTTAAATTCTTAAGATTTTTAAAAGTTTAGATTCGATAAGATACGAACTGCATATTTTTGCAGTAAAAATGCTCTAACCACATTACTGCTATTGCCCCCAGAGTTTTGAAAATAGCCTGGCTGGAGTGTTCAGAGATAAACTTTAGAGCGTAGCAACTTGTCTTAATTTCATACATAAACTGTCAATTTGTTGAGACCATTGCATGTGTTGATCAAAAGTAACACCTAATAACTTATTTGTATCACGTTTCTATTTGATAGTCGGTACCATGGAAAAGTGTAAGATTGTCCGTGTTATTATTGAAAGAAAATTTAATAGCAAGAGTCTTAGAATTATTTAGAATAACTTATTTTTTTGGAATCAGCATATTATTCTTTCATAAACTCTTTCACTGGTTACTGTGGCTTCAGTTAAATTATTTCTTGTCATTAGAACATTTGTATCATCAACATAGCACACCACATAAACATTTTGTATTTTTCCCAAGTAACTTATTAAGTCATTAGCAAACAATATATATAAGACAGGTCCTAAGATTGAGCCTTGCGGAACTCCTTGTCTGATATTACAAGTATTGATTTCTATTCCACAGGTCATTCTCACAATTTGTATTCTATTGTCAAGGTAACAGGAAAAAATTGCCAAGGCAGTTTCTCGAACACAGTATCGTGCTAGTCTGGCTTTGAGCAACTGATGATCAATCAGATCAAAAGCTCGTGAGAAATCAACAAAGAGACCTACAACGTGTTTTTTTTTGTCTAACGGTTTGATGGTGAATTTCACATAATGCAGATTCGGTGCTTTTATTTAAAGTAAAACCATGTTGTGAGGGAGAAAGCAACATATTTTGGCTTAAAAAGCTAGATAATTGGTCTTTAAGATGGAGTTCCAGAAGATTTAAGAAACTACTTAGTAAACTGATAGCTCTATAATTGTTGTAATCATTAGGATCTCCCTTCTTATATAGAGGGTGTACTATTGCTAAGGGAAAAATACCATTTTCTATAGAATAATTTATTATATAAGCTAGTGAACAACTAATGACATATTTACATTTTTTAATCAAATTGTTAGACACATCATCATGGCTACTAGAGTTTGAGATTTAAATTTATTTATAAGAGCTTCTACATCTATATTTGAAACTGGAGATAAATACAGAGATTTGTTAAAGTTTTGTACATTGGAGTCTAAAAAATTAAAATCGCAGGGGGGACATTTGAACTTGTATTGTTCGAAAAATGCAAATTAAAATTTTCCGCTACATCTTCTATGGAAGTTTCCTTGCCATCTTTTATAAAACATATTTCCCTAGAAATTGTACGTGTTCCCTGTATTGTTCTAATTATATTCCACATAGTTTTGGTTTTATTATCTGAATTACAGATTTCCTGGTCACGAGATGTCTGTTTAGCTGCTTTTAATTTGTTATAATATAATTTATTTAAGTAAACACTGAGATCCTTGCAGTTCCTATTCATGTTAGAAAGATCGGTATATAAGGTTACGTAATTACATAATTCCTCAATTGAGTTAATTCAGGTGTAATATATTTGCTTTTATTCAGTTCTTTGGTATAAAGAAGCCTCCTTCATGTCACGAGTTAAATTGTTTAAATTTATGTCTCTTTCCTTTTTATATTCTAGGTTATTTACATTATTTTTATTACTACTAATAGGTGACTCTTCCAGTTCTTTGCTTTCATCTATTGTATCAACGTCTAATAAGCATGTTTAGTTAAATCTTCATATTTTGAGCCAAGGAATTTGTAGTTACTTTATGGTCTATTTTTTATAACTCACCCTGTATAAAGACGTTTGAAACTTAATACGTGAAAGTTACCGGCCATTATATAAATTTGATGAGGGTGTATCAAACTTGCTTAGAAATCAAATTCACATAAACTTCTTTCTCATTATTATATCTACACAAGTCTATCTTTCTAAATGTCTATCATCTGTCAATGAAATTGACTTCTGAACACGATAACACTCGAAGAAATTGGGGGCTTTATGTCGGACATGGATACAAATACTGTATATTATAAAAAATGGTTCTTTCTTAACATTTGAGAAACTGAAATAAGCGAATAGAATTTCTAAGGTTATTAAACATTTAACATTTCTTCATACTTTCAATATTGTAAAAATTGAATTGTGCTAACATTTATAGCTGAAAACAGACTAGCAACTGCAAAATGTGAGTCTACTTGATACTTTGGAAGTACCGGTAAAATTAAATCATTATATTAGAGCCATAAATATGAAAAGGCAGTTATATCAATAATAATTTAAAATAATATTAAAATTTAAAATAACCTATTGTGTGTGATACGGTTTGGGATAATATCATTGTGGATTTCTTCTCTAGATGTTTCTTGAATGTATTGTTTAATTTTTGTCTTTGCTTTCTTTAGAAAAGATGACATATGTTTAATATTATTTGGTATTATGTTGTAAGCTTTTGGACTGAGGTATATAAAATATATGTCCACATGGACTAGTTTTGGAAATTATTTTAGACTACTTCTAGTTTCTTACATTTCGTTAACTTCTTGTACATTTGATTGCCCTTAATGTAAAATGACTGGAAAAGAACAATAACCTAATATCCTTACATAAGCATCTTTAAACAGGTGATTTGAAGGACAAGTAGGCTCTTTATTTAATATAATCTTTAATAACCTATTTTGTAATGAATTTAAGTGTTTTGAATATGAATCAAGAATTCATCCCCAACCTAGAATAGAGGAGAATCAACATGTGATTGATACTGTAAAAGATTATTTTATAGATTAAATTATGTAACTAGGTCTATTTGTCTTTTCGAAAGATATTTTAAACATTGTAGTACTCGCCCTTAATAGTGGTATGGTCAGTTGCTCATTAATAATAGTTTAATTGTTAATTATAGATAGGTAGTATTGATCTGTTTGTACCCGAGCTGCAGGCAGTACGTGAATCGCAAAACGAAGGCGATATTGCCCCCGGCACTCCTGTGCCCGCCCTACCGTAAAGGACTCGAGACTGAAACAAATTAGTTCCGTCTAGCTGCACCAAGACCCGCCGACAGCAGTACCGGAAAGGACATAGGTATTTAAATTTAATGCGGAATTATTCCGTAAACATGACGGTTGCAATATTCCGCGCATGACTTCGCGTCTTCTACTTTCTTTTGGGCAGTTTTAGTAGCGTAAAATTTTTCGCGTTAGTTCCCGTCTGACCGCCAACCAGAACCACGCCGACCAGCGTGTATCTTGTAGTATAGAGGTACATAGGTATACATTTAATTGCGAATTTTTCGGTAAATAGGTGACGTAGTTGCAATATTTCGCGCATGACTCCGCGCCCTCCTACTTCTCTTTGCGAGTTTAGTAGCTTGAGGACTTTCAAACAGTGTTGCCGTTTAGCTTGACAAAACCACCACCGGTACCTTTTGAGTATAAAGGTAGGTTTGTTTTAAATTGAATTCGGGTGACGAAGTTATATTCCCCATGACTCCGCATCTCATCCTACTGCTTTGGCAGAGTTTAGTAGCTTAGGATTTTTCTGAGCATCCAGGACAGTCGTTGCTGCCGCCAGTACCAACCAGACGGCCGACCCGACCGCAAGAGGAAGAGCCCAGGACGGAGGGGAAGGTTGATAAAGGTTTGGTAAATACGTTACGGCTGTAGTACTTCGACCTTGTTAGAGTTTGTGAACCGCGAGCGCTAAGACGTATCCGCCGCATATCCTTCCATAGAACGGGAGAGCGCCGAAGGTTGGAACCGAAGGCGTTATACCCTGCCCTCCAGGCCACCTAGCGTAAAAATTGCAGGGTATTGGAGGTACTATCTTTGCCACCACGTGTCCTCTAGACCACCTGAGCCGTAAAAATTCTGCGGATGACTTAGAAGTACTTTCGTAACCGCGTGCCTGCCAGGCCACCTGAGCACCTAAAGATTGTAGGGTGACTTGGAGGTTCGTCCTACCGTCGCCGGCTACCTGAGCCGTCATATTCTGCGGGTAGCTGGAGTTTGACCTTACCGTCGTCGTCTTAAATTTGCAACTGTTAGGCTTGCCACTCCGTTCCACCCCCCAACCGTAACCGCGTTATACCGCGTGTCCTCCGGCCCCTAGCGTCATATTCTGCAGGGTGTCTTGGAGGTACTAGCTTTGGCATATTATAAGTTCGGAACCATCTATCGCAGGATAGTAAATAATCGTTGTAGCTAGTCATAGGGTGCTTGTATTGGCGCTTGCTTCCCTCCTGGTATCCGTGCCGTTCTTATGGCGTTTAATTATTGCTGGTTGCTTTTTCACCGCTTAATCTCCGTATTACCGTGTCGCACCGCTTGTACGCCCGCTTACTGTCCCCGCTCGGCTAGTAAGACCGTTTGTAGTATAAGTTGTAGTTACTAAGTGTTATAAAGGTAAATAATACTAGTTTAGAATAAATGTAATATATTGAATAAGAGTCGTTTCATTAATTGTAGTGTGTAGTTACTTTTTTTCGACCCCTGGTTTATCCGTTTCTTCACTGTAGTTGCCCGGCCTCTATCGTCCCGCCGATAGAGTAAAGTGGTGTTTCTGCACTCTAAACAGAAACTGCGCCCGAGAACGTACCGTAGCACCGCCGTAGTATTGGGCGTCAAAGTGACACTTCTGCTCTTGTGTAGAGCAACGAAGTGCGTCACAATACAATATTTTGATTTGTTTATCCCTGGTATTATCAACATTTTAAAGGAGTCTTTAGTTTTAGTGACAAGCAAATGTATTTCCAGCAATTCCAGCAAAACTTAAATCGAGATATAAATACAATAAGCTAATTTTTATTTAAACTATAGGATTGCTATCTGATATTTATATTTCGTTTGTAATAAATTTTCTTGTCAGTAAAACTCCCTTCAAGTTAAAGATCCATTTAAAATAGTGATAATACCTTCAGAACCAAAACACTTATTAATTTTTGTGAGACATATTTACTGGATTTTTAATTAATTTGTAAATTCTTTATGTATTACTGGGTGTTGCAAGTTTAACGTCACATTGTACGTAATTCCGAATTCCCGAAATTGATTTATGATGAAATTCTATATAAATATATCTTCTATCTAATATATTACGCATTTTGTACACGATTTTGTTTACATGTATTGTTAAGAAACCGCTATATTTTATATATAGGAATATAACAAGATATAAATAGATTTCCTTTGTAGTATCAGAAAGATATAATACAAAGTGCAATTATTTTGCTTTGTATTTACGAACATATAGAGGAAGTGGGTACACGCTTGATATCTAAAAGAGGAAAGTTACACGTAAATCACTTTTCGATTTAAACTTTATTCATGAAAGCACAGATTAGGAATCGAATAAGAGAAATTCCATTTCAACTTAAATTCAATAGGTACTTTTTCTAATTAAGAAGTAGTAGGGACTCTCGAACAAATTATTTAGAACTAAATCTTTTCAAATTAACTTTCCTTTGTAAATTACCCAGCTAAATTGCACAACCATTTTTATCGCAAATTTCTAGTCGGACTGGCAGAAGTAATTAGGGTGTTTTATAACTGTCAGGGGATTGGCACATACGATTTTTACGAGACTTCTAATTGATAGAATGTAATTAAGTGTAAAAAAAACATGAGTATGCTGTCTCGCGGATTGGAAAATGACCGCTATTTAATTCTGTTAGTAGTCCTCATTCCACAGAACGAAACAAAAATACCTTAACACAGCCGGGACTCAACGAAAATTTTTAATTTTAAAGACATCACTGATGTCAGTCAAAGAGACGAAAATGTTCTTCTTCTTACTATTACGTAGAATTTAAATTATTTATTTATTTACTAAAAACTTTACAGGCAAAGCGCAAATGCAAAGTTGCTAAATATTACCAATACCGTAATAACAGAAAATCCAGTATAAAATAATGAATTAACTAATATAACAAGAAATTTTAAATAGTAAAATATAAAATATAATCTAGTCACTTAGGTCAAAAAAGAGGGTCAACCTCGGAATGAGAGATAATAAGCTGTAAACTTGTATAAACCTTTATTTTGGCGTTCTAAAAGTTGTCTCAAAAGTCTCATAAAATCTCGTGTCCGCGTCTTAAGATATTCAAGGTCAAAAGTCACAAAAATCGGTTTTTTGCAAATATCTCGCTTCCTATGGTTTTAATGCCATTTGTATTTATTATAAAAATTGTAGAGAATAAAATTCTCTACAACTTTTGTCCCAAACATTTTTTTATGTAGTCAACCGTTTTTGAGATAGAGGGCGGAGAGCGCGCCGCGCTTACCTAATCACAGCATAATGCAAGATCAACCGTAAGTCCCGGTAAATAAAACGCCGTATAAAGTCTATAAATCATTAAGTCGAGTACCATCTACTACTGATAAGAAGCCTCGCCAAGATAATCAAGTCACACAAGCAATGATAGAGATTTTTAGTTATATAGAAAATCATGACGGATCACAATTTACATTGAAAGAGCTCAAAGATGTCCTGACGGAGTATGTACCAGATGATAAGACTATCATTACAAAACTTCAACAAAAATATTTGACCGACATAATAATTACGAGAAAAGTAGGATCATTTACTATCATATCTTTTCGTGATACACAAGCTAATATACTATCAAAAGCTTGATACGATAATAAAAAAAGGGATCCCGAAGAAGAACGATTACGGATTGTCGAAGCTGCAGCAGCTATTATTAGGGAAGATATTCGATCATCTGTAGTTGAAACCAAGTCTTATCCACCTCCAAGTAAAATGTTAGATGATATTAATGAAGAAATACCAAAAACTTTAATGCATTTTTTACAAGAAGTCATAATGAAAAAAAGAAAAGGAAAAATAGATAATTTAAAAACGAAATGCACATCAATGTCATGCAATAATGGCTGCGATACGAGAACGGTCATTTTCATCAAGTCCTTCTAATTATAAAAGTTTTTGAAAAAGCTCCCCACATTTGAACTTTAACTGTAATAAATATATGAAAAAGTATTTCTAAATAAAGATATGATTAAAATGTATTTACTCTATTCTTTTTCTACTTAAAATATAATTAACATATATACTAGAATATAATTAAAATATACTTAAGTATTCCACTCAACAATTTTTTGATTACACGGAAAGGTAAGTAATATTAAACAAATATATATTCGATAAATGAAAAATATTATTAAATATAATGTAATAAACAATGCAAATTATTCATAATTATATATTTTTTAATGATTTATAGACTTTAACGGCGTATTATTTACCGGGACTTACAGTTGACCTTGTATTATGCTGTGAATAGGTAAGCGCGGCGCGCTCTCCGCCCTCTATCTCAAAAACGGTTGAGTATATAAAAAAAATGTTTGGAACAAAAGTTGTAGAGAGTTTTATTCTCTACAATTTTTATAATAAATGCAAATGGCATTAATACCATAGGAAGCGAGATATTTGCAAGAAAACGATTTTTCTGACCTTTGACCTTGAATATCTTAAGACGCGGACACCAGATTTTATGAGACTTTTGAGACAACTTTTAGAACGTCAAAATAAGGGTTTATACAAGTTTACAGCTTATTATCTCTCATTCCGAGGTGAAACCTCTAATGTGACTGGACTAATACTTAAAACTGCACAAAATGAATAAAAAAAATTACACAAAAAAATATTAAACACAAAATTACGTTATTACAAAAGTATTCAATGACTTAAAATAGATAGATAAGTCTTCAACTGCGCACCTTGAATTTTATTAAAGGTGATAGCTTTAATATGTGTGAGGTTAGAAATGTTTCTATAGCAACGTTTCTGACAGTAATGGTTTCCGAAGAGGCGGTCAATTCATCAAAAATATCTAATGCTTTTTCGCCAACAATTATTATATTAAAATATATTCACTCCCTAAACGCTTACCTCAAAAGTGTGACATTCTGAAATTTTGACAATATACTAAACAAAAGCTGTTCTTCCAGCCCTATCGGTTTTTTCCAAACATCCTTAGGAATCTCGCCACATTCAAAAAAACGTTGCCACTTTTACTTGGGGATCAGAACTTTCTCACCTAGTAAAACTCGATGTGTGGTGGAGTTTATAATAAAAGTAATTTTTGACGTTTCAAAAAAGTCACATTGGTGGAATGTCACTAATATTTTTTTTGACATTTCAAATTTTAAGAAATGTCAATCAATATTCAAATTTTATGGTGTTGCCAAAATGTTTACAAAATTTTAATTTATAGCTTTATTTAAACTTTTAAACACAATATTATAATGGGTTTGTATAACAGATCTGATTTATAATCTTTCATCTCGAATAATTTTTTTTGTAAACTTAGAAATAGAAATGTTGGGGCCTGGTAGACCCCGTTCCAGAAGACCGATTTTGCTCATCAATGAACTCAATATCTTCCTTGACCTCTAGAATGTATGTAAAAAATTTGAAAGCTTTATTTAAAAAACTGTAGCTGCTATCACACACCACACAGACACACACACACAGACAGACAGAAAATTTGTTCTATCTGAAATTTTGTGTATTCGTCAAGATTCATCCATAAATGCAATAAAAATTTTCAATTTTTTTTTCACGAATACATACCTTCCTCACTTTGAAGGGTGAGGAAGTAAAATGAAATAAGAAGTTGTCAATAACTTAAAGAATAATTAAAGTACGAAATTTGCCATCCCGGAAATTTCACATTATTCTATATTTTCCATCTCTGCTATCAGATATTCCCAGAAACACGTACAAATCTTGTTATATTCAAATTGAGGTTCTTGATACCTTAAGAATAATATTTTTTTTTCTGGAAAACTACAAAGTGAGCCTCTGAAATTTTCACATAATACTAAGCAAAAGAGTTCTTTTCAGACCTGTTATCGGTTTTTCCCAAAAAAATCGTAGGAATCCTTTCATGTGCAAAAAATTCAAACTGAAGTCCGCGACGACTTAAAAATAATAATATTTTTTCTCAAAAACTACGAAGTGTACCAGCCTGGACTTTTTTACATTATACTAAAAGACCGGCCCTGGATAATTAACTATACAAAAAAAATCCCCTTTTACCGTTAATAACAATTTAAGGTAAATAAGATGAAATATATGAAAAATCTCAACTCATCAATCGCACTCTTGGGTATTATATTTTAATAACAAATTTTAAATTTTAGTATAGGATAGTATCAAATAAAGGCATCTTAATTTAATGGACTAAGTGGAATTTGCCCCTCTACAAAACAGTATTAATGTTAACACTGCTTTCTAGAGATTCTTGAATTAATAAATAATAAATATTTTTTTTCACTTGAAAAAATGAAGAAAAGAAATAAAGAAAAGACACGTGTCATTTATTTTTATCTTTAGGTTTTGATTTTCAAATAAAAAAATGGGAAAATATCCCACTATAAGTGCTACTGGATTCACTCGCTACCCAATGGGAACACATTGTTCTTTAAACGTTTATATAACGTTAATTAACGTTACGCAAACGTTAACTAACATTATATAAACATTTAAGCAAGAATGAGTTCCTATTGGGAACGATACAGCTCTAAGATCTTAAATTCGTGAATACCACAGAATAAGTAAATTAAAACAAATTCTTTTACAATTTTTACAAGACAAGGTAAAAACGTTTTTACTATTTCCTTTCTGCATACAAAAATGTTTTCAGTCTCCCCCTATTACATACTTACACGTATAAATGTAAATAAATGGATCGTCACAAGTAAATCCTCCTCGCTTTACCTAGCCTCCTAAGAGAAGCTCTGATGTGCTTCATAATAATTTCTTGAAAGTTTAAATAGACGGTTTCAGACGAAAGATTAATTTCTTAAGAATTGTAATCTTGTTTACGTGAAAAGAATTATCAAATAATATCAGAGCTACCTATTTGAAAACTTCCCTGCGGTACCTTTAAAGGAGGTATAAAAATGGAACGCGGTTAAACTTTTAAAGTTCCTCGTGAACAAGTTTTAATGCAATTTATAAACTTCTCCAATTTCCCTCATATTTGTTCAACAGTGTAATTGTACTTAGCAGACGAGAAGTGGCTATATACAATTTAACATCCATTAGTCAATCAAATGCAGGTATAGAAGCACTGATTAACAAACTACACTAAAGTGTACTAAGGCTTTATAAAGCAAAATAATTACAAAATGAATAAATAAATTAGTTTTTTTTGTTAACTATGCTCGACTGCTACTATAACCTTCCAATAATAATATCAATTGTGCATAAAAAGGTAAATTGTAAAAATCCCGTTAAAATTATTAATCAATTAAATCTTGAATAAGAATTGCAGGAAACAACTACTCAGCGGACAAAATGCCCTCGATATACATTGAATTAAACCTGCAAATCTTGTTTAGTAGCTAAGATCATTTGTCAGTTCCTCACTAGATATTATGTCCGCTGAGTAGTTGTTCCTGCAAATCTTATTCAGTATATAGTTTAGCCCACCAGGGTTAGAGGTCGAAGCTCTTAATACTTGCTTTGCAGGTCGCTATCAGTCACTAAGACATCAGTGATGTCTGACTGGTAGTAGTACTGACCACCAGAGGGATACACTTATCACTCACTATGTCAATTAAATCTTACTATAGGTATAATGTAATGGGACTATTTAACAAATTTCTTTTATTTCGTGTTTTGAATGTACACACAATTACTCGATTTGAATAAAATCAGAATTTTCTGTCAACAATGCCCGGTTCAAAAGGATCTTTAAAAACCGAGCACGTGAAAATAAAGATAAACAGCACTCCACGTGACTGTAATCAGGCGCGCACAGCACTTAATGCAGGTGCCTATAGTTTCGTGTGGGCTATGGGCATTTTCACGATGATGCAAAAAACGGACCGTATAAATACTTTTTTATTCGACTGCAAAGAAAAGTGATGTTTTTTGGTTCAAATATCTGGACGAGAAGATCACCTTTTTATAACGGGTATTATTTTTTGTTGTGGTTGATAGGCGACTACTTTTCGGACGGAAAACAATTATGAACAAAATAATGGATACCATAAACAAACGAAACAAACTGTCATGATATTTTTATTTGATCGTGTCAAAGTAAGGAGAAGTCCATTACGATGAGATTTTTTAATTAAAATAAAATATAAGAAATAAAAATGTATTATCTTCTTCTCACAGTAGATTAAAAAATAGTGTATGACACACGGACGTGTAGTACATTGTGTATCTAGTAATAAAAGCAATACACTTCCGGACGACGATGTAAATTGTTGGCCGAGGACAACAAGCATTGAAATCCGGGAATATGCTTTTACTACGAGGTACACATTTTTTTTTTTGAAATCGCAATCAATATTATTATAAATTAAGGAATTTTTATTAATGCATAACATTTTTTTCATTACAATATATAAAACCCGTATGGGAGTTACTTTCCTGGCTTAGGTCGGAAAAGTAACTTTCACGTACTGTTTCATGATGGTTGCTTAGCAGCGAACTAAAATATTAGAATTACGTATTTTGGGATCTGAAATTGCGCCGAGAAAGTAGACATTTTTGAGCGATTTCAGAAAAAATGTTTTTCGTACTCATACGGTTGCCGAACTTGGCTTTTTCCTCGTCCGACAACTTTCCGTAACCATACGTAAAACTGCATTTTTCGTCCTTGTGTCATAAATAACTATTTTCATAATTCCAAACAGTAAAAACACTTTAATCTAAATTATTAATTTATTTATTTTTTTATCATCGTATTTATATTAACATCCTGGCGGAGTTTATACATCGCTATTCCACCATTCTTCCAGGACAGACACACACACAGCCACCATTCCCTCCGACATTTACCAAATGAGCTATCAAAGAGCTTAAACACATTCGGAAAATGTATAAAAAAGATGTAATCGAAATATTACCTATCCACCCTATAGGGTTTCCGCATGACAACCTGCTAGAGAGGTTCAAAGTTGATGAAGTGGTCAGAAGGCGGTTTCTTCACTCTGCTATGTTTTTGTATAAACTTGTCAATAATAAAAGAAAATGTCCTAAACTGTTGGCAAAAGTTAATGCGCTCGTTCATATGCCATTGGTGCAAACAAGATTAACTAATCTTTTTTATTTACCCACACCAAGAACAAATATATTAGAATTCTCAGCGGTGTATGTTATGTGTCATAACTGGCATGATATTCAGGACAAAATTAACCTTTTTAATTGCAGTGTTACAGATATAAGAGCTGCAGTGTTACAGATATAAGAGCTGCTATAACAATTAATTTAACTCATTATATGTACTTGTAATTAATTATTTCAAAACCTATGTGCGTTATACTCATTGAAAATTAGTTATATTGTGTATTTTGTAATGTTATGCATTTGTTATTGTGTATTTTCCTATCCTGTAATTGGAACATGTTCTGTTGGGTAGTGTATAATAATAAATAAATAAATAAATAAATTACAAAATGCACCCCTTAGATGGAAAATTACTTGAGCTTAGTCCAAACTTTCTTTGTTTACCACACTTATAACAACTGAGATATACTCGTACATCTTGAAAATGTGGAACAACTAGTACTATTAGAATTTTGGAGGACAGTAGACAATTTTTAAAATATCCCCACCATCAATTGACATAACAATCAATATGGAATTAATTGGTAAATGTTTATGCTATACGATTACAAAGTTTATATTAATTGTTATTACCTATTATACAATTTTGTTACTTGCACCTCCGCCATAATTTAAATGAAGAGGGATTGGATAGCATTAAAGCGGAGAACACATATGCGCGATTGCGATCACGGTCACGATAGCGATAGTGACCACATTGGAAAGCAAACATATATGTGCAGTAGCGATCTACAATCGCCCCGTTTAACCTTTAAAATATTTAAAGCATAGTTAGATGAAGAAGTGTAGTATTAAATAAATAGAAATGTGCAGTTTACAGCACGAAGCATTGCTTCTTGCAGCATTAGAAGGCAATACTTGTGATATCAGACAGAGAGTTCCGCAGAGCTCAATCCCAGGACCTCTTATTTATATATATATATATATATATATATATATATATATTTTTTATATATATATATATATATATATATATATATATATATATATATATATATATATATATATATATATATATATATATTCCGTATAAACGTTTCGGTATGGATGTATACCTTTTTCAATATATTCTTAAATTTAGATTCTTAAATGTGGCACTAACTGCTTTATTAACGTCTTTTTTTTTAATGGTTCTTGTACACTTTTAGTAATATTTCTTTTTGTATATCATTATTCTGTTCTCTCTATGAGCACAACCGATAAAGTTTATCGGTTGTGCTCATAGAGGTAATAATAAATGAATTCCATCATAATTTAAAAAATTAACAATTATAAGTCACACTATTAATTAATTAAAAGCAAAAATAAGTGTAAAAATATAGACAATATAGTAGAAATATGAAGTGAGGAATTCTATTTTGTAAAATAACCTTATTAAGTTACATGCTATTTTGTAGATAAAACAATTTATATAGTAGGTCCAAAACTGCAACGTTGGATGATTTCATTGGGTTTTATCTGGAGACACAAAAGTTGTTACACACATATAAAAGAAAGTAATTTATAATTAAAACATAAAGCAAAATTAAGAATAAAATAAAACAAGAAGAAGAGTAACATTAATATGTTATATTGAAAAAAATATAAAGATAAAGATAGGTACATATATATATATATATATATATATATATATATATATATATATATATATATATATATATATATATATATATATATATATATATATATATATATGAAATTTGAATATTTTAAATAATTCTAAGACTGCTGCTATTAAATTTTCTTTAAATAAAAACACTATCAACCTTACACTTTTCCATGGTAGACTATCAAATAGAAATTTGCGATGCTAATTAACTCTTATGTGTTACTTTCAATCAACATTTGCAATGGTGTCAACAAATTGACAATATACGTATGAAATTAAAGACCAGTTGCTACGCTCTAAAATTTGTGTAAATACTGCAGCCGGGTTACTCTCAAAACCCTGTATTATGCCAATTTTCATTCCCATCTTAAATACAGAATCGTAAACTGGGGCAGTAGCAGTAATTTGGTTAGGATGTTCTTATTGCAAAATATGCAGTTCGTATCTTGTTAAATTTGAATTATAGGGAGTCCTGTAATAATGCTTTTAAAAATCTTAAGATTTTAACTGTTGCTCGTCTGTATATTTTGGAGGTGCATATGTTTATTTGTTTTCTAAAAATAAATCAATTTTTCTAAGAAATCAAATTAGCCATGTATATGAAACTAGATCCAGAGATCTTTTCTTGCCTGATTCTCATAAAACTTTTTTTTTACCAAAAATGTAAATTTTGTAACTGTCTTGATGAAGATATTGAGACTTCTGCAAATATACATATTTTTAAAACTAAATTGAAAAAATTGCTACATGGTTAAGGAATTTTTGAACTGACTTTAATCAGGTCTCTAATTTTACTTATCGTTTACTTTTAACTTTAGATGACATGTTCATATATTTTTTTTAAATGTTTTTATATAATTTAAAATATTTCTCATATATGTGTATATGTTACCATAAAAACCTGAAAACCAGTAAAGGATTTACAAATTAGAAGTGGTAAATCTACGAAAAATTGTATTTTTCAATATAATATCGGATTTTTACTGCGCCATAACGACGCAGTAAAATCTTACGATTTTCCAGTTCGTGTTGGTAATTCTACTTGCAGTTCGAGCCAGATCGGTCACTTTGGGTCATGCCCATGTTATTAGTTTACAACATGTATTTCATTGATTTCACTGTGTTCACATTCAAATGTATGTCATTCCCCTTCATTAATTTTCCTTGCCCTAATGTCCTTTTTTTGTAATTTTCATAACATTCCAAATTACAAAAAATCATCTTGTTATATATTCAATAATTGTTCACTAAAAACTTTGTACATTAAATTTAGAAATAGCGAGTTGTATTCATATTTATAGGTATCAAAGAATCTTGCATCATATTTATGCATTTCTAGAATAAATAATAATAAAGTAGGTATTAAAAAAGCATTATTTCAAACCTAACATGATAATATTAATGAATACCTATATATTTTTATATTTCATACTGACATTCTTATCTGAATGTGGTAGTATAAAAGTTTTAGGCATATAATTAATCTAAACCAACACCTTCAATACACTTTATTATGGAAACTTTGAAAAAAACTACCCAGTCTAGGAGCAAGAATGCATTGAATCAAACAGTTAGTAACTGGAGTAAATCATTTCTTGGTGCAAAAATTTACCTTTTTGGTGAGTGTTGTGTTTTATATTTCGTTGGTAGTATTTAAACTTTTAAATTCATTTAAGTTAGTGTGACACGAGGTAGAGAAAGACAGATGTTGAATGGCCAACGTAATGACAGACAGTTCTTCATATACTTCTACATCTTTGATAAAGTCACAAAGACAAAAAGTGTTAAACCTTCGATATAAACTTAACTACTAATGAAACAACTGTGTATTGTTATAAACAAGTGAACATAATATTTGAGAGATAAAAATATGTGAACACCTGGCAACGGACTCGAGAACTCACCAGTCATCATCTGTAGGTAAGCCATATATTTATTTATACTCCCCACCACTGTTAAAATAAAAGTCAAGTAGTGAACATAAAAATATTTTTTTAATCTTAATATATTTTTGCTTCTAATACTAAGAACACTATT
Organism: Rhamnusium bicolor; assembly: GCA_029963845.1. Taxonomy (NCBI): domain Eukaryota; kingdom Metazoa; phylum Arthropoda; class Insecta; order Coleoptera; family Cerambycidae; genus Rhamnusium; species Rhamnusium bicolor. The sequence continues at coordinate 119,875 of JANEYF010003606.1, forward strand.
ATTTAATTCAATGTAGTTCTTGCTTCTAGACTGAGTAGTTGTTTTAATAGTTTCTATAATAAAGTGTATTGGAGGTGTTGGTTTTGATGTATTATATACTAAAACTTTTATACTAGTACATTCAGATAAGAATGACAGTATAAAATATAAAATACTATAGATATTTATTACTATTATCATGTTGGGTTTGAAATAGTGCTTCTGTAATACCCAATAATTATTTTATTATTTTTTTCTAGATATTTGTAGGTAGTTCACTTTAATATTTTTTTAATTTATTTTTTTTTTTTTTGTTTATCGATTGTTCAATGTTTATATTATTGTCAAAATTCATCTAGTATTACAATACTTCTTTTACAAATTCCTACCTCTCGTTAAATATAAATTCCCAAGATCGTAAATACCCTATACAGAGGAGAAATTTGTAGATAGCATGCTCTTTAAATTTTCTAAAAGGACGCTACAAGAACGGCGAAAGTTATGCAAACATCAATATATTTCGTTATTATTATTAATATTAAAATAAGCATTATAGTAAATATTGTATAAATTGCATAGATTTAGTAATTCAATAAAATAATAATATTGTAATTTGTACTTGTTTTAATTCTGTTGTTACATATCATTACACTAAATAATTGTATATTCGTTTTAATCCATGACCAATAGCTGGTAACTATTTGATCGAATACGTATGCTATCGGAAAACCATACAGTAAAAAATCGATATATTTTCAGGAAGTGCGCATACTATTTATCATAGTTATGAAAATTCAGATAGCTTTATTTGAAGTATGTGTATAATGTCAAAATTTACCTTTGATATTTATTTATTTTAATAGTTTACAGTTTCAATTTATTCTATCATAATTGGATACCGGAAATGTGCAAAAACAATTTTAATACAACGGGATTAAGGTAAAGCAATTAAATCCGATATTGTTCAGGTTCTGAATTTCTATTCCACAATTTCGTTTACTCGCTTTATCCCCAATTTGAATACAAATAAACTGAATAATTCATTAGCTGTTGTTAAAATTTTACGACCCATATTACAATTATTTAATAAAATGCAACATATTTTCGTAATTTATATAGATTACCTTTTGAAATAAAAATGAATAAAGCGAATTTTAAATAAAATCAATTGTTTATCTTTTTTATGTACTAAACTCATTCTCAAGTACTTTAAATTCAACTACAGAAGAAGAAGGTACTCAAGCCAGGAGTTGTAAAGAAGTGCGCAAGAAATAAAATTCGAAATAAAATCATATGTAGGAATAAAATTTATGAAGGACTGACAAACTTTGTCCCAAGAGTGGAAAATAGGGGCGATATTTAGGTCTGTGCATTCAGGAAATACTGAATCGATTTTCTATTCGCATAAAATCGAATCGATTAATCGAATCGTTTATCACAATTCGAAACAAAGCAATTATAAAACACATTTTTTTATTACAGTAATTTTTTTAATTAACAAATAATAAACATATATTCAACAATAATAAAGCCAACAATGCTAATTATTTTATTATAGAAACAATTGTCGTGAATAAAATAAATATTCTTAAAATATGTAAATATAAAAAACACTCAGCGGTAGCGGATAAAATTTGAGGTAGTTTTTATTTTCTATGAAACAGAAGATCTACTGCATTTTTCACAGTAGATATGAATTTCCCGGCTACACGACCATTCTTGCAAAGAGTAGTTTCTTTCTTTATATCGATTTCAAATAGATGGTATGTCCAACTGTATCTCTGAAAGTAGACGCGTTTCTAGAGCTTTTCTCATATTAGTAATTTGGAGACTCTGGTCTCAAGAACTATATACATGATTTACCAATTGGATATTCATCGTTCAAAGTTTCTAGCAACAAATTCATGCCCATCTCATCGTCAAGGTTACAAAAATGTGAAAAAAATGCAATAAGTCAATTAGCTGTCCATTATGATGGACGCATAAAAAATGATGGACATTCGTAATGAGGGCTACCGTTTTTAGGCTCGCCAGTTGGCGCCACTGGCGACTAAGGTTGCTGTCAAAAGTTATTGTTAGGCGCGGAACAAATTTATAGTGTTTTATTATAATTATTTCGTACACCAGTAAATAAAAAAACTTGTTAATTATGCCTCAGTGTTGTGCAGTTCCATTTTGTTCGGAAACAAAAAGAGGACATATGTTTCCAAGAGACAAAGTCGCCTAAAACAGTAGTTGGTAGCGATTCGCAGGGATAACTTTGCTCCTTCGAAACATTCGTTTGTAAGAAACATTTTAATCCTGACGATTATGCGTTACCAAAGGAACTTTCTAAAGAAAATCGTAAGTAATAATCATGCACATTCGTTGTTTTCATCATGCTTATGCTTGATATAACCTAACTCTAATGACATAAGACACCTTTAGGTACAACAATTTCTCTACTGAGCAAGTAAATTACTACTTTCCCCTTCTGTCAGCATTGTGTCAAATGTTTTTCAGCTAATTTTTATAAAAATTAGTAAAAACCCACGTTAAAAAGCCATAATAAGCGTTAACGTAACATTTATCTTACCCCACACAAGCGCCTCTTGTGGTGAATTCAAGCGTGGTAGCCCTCATTGACTCCACTTGTCTATTGCAATAGACTGCGTGACAGATATTATATTTGTGACTGTATTTGATAACAACCGTAAACAATTTTACACTATTTTGTCAAGATAACATTACACTGTGGTATTTCAAACAAATTAGCTCCAATTAGCTACTCAAAACGTATAAAATTTATACTTTTACTCACCTTTCTAATTACGTGACATGACAGCCACTTCACTTGTCATGAAACTAATATAATTTCAATAACTACCTACTAGCTGGCGCTACAATAAAGTTTACTAGAGAAATTATCTGGTGGGATTCTTAAACAATCAAATATGCAAAATATTAAATCTCTTTAGAGCAATTGGATGAAATAAAAGGTGTCCATTGTAATATACCCCAGTAGCAAAAGGGTTATTATAAACAAAAATAATATGGAGGAATTATACATTTTCATAAAGCACCGATTCTAAAAAATATCATCCTATGTAAAGGGTGGGTTAAAGAAGTTTTACTGCACAATAATGTATTTGTTAATGGATCGTCCTTTTCATTTTCACTAATTATTTAATTTCGACATTAATTGCGATATACCGATTCGATTCGATAGGTTGCTTCGATTCGATATGCATTATTTTTAATCGATGAATTGATTTTAGAAAATCGTTTCGAATCCATGTGTCGATTTTTTTGCCCAAGACTAGCACTTTAATAATATGACTCCTAAGACAACGGCAAAAAATTAAAACCTACAAAATTTTGCCTGATCGTGAGAAAACAGTGGTGAAATCTTTATATCTTCATCCATGATCTAGACACTGGATTTTTTGGCATTGGCACACCTATAGATGTTTCAATAATCGCAAATAGAAAATTCATACAGATCCATACGAGGAACCGGTATATTTGCAGTCATCTATTCATTGAATGATGGTGGTGTTGCTTCGTGGTTGTGTTGAGGACACTTGCCTTTCACTCAGGAGTTCCGGGATTCATTTGCGGTCGAGGAGCTAGGATTTTCTCCAAACCAGAAATTAATTCTAGCATACTTGGACATAGGGTTTGTGTCCATTGTCGCTAAATGTGTAGCCCTCTCCTACACAAGGTATCTTAAGGTACCTTCAGGGTACAGGGGATTGTATTACATGTGGTGTTTAAATAATTAATTAGTAATTTATTAATGGGGTGATTTACTCTTGAGAGCTGCCACTTTTGTTTGTCTACGTTAACCCATCTTAAACAGCACAATAAAAAAGGTCACTAAAGGTCATTAATAAGGTTGAAACAATATTTTTAAATATGAACTGTTTTCAAACCATACCTTTTTGAGGTTTTTTTTTATTTCTTGAAGACGATTCATATTATTTTTTTAAATCTTTTTGCAAATTTGTTCTTCCAACCTTGGTCATTTCATAACTTCCAGAATACGCATTTGGCTGAAAATTCCTGAAAAACGATTTTTGGATGCCTCCTTTTTACATAGGAACTGAGTAATTTTATTCCATATTCCAGCATTATTTTTCGATAAGAGAGATCGCCATCTATTTCTCCTGAATAATACAAAAAATTCCAGTTAACGTGAAACAGATAGTGACAAATCTATTTCAATGATAAATAGAAAAATAAACCAGCACTAAAACAACATATCTATTAAAACACCTGTAAAAATTTTCACACATTTCTTTACCAGAAGTAAAAGTTTTGAATAAGCCCTCTCTATCACTAAATAAGATGGTATGTGAGGGATAGAGAACAAAGCATGTAGTCAGACAAAGCATTCTTAAGATGTTAGTTACGATGAGCCCTTTGATCCTGGAAGACAGGAAGGGTTGTGAAAGGCATTTCTAAGGCAGGTTGTATGCATTGTCATAAATTTTCTTTGTCAAGTTTTAACAAAATATCTTGTGCAAAGGCAGCAGTACGTTCCAAAAATCTCCACGAAAGAAAATTGTTGTCGTTATAATGTAAAAACTGCATTAATTTCATAATTTCCCTTCGAATTATTTTTCTCTTTCTTTATTTCTCACATTTTGTAATATCTTTAAGACCTCATCGATTGTTTTCACTGTATTCCATTTTATTTTTTTTTTTTTTTTTTTTTTTTTTTTTTTTTTTTAGGTGGTTTTTTTTATATTTTTTTTTTTTAAAATTTTTTTTTTTTTTTTTTTTTTTTTTTTTTTTTTTTTTTTTTTTTTTTTTTTTTTTTTTTTTTTTTTTTTTTTTTTTTTTGGTTTTTTTTTTTTTTTTTTTTTTTTTTTTTTTTTTTTTTTTTTTTTTTTTTTATATTTTTTTTTCTTTGTGGTTTGTTTCTCGGCTTATTAACTGTTTGGAGAAATATACTTTCTGCGCAGGGTTACATACAAATGTTCTTGGATTAATAATAGTGCTAGGAAATATACAGCCCACAAGAATTACCCCGTCGCCTGAAATTTATCATAAGTTTCATGTTCTTCTTTTCTGACTTTTATTCGATTTGCATGATCTTGTTTTACATTATCGGTTGACTCTTTATGAATGTTACTATGCTACTGATTTTAGAGTAAAAATTAACTTTTGCTTGAAAACTAGATGTAACGATGTGTTTTGCTCCAAGAATTCGTAACATCCTGTGGCGTGCACCAGCAACAACAGCAAATTGTAATTAAGAGCTAATTCTGGGCTTATATTTTCTTAACATTCTTCTGTTGGTTCACTTTCTTATCTCTCTTATCAGATGAGATATAAAGTTTTATAGCACAATATGTTTTTATTGACAGTTTATATGCAGACATTGGAAAACTGAAATAAGTAGCAGGCTTGGAAAACAAAAGAGTAAAAGTAACATTATCAATCAATTTACATAGTGTCAGTTTGTTAGATTTTTATACGCTTTGCTGTGGTTTTATCATTAATTTAAATTGTGTGACAAATTGTAGCATTATGAATGCTCAATAATTTTTTAACACGTCATATTACCGACGAAAAGGCCATAAGAGCAACTGATCTGACTGAAGATGGACGAAGTCAAAGATATGTGGCAAACGTAATTGGTGTTTAACAGAGTACCATGGAAAACTGAAATAAGTAGCAGGCTGTGGAAAACAAAAGAGTAAAAGTAACGTTGTCAATCAATTTACAGTGTCAGTTTGTTAGATTTCTATCCGTTTTGCTGTGGTTTTATCATTAATTTTAATTGTGTGACAAATTGTAGCATTATGAATGCTCAATAATTTCTTAACACGTCATATTACCGAAGAAAAGGCCATAAGAGCAACTGCTCTGACTGAAGATCGACGAAGTCAAAGATGTGTGGCAAACGTAATTGGTGTTTAACAGAGTACCATTCCAAGAGTTATCAGGGATTATAGGAAGACTGAATAGTATTCCAGAAGAGAGCAAGAAAGACGTAGGAGAGTTACTATAGCTGTAGATAATAGTTTTTTACGAATTACAGCCTCAGAAACTCGACATTGCACCGCCCAAATACTTCAAATCGAACTCTTACCAGCTTGAAACGTAAACATTTCTTTACAAACAGTTACAAATCATCTCCGGGAAGAGAATTTGCGAGCAATGATTTCAGCCACAAGCCCGCGTCTTACCAGGGTACACCGGGTTGCTCGGTTACAATTTGCTAGAAAGTACGCTGACTTACATAAGTGATATTATTCTAGAACCTCATGTGATCCCATATGGACCTTTCATAGGCGACAACTGTGCCTGATAACGTACGAACGTGCTAATGCGCGATTACGTACGATCACACGCTGCCAGGATAGTGACTGAATATCTTGAAGAAGTTAATATCACTGCAATGAGCTGACCAGCTCACAACCCAGACATTAATCCTATAAAACACGTATAGAACCATTTAAAATTGGCGATTCAGCAAGATCGGATTCAATGTAGAAACCTGAATTAACTTCAAAATAAATTGAACATGATTTGAAATAGTAATGATGAGGAATGTATACATAAACTTTTTGAAGGGATACCAAGGCGAATACAAACTGTATTAGGGCGAGGGAGAAATACCCGGTATTGAAAATTATTATACCTTAAATTTTCTTTTCGTAAAAATTTAATGAAAACTACTGTCCATACTGTTATTTGTTGATCAAAATGTTAAGAAAAGAGTGTTAGCTCTAAATTATAGTGTGCTGTTGTTGCTGGTGTATTCTACGGGGTGTTACAAATTTTTAGAACAAAACCCAACATCATTGTTACACTCGGTATTCAAGCAAAAGGAATATTTACTAAAAAATCGGTCGCACAGTAACATTCCTGAAGAGCCAACCTATAATGCAAAAAAAGATCATCCAAATCCAACGAAAGACAGGAAAAGATTAAAATCAACCTTATGGTAAATTTCAGGTGATGCGATTATTTTTGTGGGGTGTGATAAAAAAATATTGATTAACTGTGGGTGTTTTGAAAACGTTTATGCAATTTTTTTCGAAAATAGTTACCCTGTAAAAAAAATCTTTTACTTGTCTAATTTTACTAGTTCACTAGTTTCCTATCGACATTTTCAAGTAAACTCAAGTTTACTTGAAAATGTCCGAATAGGATGAAACTAGTTGTAAAATAACAAATAAAGGAAAATTAGAAAGTAAAAGAGTGTTTATAATTTTTTAAATCAAAATGGACTTTCACAAAGTAACTTCATCTTCAATCACTTTTCAAAAAAATCATCATTCATCAGACAGCTTTTTAGTGTAAAGCCCCCCATACCCTGAACAAATTGCGCACAGAGGCTGTTGTGCAAACAATTGTATAATTATGGTGTTGTTTGACTCTGGCAACTAGTTGCAGAAATTAAACTTGGTTGAAATTAATTGCACAACGAGTGGCGTTGCGCAACTATTGCATCGTCAGACGGCATGTTTCCGTAGGTATACGACAAAAGCAACTGAAGTTTGTATAAAATTGCGCAGTGTATGGGTGACCTTGTTCGCACAACAATCTGTTGTGCAACGTTAGCTTTGCGCAATTTGTTCGCAGGTGTATGGGGGCCAAAGAATACCAAAGAATAAAAAAGAATCAACTCGGGATAGACGCTCTGTTATGAAAAAGACGTTACTGTCTCCTAGTTTGATGCATTGGATAGAAAGAAAAAGCACCTAGTGTGATAAATGTTGAAAAAATTCACCGTTCACTTCAATATATTTTTCACGGCGACAAATAATTTCGTTTCTGACTATTCTTAGTTGTTTCCTGTCCGCTCTCAATATATTTGAAAAATGTTGTATGTGATGAACTAATAATTATTCCCTTGAATCGATAAGAACTGCATCAACTTTCTGTTTCAAATAGTCCCATGTATGGAAATCTAGTGATGTTAAGTCGGGCGAATGAGGAGATCTAGCAATAATATCGTTTCTGAACATCAATTTTTTTGTTACAGTTTTCGTTCAGCCAATCCCTACACCCTACCCGAAGTAAAGCAAATCGCCACAGTCGTGCGCACATTGATAGATTAAATGTGTTTTGTTTTCTTGTTAGCGCTTCGTGGAAACAATTTTTTGGTATGGATTCTATAGATATAGATAGATACGCACTACTATTATATTGTATAATATTTTTTATTAATTTTCATCGATTTAATCGACTTTCTGAAGTGTCGTAATCACATACAGATTTCATAAAACAACTATTTTTGAAGAGGTCTAAAAAAAAGTTTTGTGGAGTAATTCATTACTTTTCTTGTCTGAGTATTAGTCTTACTCATTGCGGCTATAATATCAAATATTCAGATATCCCAAATGATCACATTGTTCAATAGAGCGCTTTGTACGCAGATAATCATGGGTACCAATTCTAAAATTTACTAATTACTATTTTTTGGGTTGAAACAAGGCAAATTCTTTAGGTTAACACATTCTGAGTGGAATGTAAGATTATCATATTTATTGTTTTACTGTATTATGGATAAATTCAGTGTTAGTGATTGTTCCACAGGTATTGAAAATGGACCATTTTCATGTAAGCAGTTTTTTCCATCTGCTTCTGCACCTAATACGTATCATATCAACTAATATCAAGCAATAATATAATGTTTATTCAAAATGCATTTTTGTCAATCTAAATAGTGCATTTTGCCGTGTTTGACCGGCATTGGCAATGTCTGTGGGAATGGTTACACGTCCACATTTTTCCTAGTCTAACCTAATTCTAAACAATTTTGGTTTTAGATTCGTGGATTGTCTAATTTATGTGGTGCTTATTATTATTATTATTTATTATTATTATAAAGATAAGTTTCGAAATAAATTACTTTTATTTGGAATAAATAATGTATAATTTAAAAATAAATAAAATAGCCAATTAAAACAATTTTTCCAAACAGCTCTACTCCTCTTAAGGCACAGTGTGGTTATTTTATCTTGATAACATTTCGATCCGATATGGCTCTTTTATTTTTAAAGTTATTAATATGAACCAAAAACCAAATTACAGGGTCCATAACTAAGTTTTTCTTTGTCATCAGAAAAAACAAAAGCATATTCTTACTTATTTGGATAGCATATTTCATTCTGATTTCAGTGATGATAAGGCATACTTTATACTTCGATCCAGTAGTTTCCGATTTGATTATTATTTTCGCAATGGTATTCCATCAGTTTAGTGTTCGAGAAGTATATTTGAATCATGATGACACTCCTTTCTTGAACACTAAACTGAAGGAATACCATTGTGAAAGTATTAATCAACTTGTATCAAATACCTACAGCACAATAAACTCTGCGTCACGTTGACATGCTTAATTATTGTGTTATGTCGAAAATTAGTACCATTTTGTTTCCACTGCACATTATATCATGTAATAAATATTTTACATTTTTGAGAATAAATCTGAAACTACTGGACCAGAGTATTCTATATCACTGAAATCAGAATGAAATATGCCACACAACCAATTAAAAATGTACAGGGTGTTCCATTTTAAAAAATACAAGTTTTGTATACAGAGTGGGGCAATAGTGCGTCGGACCTCGATATCTCGAGTTCTACGATAGCTAGAAATTTTTAAAAAAATTGAAAGTAAACTAGATAAAAAAGTCTATAACTGGAAATTATTTTCGAACATACAGGGCGAGCCAAGACGAAGTTACAGGACCAAGTGCCTTTTTTTTTAAATGGAATACTATGTATATCAGTACATTTTTTTGAAGCCTCTTTCTAGGCTCAATTTATTACTATATTATTATTGGCTATCTCCCAACCACTTTGATGTAATGAATTTTTTTGTTGAAATAATGCCATCTGCAGATGGATATTAAAAAAATCACCACAGTCACAATAATGAGTTTTAAGAAAAACTTATGTGAATACCAGTTACGAGACATCTAGTTAATGTTTTTGAATCATTTTCATTTCCTAAAAATGTACAGGGTGGCCAAAAATTAGTATTCAATTAAGAACTTTTTAAATTGAATTTTCTCAATTTTTTCAAATGGAACGCCCTCCTGTATATTTTTCAACGATGTGATGTAAAAATGAAAAACGAACATTTTTTGTAAGTGCTTCCCTATGGCTAATTGCAACCATTTTCGTTTTATTGAGCATATTAACATAAAAATAAAATTAAAAAACAATAATTACAACATTCAAAAATAAACTTAAAAAAAGAGGTTTCTTCAAATAACTCAGTAGAAAAAATTATAATAAATGTTCTACATGTTGGCCATTTTGATTGACACACATCTCTATGCGCTTTTGAAATGAGGTTCCCACTGTTCCTAAAACTGCCGGTGTGATAGATCTAAAGGCAGTTATTAATCTTTCTTTCATATTTTGTACTGTTGTTGGTGTGTCTCTATAAACAATTTTCTTCACGTATCTCCATAAAAAGAAATCCATTTTTGTAAGATCTGAGGATCTAGCAGGCCATTTAGTGGGTCCATTTCTTCCAATCCATTGATGAGGGTAGGTATTATTTAAGTGGTCTCTAACTGCATTTAAATAATGTGATGGAGCACCATCTTGCTGAAACCACATCCTATTTCGAATTCTTCCAGGGAGATTTACCAATAATTGAGACAGATAATTTTCCAAAAAATGAAGATAAATGGCTCCAGTCAATGTACCATCAAAGAAATGTGACCCTATTACATGTTCTCCAATAATTCCTCCCCAAACGTTTATAGACCATCTGTGTTGGTTATCAACTTGCATAAAAAAGTGAGGATTTTCCGAAGCATAATAATGGAAATTGTGCCTATTAACAAATCCATTTTTATGAAAAGTTGCCTCATCAGTGAATAAAACATTATTGAAGAAGTTGACATCAACTTGCATTTTACCTCTGGCCCAATTACAAAATTGTAGGCGCTTTTGAAAATCGTCATCAGATAATTCCTGGTGCATTTGAATATGATATGCATGCAACTTATTTGTTTTTAAGATTCGACCCACAGACCGTCTACTTATTCCTACTAATGAGGTCACTTCTCTTTGACTAACATGGGGATTCTCAACCGTTGCCAGCACCAGAGAAAACTCATTTTCTTCGTTCACAACACGTTTTATTCTTTCACTTTTTTTATATTCGACATTTTCAGTTTCCAGAAATCTATCGAGAAGGTTTTGCAAGCTGCTAACATCAGGAAGCCTTCTTTCAGGATAACGTTGGTGATAAATTCTATTGGCAAATAAACAATTTCTGTCTGACTCGCCCAAAACAAAAGTCATGTCTACAAGTTCCGCTTTATTAAAATTCATATTGTAAAATTCCAAATATTTTAAATTCAATAAAAATTGTAACTAACGACCGATAAGTGTGATAAATGCTCCTTTGTACACGACAATTTATACCAAACTGAGGTTTTATTGGTTGTCGAATAACGAAAACAGCAAAAAAAATGTACAAAAAAACATTACAGTAAAGGACTGGTTAAATACTATTTACTCATTTCAATGGAAATGGTCCCACTAAATGGCCTCATTTCAAAATTGCATAAAGACGTGTGTCAATCAAAATGGGCAACACGTCGAACACCTATTATAAATTTTTCTAATGGAATTATTTGAGGGAACCTCTATTTTTAAGTTTATTCTTGAATTTGACACTTATTTATTTATAAAACAAAAATGGTTGCAATTAGCCATAGGGAAGTACTTACAAAAAATGTTCGTTATTCATTTCTACATCACATCGTCGAAAAATATACAGGGTGTTTCATTTGAAAAAATTGAGAAAATTCAATTTAAAAAGTTCTTAATTGAAAAATAAACACTTATTTATTTATTAAACGAAAATGGTTGCAATTAGCCATAGGAAAGTACTTACAAAAAATTTTCGTTTTTCATTTTTACATCACATCGTTGAAGAATATACAGGGTGTTCCATTTGAAAAAATTGAGAAAATTAAATTTAAAAAAATGTTCTTAATTTCGCATAACTAATCCGATGTTCGAAAAAACTTATAGACTTTTTTATCTAGTTTACATGCAATTTTTTAAAAAATTTCTAGCTATCGTAGAACTCGAGATATCGAGGTCCGATGCACTATTGCCCCACCCTGTATATCTTTTTCTGTTGACGGTCTTTTGTTTTTTTCTAATGGCAAAAAAAAAGTTGGTAGCGGACCCTGTAATTTGGTTTTTGGTTCATATTAATAATATAATAAATAGTAATAAATAAATAATGTTTATTGATTGAGAAAAAATAACCTTACAGTACATAATGAATTACCATTGAAAATGAACAATTTCTAGAATAAGATTAAAGACAAAAATTATTTACTGAAATTGTTTAAGGACTATTTTCAGACAATAATGCACAATAACCCCGAGGGTTGTCTGTGACCTTGAATGAAGTTTATACAAAAAAATTGATATAAATGGATGAAAACATATTTTTTTACAATTATATGTACTTGAGCTAGTTAATTATTAGTTAATTATTACATTAAATAGACAAAAATTATTTACTAAAATTGTTTAAGTAGTATTTTCAGACAATAATGCACAATAACCCAGAGGGTTGCGTGTGCCCGAAATAACTCTAAAAATAAAAGAGTTATATCATATGGAAATGTTATCAAGATAAAATGACCACACTGTAGAACGGTGCCAGTGGCAAAATTTCTCTAGGGGATATTTTCCTTTATAGCTTATTTCAATTTTCATTATCATCCTGCTCATGCTAAATTTGATTAACCGCCTCTTCTCAATGAGCGTTAATTAATATCTGAATATTATTTAGGTTAATGTAAAATACAACAACCATTTTCTAAGGCTTTCGTAAGCTAATTAAAATAATTACATTTAAAATATAAGTGCGTCTCCTTGTAGGCTAAAATGATGGATATTTGAATATTTCAATCTCGTCTGTTCCGTACACTTATCTCAAATAACAATTAATTAAACACAAATGAAAATGTAATTTTGAATAATATTATTCAAGATAAGATATTCAGAATAAAGTGTGTTCCCGAAGTTTAGAATGCTGAGAGAAGTTACTTCATGTTAATTTTAAGGACAGCGTCGCAAATCTTGAAATGTTGGTAGGTAATTTAATGGGAAGGCTCAGATCAGCCCTGTTTGTTCTTGTTTAATCAGATATCTTCCCAGAGACTTAGAACTGTGAAAACTTGATTTTGTATACTTTCCTAATTATCATAATTAATACCGCAAATTCCTGTCAAATATGTATTACGTCTAAAGGTATTCAGGAAGAAAACACCCAAAGTATTTAGTGTCGATTTAAGTTTATAATAAATTTTGACGCGTTGTGGGGAACCAGAGTTAAACGCGTGAAATATACTTAAACGTGAGTATTAGGGTGGGACGGACAAATTTTAAGGGCGATTTAAGGAACACAATACTTGCGAAAAATTGGTATTAAAACAAGTAATCAACCGTCAAAATCTAAGAAATATCGATTGTCACATTAGGGTGGGCCGAAAAATTTTTAAGGGCGATTTAAGGAACACAATACTTACGAAAAATTGATATTAAGACAAGTAATCAACCGTCAAAATCTAAGAAATATCGATTGTTGCCTTCTTAAGTGGCAAAAAATATGTACCATTTATTAATTTCAAAATGTTAAATATTTTTGTAAAATTTTTATCTAAATATCATGATATGTTGGGGTAGTTAGAGAAGAGATGAGGGTGATTTTCGTTAATTATTTTGTCTTATTTTTTAAAAGCATTTAAAGCGGGAAAAAGCACCAGTGTTAAATACTGCATAAAAAAATATGCTCTTACTAAATTTCTGTAGGATCCATTGTTTTGGAGTTATTTATATTTTAATATTGCAATACAAGAGTGCTATTATTACCTGCTTATGCAGTTCAAAGAAAGTTAACTTTGAGCAAACTCAATGAAATGGAGCACACATTATTTATGGCCTACATACAGTATATTACTGAAATCAGTAAAGAAATGGGAAAAGCGGTTCTTGTAAAAAAAATGATTAATATAGATAACGAAGTGTAAATACTGTCTGGATGTTATTTGTTGCATTTCCTTAATTTTTCTTTTTCATTCTTACCATTTACCACATGAACAATGTAAAAAATAAAATATTTTTTAATACTATTAAACATAAACTTAAAAATAATTAGTAACTCTTAAAATAATTACCTAAAATTAAGGCAATTACAAATTTTTCCTTTTTTAATACCAAAATAAAAACTTTAACACCACGAAGAACAAAATTTAATAAAACTGTTTTACGTATAGTTTGATATATTTAAAAGGTTACCTCTAAACACGAACTCATCCTTTCCGTCCCGTCTTTTCCAGTTTTCCAGTTGTTGGATTTCCCTAGCGCTTTCCTGCCTTAGATAAACTTTTTGTAACAGATTGAGGTCATCTATTTTCTTTTAATAAATCACCAAATTACTGCCTAAAAACACTTATTCACTTTCTGTTAAACAGCGGGTTTTCTGTTCAATTTCTAGAGTCAGATTGATGAAGATTTACATTTTTGAAAGCATATTTTTACAGGAATATGCTACTTTTAGACAACATCACAGTAACCGATACGTTCAGCATTAAATCCAATCTATTTGATGTTTTAAACTGCTATAGTAGAGAACGAATTACCCTCTAGAAGTCGTTCAGAAAATGAGTGACTGACTAATTTCGTTCGGCAGGCTAATTTAACTTTTAATTGACAGTATACATAAAATGGAAATCGCCCCCAAAAGATTTTTTTGAAATGGAAACGTTTTATCGTTGTAGTGGTCCCTAGCTTGAAACGACCGAATACGCCCAGAGGAAATACTTATTGTCCCGCCTCCGTGCCAAATCGTCTTTTGTCTGCAGAAAATTCCAACTTTTCTTTCATAAAATGGATTCTGCATCAGAGTAAGTACATTAAATATCTTAGTTCCAATTTATTTATATGGTAATTAGTAAATAATTATCGAAGTGGAGTCTTTTTGTCATGCTTAACCCACAAAAGCAAGTCCTGGTTGGTTGGTTAAACTTGGAATGTTTCAATGACTTTTTTCGAAAGGATAAAAAATTAGCTGCATCTTTTTGCATCTTTCGAGTATTGACAAATGTCGCGAATGCCGGATGCGCCATTCGTGCCCGGGCCCTTTTGAATGCTTCATGAATGTAATTCAGATAGTATTGAATAAAATTAGTTTTCAAAGTCTTACACATTTTTATTCCATTCGCCAGATCCAATTTTCCGAAACAAATGAAACACGAATTCGCTTCAATTCAACAATAATTTTTGAACTATGTATATATTTTTGACCGTAATTTTTTTGAAATTCTATATAGGACTCTTCATCAGCAACCCAAAAAACGTTACAAAGTTTTGTAAATATGCACGATAATTGGCATTTTTGGTATGTTTTGGGGGATTTCATGGCCCCTTTTGTTTTTTTCAAAATTCAACGATTTTGATCAGTGACACAAAAATCACTGTTGCACAATTTCAGTAAAATAGCTCAATGCCTTTATATTTTGGCCAGCTTTTCGGCGTTTCCGTCCACTGTGCCGACTGTGTGTTTTCTATTTATTTTTAAGAAGGAAAACTGGCTATTTATTCCTTTATGAAGATGGTCCGCGAGAGATATAGTAATATTTTGGATGTAAATTTAAATAATCGTAAGACTTTTTCGATATGTTATCCGGTGTAAAATTAATCAATGTAATTCCAATATTGTCATCTTAGTCGATTTCTTTAAACAAAAAACTACATTACCGTTTCCAAAGATGCAAAGCCTCCGATAATTATCGTGATACTGCAAAAACAATGTAGTAGATTGTTTTACATTAATTTAATTTTAAGCAAACAATTTACAAATAAGGAAGAATCGAGGAAATAAATATATGCACGAGAACCTAAAATGTATTATTGATACGTAGCTTATGCTAAATCATTTATCATTCTGATTTTTATTCATATTACTTGCAACAGAAGCCTTATCTGTACAACTATCAGAACAACGACAAATATCATAACAAAGATTTCCCACCGCAACAGCCAAAAAAATGCAAAAAAAATCAAATGCAGTATTACTTTCGAAATAATTCAGTTGTATTCGAGGTTGTAACATTCCATTATTTTCAGTCAAACTACTTTCTGTTGGCTTCCATGATCATATTAATTAATAGTTTAAGGTATTCCTTTGATTGCCAGCAGGCTTGGTGCACGTGTTGAAATAATGCTGGTAGCGGTGTAGGCAATTTGTCGATAGACAGACCTTTTTCAATTGCTAAATGATACCACTATTAGTTTGCCAAAGTGCGATCTGCTTTCGAATTTTTCTTAGAATCATATAAGGCATCACAGGAAGGTCGTCATTGCTTGTGTAGCCATTTCAATAGTCAACCATGCATCCCGGAAATCAAACGAGGATCTGGCTGCAAAACATCCTCCTCAGTGCTTGAAATGCCAAACAAAGGTGAGATCATATTCCATCCAGTAGGAGTATGTGCAGCTGGAAGAACAGCAGATATCGTAGGTCCTGTCCTAATTTATTTGCAAAGGCATTTATTGACAGATAACGACGATGGTCAATGAGAGGCGTTGTTCTGCCAGTAAAAAAACATAACTCAGCTTTTGCTACGAAGTCTTCGAAATATAATACATCTGTATCAGGTCACACAACATCTAGAGGGTAATTATTCGAATTATAGGATCATTTTTATATGAAAAATAAGACGGGTGCCTATATCCAAATGACTGTACTCAAATTTAGGATGTATATAATAAGACTCAGCAGTGATAAATATGAGGGCTTTCACGTGGCTCAAGACCGCCAGCGAGAACTACTTTTTTGACTCGATTCTAACAGAATTCGACATTTCGGTAATAGTTATTTACATAACAAGTTCGGTTAGTGATGTGTTGTACGAGTTAAATATTTACGGACGAGGTGACGCAGAAGCCGATTCTGGAATTTCTAAATGATTACTGTAACAATCATTTATCCCAGCAGCACAATCATATTGGCATGATATTGATTAGGTGATATTGGGCCAAGAAGCCTTGTGTTAGATTTTTTCTAGCATGGTCCATTATTGTATGTCAACACTGGGAGCACATCAACATCACATATAGGATAAAAGTTGTTCTATGTTTTATCAACGACATTGTAAATCTAATTGGGTCTATTATTAGAAACCAATATCGGGTGCACTTCAAGGACCATAAATCGGCTGTATTATACCGCCTACGTTGCAAATCAACCCGGTCCAATATTGTAACTTATGTAAATTAAATATTGTTGGGCTATACAGCACCAATGGGACGTAGTGTTTAAGAACGACATTAAATTCCTACGCTGATACAGAGGTTATGCAAAAGTAGGGACTATTCGTTATAAGTTTTGTAAAATTTTATCGAAAAAATACTTTAACGAATATAGCGACTTAATTTCTACTTGGTGCCATCACAGGTTTTTTGACGTCAGCAAATTTTGATTTATGATATCGATATTTCTCTAATAAGTAGGTAAAAACCTATGTAGCAATTATATTACAAAAAAGAAAATATCTGATGTGGCCAACACATAACTTTCTTATACCAGTATATATCATTCTGATCTAAAAAAATCATTGCGTTTAATTATTCACTTACCTCAATTAAATTTCAATAGCGTACCTTGAATGTTTCATTAAATTTTTTTAATAATTGAATATCAGCGTTATTCGATACTGTCGGTAATAATTCATGTCATATATTTTAATAATATTTTGTTGTTGACATTGACATTTTTGTAACTAAATTAGACATTTCAAACGTCAAACTGTTAAGTTTATCCTAACCCCATTTTATGAGGCCAAATGTGTAAAATATTTCAGTTTACATCAGCTTTATTTGAGTACTTGGAAAATATATTTTTACGCTTGATATAGTAGACATGATTTATAATCTTTCATTGAGAATATATTTTTTTTGTAGTGAAATACAAAAAAGTTTTGAGTCCCGTGGACCATCTTTCAGCTGGCCAATTTTGCTCATCACGAAATGTTTCATTGTCTTTGGCCTTTAGAACAAGTGTATCAAATTTGAAAGCATTTATCTCAAAAACTGTGGCTGCTATCGCGATACTACAGACATGCAGACAGATTTTTTTTCATAAAGTTATGTTTTTTCATTATAATTCGTCGAGATTCATCCAGAAATGCAATAATTTTTTTTCTAACAGAATAACGGATATAGCAACTACCAGTAATCTGACATTTTTTACTATACAGAAAACTTTAAAATTTTTGTTTTACTTCATATTTTTAGTTTTACATATTACCTTATTGGTACTACTGGCCCTTCTGATAATAGTATGATAAATTCTTAATTCTCAGATATAAAATTTGAAGCTCCCTCTGTATGTTTCAACGACGTCCGTCGTAAGTAATTTATTTTAAATACTGTCGGAAGACTGAATTGTTCCATATTTGCAATGAATTATATGAAATTTTAGGGGCATCTTAGTTTGAATATTACAATAGCAGTTTGATGGCATCCATCAAATTGATAGCAAAAGCCTACTAGTTTAATTTGTTTCAATGTGATTTAAAAAATTATGGGGCATTTCAAATAATATATACTGTTATAATTTAAAAATTACTCATTTAAATGAAAATAGGTAAACCACAGAGAGTGTTAAAATTTAGTGTACTATTAGAATATAACACTTTCAAAGTTCCTGCCATAAAAAAATTTTCTCGGCGTCGCGACGCTCGTACAATAATCGTCAACGGCGTCGTTTGAACATCAAAATGTAGTCGCTGGCAGTATCTATTCACTGTCTAATAAAGATTCAGCAATTTTTTTAGTTTCCCAGATATCATCCTGGACATTTCAGTTGAAATATTCTGTAAGTAGGAAGTAAAAAAAATATTAATAGTAAAATATATTTAAAAATGCATCTGCAGAATTAAGCAAAAAATTGAAGTGATGTGCTAGGGCAGACCGGAGCATGGATCAAGTATGCCGCAAAGATAGAAATAAAACAAAGTATGAGCAATAGATATTCGCTGGGATATTCGTCAAATGCAGCGTGCCAAGTTTCTCTTTTTAATAATGTGCCTGAACAACAACACTGGATATATTTTTAAATATATGTAAGACTTTTGACCTTTACTAAATGTTAATATAAACGAATTGAATAAGTAAAAATTGTATCTACTTCTATTTTTATAATAATAACGATCCAAATGTCTACGTCATGTTTTAATGAATATTTGACAATAATTGTAATATAATAATAATTTCCAGACCACAATTTAAATACTAAGTACAAATTTTTTGGGTTATTAGGTCCAATGTAATTAAAACACTATTGTATTAACTTGCCGACGTTTCGGTATAATTTATTACCATCCTCAGGGCACTATAAGATATAAATAAATTGATTGTAAGTTATTCTATAACTATATGGGTGATAAATTCTAATCCAAACTAATAGTGAAGAAATAATATTGAACAGTTAATTAATTATTCTATAACAGATTGTAGAAAACATGTACTTATTTTAGGCACTTCAATTATTATTTAGAATTAGTTATAGGTTAGTGATATATAAAAATTATAAACAAATACATTAAAATTTATTGTTTCTCGTGCATAAAAAACATAATGTTCACAATTGGGACATGTTTACTGTTGTAACTTATTATTAAGTTAATGCGCATATAAATAATGATGGATATGTCGGGTTTTGAATGAAAACGTATGTATCGTACAATGATTCTATTCCGCAAGCTCCTCTTCCATCTCAGGTGTTGTTCGATAAACAATGTTTTTATCATTTTTATATATCACTAACCTATAACTAATTCTAAATAATAATTGAAGTGCCTAAAATAAGTACATGTTTCCTACAATCTGATATAGAATAAATAATTAATTGTTCAATATTATTTCTTCACTATTAGTTTGGATTAGAATATATCACCCATATAGTTATAGAATAACTTACAATCAATTTATTTATATCTTACAGTGCCCTGAGGATGGTAATAAATTATACCGAAACGTCGGCAAGTTAATACAATAGTGTTTTAATTACATTGGACCTAATAACCCAAAAATTTTGTATACTTGTAATATCTGAACTCTCACTAATATATTAAATACGACCTCTATAAAAAAATAGAGCTAAAATTTTTTATTGAAAATACCACCTAACTTGCTTCCTAGACCACTTTAACTTGCTTTCCACAAGTTGGTTGAAAACCACAATCGAGATACTATTTCAATATTAATTTCACTTAAATAGAATGAATATTTTTACATTACAAGTTTTAATTAGTAATTAAAAATCTCCAGTGGCGTATCCATAAAAGTGTAACATTGTTACTTATTAATGTCTACTGAATGATTAGTCATGTAGACAATTAGTAAATATTTCAAAAACTAGGATAAGCTGTTGCACAACTGCATAATATTGTATGCATCAGTAAATAAAGAAAAATTAAGAATTGCAAAATATACACATGCTTCTGTTTTCATTATTGCAATCAAAATCTGACATTTTATTAATTGATAATTATTGATAAATCTGTTATAATGTTAATGTACTCATGCACAACATAATTACAGGGTTATTCATTATAAATTACCCACCACTTATCATCGTTATTACTGCCTATAGAAAAAAAGTTTTAAATAAAAGTTGTGTGGTTATGACTGAATTCCGTTAAAATGCTATCAAGAATACAGTAGCGTACAGATTTCAGGGGATGCAAAAAAATTGTGTATTTTTTTAAATGGGATACCCTGTATATTACTAAATTTTTGGAATGATCCTTTGATCCTGATTTCAAAAATATACTATATGTTACCCTCGCCATATACCGTTTTTGAGTTATTAAACGCCGAATATCTTAGTTAAACTAGTTACTGTAAATATGGGAAAAAGTTAACATTAATTAAATTGAGCTACGAAAATGAAAACTATTATGTTTGATAAGTTATATTTCCTTATGAAATAATCAAAATGGTTTACAGTGAAAAAGAAAAAAAACCAATATTTATACAAAATAGATAACAAAGATTTATTTAGGAAATTTAAATATAAATAAATGATAACTGATAAAAGATGTTCGATGTGTCCACCATTATTGTCAATGCATAATTGATAACGTCTTCTTATATTTATAATTGCACCGGATATGGCTTTATTATTTACATTCAGATTGTTTATTTCAAGTCGAATCCTGTCTTTAATGACTTGAATACTATTATTATTATTATTATTATTGACAATGTCTTTTAGAAATCTCCAAAAAATGAATTCATAGGGGTCAAATCCGGACTGTTAGGTAGCCATTTAATAGGTCCATTATTCCCTATCCATATTGGGAATACATTATTCAAATGATCTCCAACGGGTAGGACACTATGCAGAGTTGCCCCATCCTGCATCCAGATCATATCATCAAGTTCGTCTTCGGGAAAATTCTGCAGAAGAATATTTTCTGCTTCTGGGATAATTATTTCCAGATAGGTAACTCCCGTTAAAGTATAATCATAAAATATAGGCTCAACAATTTTGTTTCTGAAAATTCCACACCAAACGCTGTTTTTCTTCCTGAGTTTTTTATTTGTTTTACCAATCTTTTTCTATTGTGCTTGTTTTCCCACGACTTTCGATTTTCCTATTAAATACTCCTGCCGTAGAAAAGGATGATTCATCAGTCCATAATATTTTAGTAAAAAAATCGGGATCTGCATCCAACTTTTGAATCATCTGGAGGCAAAAGTCCAGCCTTTTCCTTTCATGAGCCTCTGTTAAAACTTGTACGGGTAAAATTTTATATGGTCTGTAGCTTTTACTTTTTAACGTACGTTGGATTTTGGAATAACTTTTACCTAATTGATCGACTGCATTATTTATACAAAATTCAGAATTTTCTAAAAAAATATTACAATGGGTCAAAAAAGGCTATTGGCGAATAATTATGGATGGACTTACCTTCGAAATGAAGCAGTATATCTAGCTGTTCTTCCTGGTTTGCTTAAACTACATGCTTTTTTCTACTAAAACTGGAGATATTATTCACCGTTCGGTAAATATTTTTGAACGTATTTTCCGATGGTGTTGGACGATTTGAATGCAACACCCTATATGCTCATTTTACTGCACGTTTATTTTTGTTATTTTGTATATAACAAATAAATATTTGGTTTTATGCTTCCTCACTATAAACCATTTTGATTATTTCATTAAAGAAATGTCACTTATCAAACATAATAATTGTCATTTTCATAGCTCACTTTAAATAATGTTAACTTTTCCATATTTACAGTAACTAGTTTAACTAAGATATTCGACGTTTAATAACTCAAAAACGGTATATGGTAGGGATCATATGGTATATTTTTGAAATCAGGAACAAAGGATCATTCCAAAAATTTAATAATATACAGGGTATCCCATTTAAAAAAAAATATTATTTTTTTTGTATTCCCTGAAATCTGCACGCTACTGTACTTTGGATAGCATTTTAACAAAATTCAGTCATAACCACACAACTTTTATTTAAAACTTTTTTTTCTATAGGTAATAATAACGATGATAAAGGGTGGGAAATTTATAATGAATAACCCTGTTCCATTTACTAAACATTTCAAAGATATCAGCTTTATTACATTTTACATATAGACGAACATATTCCTGCGTGTTTAAGATTTGAATATCATATATAATATTTATAAATTGGCTAGAGAAATATAAAGGGGTGACTTACAATATTTACTCTTTTCGGCATTGGCAATGAGGGGCATAAAAACTAACAAAACACACACGGAGAAGAAACTCAACCAGGGGGGCCCTGGCCCCTATATCTAAACGTCATAATCACTCGTTTTTAATGTTTACCACAATCATCAGATAGTCATTTTACAACTAAGTCACTTGAAAACTGAACGAAGTTTTCATATTTTAAACTAACACCATAACTTTCTGTAGCGCGATTTAAAAATGAAATTTCCCGCATTGCCACAATGATATAATCATAATTTCCTCTTTCGAAAGCAATAAAAAAAGAAGCACTTGATATGTACAGAGAGTGAAGTTTCTCTAGATATGTGTTGGTTGTTAGTAACGACAAGAATCTGTAGTTTGTGATTTTGCACGCGTTGCCCGCGCACGAACCTAACAAAATCGATGGTGACGCCGGCGTAGCCGATATTAAATATACCCTTAACAGCGGTATCTACATCAGAAGGGGTAAACTAACCCCTACACATGCAAAATTGGAAAACATGTATATTCATTTACAGGAAATTGTTTGCTTTTGTTGATTCAGTGGGTGACATTGTATTAATAAATTGAAAAGTGTTACAAGCGTTTTCCAGTCCAATATTTGACCTACGCGTGGCAGACATCAGAAATAAACACATAACATGTATGTACTTTTATCTTTATTAAGATAGTTATTTGTAATACATGATTATTTGTAGGAAGATCTTTATTAAACAACAACTAATTAGTTATAATTATAATTTGCATGCACTCGAGCATTGGTGATTGAGACTCTCTTAGATGACTTAATATATGTACCGGGTGATCCAAATAAGCCTCCCACCCCCATTTTCTCGGTTATTTGGAATGATACGAAAAAAATGAAAAGTGCTTTTTGTAGGGTTTTTTAAAAAGGAATCCAGATACATTAACAGAAAAACAACTGAACATCAAATAAAAAAGATGGAGGTCTAAGTTATATTTTTTTAAATGGAAGTACCCAAATATTTTTCCATATTTGAATAGGCCGTCTTATTCTGATTTCAAATACATATACTTTTTATATAGTATCTTCAGTAAATATTCCGATAATCGATTTTTTTCCATATAAAATACGTTACTTAACAGATATCAAGAAATACTATCTAGGTGGCTGTGATAGTAAAACAAAAGTGTTAGTTTGACTATTAAAACTATTAACTTGTTGCCTAATTTACCTATATTTAATTTCTTTTTTATTATCCTCATGAAACTATGCTCAATTATTAATTAAATTATTATATTGAAAAAAAAAATAAATAAATAAAAAACGCTTATGCTGCCCAGCCAGCTAAAAAAACTACAAATATAGAAAATAACTAAAGAACACTATTGAAGTGGTAGATAATTTATTAAAAATAATATTATCCATTAAAATAAGAGTGGTAAATGAAAATATTTAAATTCTTTAACGGCTACAGAAATGTAGTAAATTAACAATAATTTATTGCTAGTTAATTAATAATAAAATATCACAAAAAGTTCGCTATGTGCCCTCCATTGTGTTCTATACACAGAACGTATCGTTTTCTTAAGTTTCCCATTACATTTGCCATTAGAGCGTTATTATTCAAATTTCGTATTTCTGTTCTAATTTTTTCCTTTATTTCTTCCAAGTTGTTGCTCCTTTCTTTATAAGCAATCTTTTTTAAATGGCCCCAAAGAAACGTGTCTAATGAAGTTAGGTCCGGACTACGAGGTGGCCAAGCAATAGTTCCTCGTTTTCCATGCATTCTTGATATGTTGTGTTTAGGTAATTTGTAACATCATTAATATTATGTGGGGGTACCCCTTCCTGCTGCCAAATAACATCTAATTGCAATTGCATTTCTTCTAATAAATTATTTACATCATTTCTTAACATATCTAAATACAATGGTCTCTAAGGGAGCCTTCGTGAAAAATAGGCCCTATAATTTTTTTATTTATTATTCTACACCAAAAATTTATGGATTTCCTTCCTTGGAATTGAATCTCTTCAGAAATAAGAGGATTTTCGGAAGATCAAAAATGTGAATTTCTTCTGTTGAAGATACCAGATGTGTTGAATGATGCCTCATCGGTCCAACATATTTTATTAAATATATTATTATCATGTCATGTCATACCTGTTGATCATATTTCTACAAAATTGTTGCCGCTTTTAATTATCTTGAGGGAATAATTTTTGAGCAGGCAATATACTATAATCCTTAAGTTTATGTTTTTTTAAAGTTCTCTGTATGGTTCCATAAGAAAAATTCAAATACCTCATTGCGTCTCTTCTTGACTTTCTTGGATTCTCTTAATAATAGAGTAAAATACTGAATTCTCTATCTTCGTTGACTATTCCTCGTTTCTTTTTATTTTGAATTGCACCTGTATGTTTTAATAAATTATCTGCCAACTTAATAGTTTTCCTGTCAGGCAATTTCCTATTCGGGTATATTTGTCCATATTCTCGCTGGGCAGCACAAGTGTTTTTATTATTTTTAAAATATAAGTTTACCATATCGTATTTTTCTCCTAAAGTATAATAATTATTCATATTGTTTATTTTTGCCAACAAAGCAACGTTCAAAAGTAACAGTTTTTGGCAAACTGTTGAATTATTTCTTTCCAAATAACCGAGAAAATGGGGGTGGGAGGCTTATTTGGATCACCCGGTACAATGATAAACTCAGAATTGCAGATATGCGGCAGTCGAAACGAGTTAATACTCATATTGTTTTACACTGGCTGCACTTTTATGCACTCAGTGTATCTCTATTTTTACTTTCTTATACCTAATATGAGGGTATAGTAATCGTGATTTTTTTCGACCTCGAGATTTGTATTGATATATACGTTTTGAACCCTTCTAAATCCATTCTGACTATTTTCCGAATGATGTCTGTCGGTGCGTGTGTGTGGATGTGTGTGTGTATCCGCAATAAATCAAAAAATACTAATGGGAGACTTCCCAAATTTGGCAGTTAAGATTGTCAATAACATTTTAGGTGACACATTAAATTTGGCGCAGAAGAGATACAATGAATGAAAGAAGAAAAAAAGTACAATTTCGGGAAAAAAAATTAAAAATTTCTGTTGCATTTTTTGGACGAATCTCGTCGAATTATAATGAAAAACATAACTTTATGGAAAAAATCTGTCTGCATGTCTGTAGTATCGCAATAGCAGCCCCAGTTTTTGAGATGAGATAAAGCTTTCAAATTTAGTACATATGTTCTAAAGGCCAAAGACAATGATAAATTCAATGATGAGCAAAATTTGCCAGCTAAAAAGGAGGTCCATGGAACCCAAACTTTTTTGTATTTGCCTTTACACAATAATATATATATAAATATAAATATAGATTATAAATCATATCTACTATATCAAGCCAATAATAGTTATTTATGATACAAGTGTGAAGAAGTTTGCAAGACGAGCGTAAGCGAGTGGAGCAACTCCACGAACAAAATAAAGTCATTTTTAACACGTGTATCATACAATGTTTTTTCTACAAACACCATTAAAAGAACAATAAAGTTTCTTTAAAAAAGATTTCAAATCCTTTTAATGGTCACCTCATAATTCTAGTAGTTTGTAGGATTTATGAAATAAATAAATCAAGTTTGCCCGTTGTTTGACACATGCTTGTCAAATGTGAAAAACTATTGCAATATTATGAGTTCCAATATTAATTATAGTCCAGAAGGAAGCGAATCGATTCCTCAAGAAATTGAGGAAGCAGCTGCAAGGGCAACTTTAGATCTGTTGCCCACAAAACCCAAACAACAATGAATTAGCGTACAAATGCTTTGTGGAATGGTGCGTTCGGAACAATGTTGCAGTCAAGTTCAGTGAAAATGTAAAGTTGGCCTATTTCGAGCAAAATTCTAAAATTTGGAAATCTTCAACGCTTTGGGCACATTTTTCAATGATAAAGGCTATGTTAAATGTCAAGAACAATCAAGATATAAGTAACTTTTATAAACTCATCGCATTTTTGAAACGCAAAGGAGAAGGATATCGTCCAAAAAAATCAAAAATTTTTACACGCCAATATATTGATAAGTTTATTGCAGCGGCGCCAGATGACAAGTATTTGATGTTTAAAGTAGCTGCTGTAATGGGTATACTAGGCGCGTGTGGCCGTGAAGAACTTTGTCAAATGAGTTTAAACAATATTGAGGATGTAGGAAATACACTAGTGGTAAACATTCCAGATAGCAAGACTAGAGTTTCAAGAACCTTTACTGTTATTACTGAGACTTATATTGACTTATATCATAAGTACTAGCATTACGTCCAGCTCATGTCAACCACCAACGTCTTTTTATTAAATACACTAGTAACAAATGTACGATTCAACCTGTTGGAATAAATATTTTTGGAAAGATGCCTACAGATATTGCAAGATTTTTGAAATTACCAAATAGTGAACTTTACACCGGACAATGTTTCCGTCGGAGATCCGCCAGCTTGTTAGCAGACTCTGGTGCAAATTTATATAAAATAAAAAGATATGGAGGATGGAAAAGTTCGAGTGTTGTAGACGGATACTTGGAAGATTCGTTAAAAAACAAAAAGAGGATTGCTTGTCACATTCTTCCAAATAATTGCGCTTCTTCTAACAATTCAGAAATAGAGCATATTAATAGTATTTCCTCCACTGCTTCAAGTTCAACTTCAACAATTTCTTCTTGTGAAGTAGCTTCCTCATAAGGGATAAATATTACTAATTGCTCCAATTGTACAATTAATATAAATATTTCTAAATAACTTGTAATTTTTTGTTAATAAATATATAAATGTCATTATGACAAACGACTTGTCATTTTACTTTTTGCACTAGTGTTAAAAGTAAATCATGTGATCATTTTTAACGCGAATTTATATAATATTACATTTTTAATTTAAGTATGCCGTGTTAAAAATTTAGTTTTTAATGGTGTTTGTAGAAAAAATATATTTTCCAATTACTTAAATAAAGCTAGTGTAAACTTCAATTTTTTATACATTTGACTACATAAAATGGGGTTTAGGATAAATTTAACAGTTTGACATTTGAAACGTCTAATTTAGTTACAAAAATGTCAATGTCAATAAAAAAGAAATTATTAAAATATATGACATGAATTATTATTGACAGTATCGAATGACGCTGATAATTAATTATTTAAAAATTTTAATGAAACATTTCAAGGTACGCTATTAAAATTTAATTGAGGTAAGTGAGGAATTAAATAGAATAAATTTTTTACATCAGGATGATATATACTGGTATAAGAAAGTTATGTGCTGGCCACATCAGATATTTTTAACATACGTCGGTAGAAAGAGAAATAATTATAGTGAGTGCAGTCAATGGAAAACGCCTTTAGTATATCAGCATTGCATTCGTTTAGAAGATTGTAGTCCAAATTATTAGTCAATAAAATGGACCGCTAAATATGTCAAGACTGAAGGTAGTCCAAGCTTACTGATTTTGTGATTTTACCTAACTGTTATGTTTGTTATCACAGCATCATGTGTAAGAACTACATTTTTTATTGCGTTTTTTGCAAATGTGTAAGTGTACCATTCCTGTTTGTAAAAATAAATATATCTATTAATAGATTGAAACATGAAAATATTGATATTATACTAGTGAAATAAATATCTCTTGGTTGCAATAATTATCATTTTGTAAACATATTTTATGGAATTATTTTGAGATTCTGTGATACAAGAATAATGCATTATTTAAACAACATCTTTTATTCCTGATCTGATAAAACCAGTGAATTAAAATTTACTTCAATAGTTTTTATGAAAAGTACCACTCACGAGTTTTTTTACTTAATGTTAAAAATACCTAATTTAAAGAACTTAAAAATCACACCCGGAAACTAACCCAACAAAAATAACAACATTTTTTTTATTGTATTAGTAAAAGTCCTTTTCTCAACAGTTTTTTGTTTTATGGTGAGAGGCAGTAATTTAATTTCATAAGTAGAGCTGTCCGAGGTCACCTGGCCGACAGCCGTCATATGACTCATATGTTTACATCATATCATAATACTTGAATAAGTACAGTAAATGGAAATAAATTTTAACAATAATGTTACATTTTATAAAAATTTGTATAAAACTCACCCTTTTAAGCAGATTTATGAAGTAGTTTGGTTGTCGTCATCACAAAGTGGGGAAGATCTATAGTATAATAGCATCAGGTATGTTTCTACAGCTGTCTCCGTCAGCGATGTTCGCTTTGGTGAAAAAATATGTTTTGCATTTTGGAAATGACCATTCGACATCTACGGATGTAATACAGGCATAAGTAAAACAATCTGTGAACTCACTTAACGAAGTTGTAGATGCACCATCACAAATTTGTCTTAATTTGATAAAATCAGGATCTTTCTGTAATACACTCTCGAATTTTTTCACTAACGCGATTATTTTTTGCGTCATTTATAGCCTGTAGCTGTATATTTACGTCATCCACTATTTGCAGCGATTCCACTAATGACAACGAACTATTTTGCAATTTTTCTATTGCGTCCTGTAATCCTCTATAATTGTTATTAATAGTTTTTAAATCTGTTTCAAGGGAAACGTCTTGAAAGCTTGTCTGGCTTTCCCTAATAGCTGCAGCCTCGTTAGGGTTGAACTGTAGTATCACAGCTTTTATTTGTTGAAAATATTCAGCATAATAAAAAGCCGCTTTCAACCACGTTCTCCAACGTGTAAGAATCGGCTCTGGTGGTTCAGGGATACCAGGACACTGTCTGTGAAATGCTCGAAGCCGTTTAGGAGATTTGATATAAACTTTTTTTGTATTTGCTATTAATGCATCTACCTCTGGAAAACATTTTCGAATCGTTTCTGCCACAAGATGTAACGCATGCACTTTACACGTAACATGTAAAAACCTACAATTGTCTCTTTGAAAAGAACGGCCTACCATGCGCATTGTCGCAGCACCATCAGTCACAAACATCAATACTTGACTTGTTGAAAGTTCAAGTTTTTCGAATGTCTCCAACACCCCACGCGTAATTATTTCGTCAGTACACGCAGTTAGTCTTTTACTAGCTAGTAAAAGTGGAAATGTTAGTTTAAGAGGGCCCAGTACACGTACTATAATATTTAAAATAGAATTTTTTTTACAATCTGTCGTCTCGTCAATACATAACCAGAGCCGTGTATTTTTTAATCCACATTTAATGCTATTTACAATGTCTTCACGAACAGCTGGAATATATCTACGTAACGATGTACGACTTGGTAAGTTCACCTGGGGATTGTATTTATTCCAAAACTTCCGAAATGGTTGTTTATCCAGTATGTGTAGCGGAATATTACAGGCTATTAACATTAACAATAAATCAAACATAAACTGAGTTGTCAAAGGTATGCCATTTTTTTTATTTTGATGTTGCATGGTGTTGATATGACGACGACAATCTGTTTTGTGCCAGCACATTAAGTCTTGATTACAAACTTTACAAATTATTTTGCATCCGTCATAGAATAAATCCGGAAATTCACCGATAAATTTATTCACTGTGTCCGCGTACGGTCGTTTTTTACCCTTTGGCGCGTTTGACATTATGTATAATTTATAGGTACAACCTCACGCATTAACCTTTCAAATAAGACTGCAGCGGAAATCACTTCTAAATCGGCACGTGTGACGCCATCGCAAGTCCGTGGCTGTACTCCAGGCACCTCGGACAGCTTTATTCATAAGCTCTAACTGGATGAGTACGTCACGTGGTTTTGTTAAGCCTCGTACAGATCTGCATCTGCGCCCGACGGTGTGGACGTTGCAACAAATGCATTCGCGCACCTGATAACCGTTCGGCGAATGGTTCTCTTGCAACCCATCGGATTTTCGCCGTCGGATCAAAGGAACTGGGCAGAAGAGCGTTGCACAAATTTGGACATGTCGTAAACAGTTCACCGATAATTTCAATTTAATCACAGGTTACCTCTTGAAATGAAGCATTTACTTTGATATTTTTCTTCAATACTTCCACCAATTCCTGACAAACCTTCGGAATTATGCTGCTTATAGTTCTAGTTCAGAAATTCTAAATAAATATTGCAGGCTGCTGTAGGAATTATCTGTCGTTAAGAAACGCTGTTATTGTTCTTGTATTTTTGGTCCAATTTCGTTTAATAAATACCTACTCAAAATCAGAAGGTGTCATCCTCGTAAAATTTTTATAATTCCCACTTACAACTTGAAACTTTAAATCTCTTAGCAAACCGCACAATATATATACGCCGCTGCAGCTACTTTCTTGGCGATTTGTCGACTAAATTACAGGAATGACACGAACGCGTTCCGTTCGAAGTTTGGCGCGACAAAATTATTGCACCGATCATGCAGCTCAAGTATGACCCTGTACGCGTCGCGGTTCGCGACGAGATTCTACACGTGGCGCAGTTGCAGGTGTGTACGAGGGTTTAGACAAACGTGATTGTTGGGAGGACAACAGGGTTGTATTCAGAGCGTTTCTGAATGCATACAATTTAAAAAATACTTGCGCTTTTAATTATTATATAAACTAGTGGTACTGTAGTACTTCTAATATTTCGAAACTAATATTGTGCATTTGGAAAGTATCTACGCACAGATATACAAAAAGTATAAATTGTTTTAATTATTTTTACTATTATTGCAAAAATTTTACATTTTTACAAATATAGATATTACGTGACACTAAAATGTAATGAAATGTATATTGTAAAAGTTTGAATTTTTGAAAGGAATTTCTAGCTTCTTAGCAGTGGGAACTAAATTTATTTACAATATAGTAATAATTATGTATACTACTTAGCACATTTTCTGTATTTTCATGCAGTTTTGAAACTAAAATGATTTTTTTGCGTTCTTCTTTTTCACCCAGTGTACTGAAACCATAAAATAGTGTTTAATCTCTACATACAAGTTCATTAATAGTTTGTAAATCGTGCATTAATAAACACAATATTATCGTACTCCAAATACCTATTATCAGTGATAACTATTTTTTAATTGCAACTATTTTCAAGTTAATAAGTTTAGATCACAAGTGATAAATCAGGCCAATAATAGCTTGTAGCATAGGTGCAATTATAGTTATTATTGAATATACAAAATAATTTCTATAATAGTTGAAACATACATGTTCGAGACTAATGTTGGCCTTTTTTTACCAAAAAGTTTTCATTTTTTTTTTATACGTTTTGTCTTAACCAAAAATAATGTTTGTAACTTGAGAATTGAATTACATATGACAGTCTATATAAAAAATAATGATATTAATAAAATAGCAGCTATCGATAGCAGTTCGAAACGTTATGTCAAAATTAGTTGCGTACATTTATGTAGAATAATATATTTGTGATCAAAGCATTGAATTGACAGATGGCGATTTTAGACTTCATGGTCATCTGTCTCACTGGCGGTTCTTCTATAGGGTCATTTGGTCAATGACCTCCCACATACAAATAAAAAATAGAGCTATTCATTTTCTGAAGTTTAAAAATATATATTTTTTTTTTTTTTTTTTTTTTTTTTTTTTTTTTTTTTTTTTTTTTTTTTTTTTTTTTTTTTTTTTTTTTTTTTTTTTTTTTTTTTTTTATAGATATATTTTTAATATTCTTTAAAAATATATTAAAGTTTCTAGTTCATTCTATGCATAATACTATTCAAATATCTAGCCTCTACATTCATATTCATTACATATTCATTTACAGAATTTAAAAATCTTGGGTCAAACCACAACTTGTCCTCAAAGTTAACTACGAATCGAATTTACAACGAATTAAAGTGAAATAGACATGTGCGAATCGTCAGAAAGCAAAAGAGACAGAAAACACTGGCGGGGACAATGTCCCTGACACATTTTACGGAAACGGTAACGCACGAAGTTCAAGAGCAGTCTTAATGCTGACTAGGTACGCGTTGGTCGATAAATTCTGTCGCGTTGTTTTTAATGTTTTTATTTGTGAACATTTTATTAGTAAATCTCTACTTGTCGTGAAATTACGTAAAATAGTGTTTTTGTTGTTTACTATTGAATATGAGTGTTGTACAATATATATTAAAACTGAAAGATGGACATAAGTTGGGTTATGAAGACCGAGTGAAATTCAAAGGTGGTGGCCATCCAACACCTAATATGATGATAAAGCAAACATCTCTTGATAAGAAAAAAAAGTTAATAGGTATTTTCGAAATTCAATTACGATTTATCCGAGTGGATTTGCAAATGCGAGGTAAAAAATGCATTTTTTTGTTTCCCTTGCCTGTTATTTGGTGATGATCCTGATCCTATATGGTCCAAAATAGGTGTAACTGACTTGAAATATTTTAAATGTACAAAAACATTCGCTATCAGTATAATAACTGTTGTAGTCCAGCAACACTTGGTACAGTTGATATTAGAATGCAGTTAGACAGTGCCTATAGAAGTTTTAAAAGCTTACAACGAAAACGTTTCTAAAAATAGATATATTTTAAATAAAATAATAGACTGTGTATTATTCTGTGGAAAATCGCCAAAAAGAACAGCCGTGTTAGATAATGTTGTTAAGGTGAGATTACCTAAAGCGGCTCCAACATGATGGAATTTTAATACAAAGGGCATAGAGACTGTTTATACCTATCGAACAGAATTATTGGATTGTTTAGAAAAATCATTGATAATGAATCAGAAAACAACACTTTAAACCAAGCTATTGGTTTAAAAAAACTACTTACAAAATGAACATTTTCTTTACTGGTTCAATTTTTTCATTTAGTTATGCCTCATTGTGATATATTGTTCAATCAACTACAAAAATGTAATATCGATGTCATAACAGTAAATAAGTGTATTGGCGTTTTTAATAGTAAAATTGAAGACATCAGAAATAAAATTTTGAATAACTATTTGGAGGAGACATCCATGCAGTCTGCCCAGAGATGTAAAACGGAAGAATATAATTACATCTGAGATCAAAAACAGGTTTGGCTTTAGTAATCATTTAGCAGTGTCTCAGTTATTTCACGCAGATCGATTTAAAGATTATAAGAAAGCTTTCAAGATATGTTTAAATTAGTTAAAACGAAGTATCCAGTCCCTCTACACGGCCAATTTCAATTCAAATGGCAAGAGGGGTCGAGTGATACATCTTTCGAAAGGTATTTCAATTCCCTACATAACTGTGTATTTTTTTTTAACTTTTATAGATTCGTTCTTAAGGAAAATAATTTTATTTTTGATTACACACAATCGAAACCGTTTAAAAAATCTAAAATACTGGGTATTGGAATTTATAAAAAAAACTACATTTTTTAGTGCTCTCAAATCAACACGAGTTTTTTCGACAAAACCTTTTTCCTTGTCCGTTTAGTTTTAGAATAATAAAAGACTCATAAGTATTTGATAGTCCTTGAACATTAATTTGTTCACAACCAATTTTAAATCGAGATATATTTTACCAGAGTGAGTTCTCAAAATGGTTTATACCCTTCAGGAGAGAATAGAAATTGTCAGCATTTATTTTGAAAACGGTAATTGTGCCAGAGCTACGGAGCGCATATTCAATAGAAATCACCCAGATAGAAGGGTCGGTTCTCAGTATGTTTTACAATTATTGACAAAATTTATGGAAACAGGTTCTGTAGGAAACAAAAAGCATGAACCTCAGCGACCGATTAGGAATGAAGCAGTCGAAGTGGCAGTTCTGGGTCATTGCAGATGGATAATACTCAATCGATCAGGAAAGTAGCTGAGGCTTCCGGTGTATCAGCAGTGTTCATCAAATTGTAAAGGCCCACAAATTTCATCCGTATAAATTTAAATTGGTACACGAATTAAACGAAGATGATCCCGATCGTCGGCTTGAATTCTGTGAGATTTTTAGTGAACAATTAAACGGTAATGCCAATCTACTGTACAATACGTGTTCTTCTGATGAATCGACATTTCAGTTAAATGGGGAGGTAAACAGCCACAATTGTAGATATTGGAGTGAAACCAATCCATATTTGTTCATGGAAACTCATACCCAAAGTCCTCAGAAGTTAAATGTTTGGGCTGGCATCTTAGGGGATCACATTGCGGGGCCGTCTTTTATTCCTGACAATTTAAATGGTGAAAGATACCTCGATCTGTTAGAAAATAACATCGACCCAATGATTACTCAAATCCTCGAAGAAGACGATAATCTTTTAGAGGGCGAACTGTTTTTTCAACAGGATGGGGATTTCCTGAGAGATGGATTGGAAGTAGAGGTCCTGTGGAGTGGCCCGCTAGGTCACCCGATTTAACTCCCTTGGATTTCTTTCTGTGGGGACCTTTGAAATCGAAGGTATTTGCAACAAAACCCGCATCTCTGGAAGAGTTACGTGAAAGAATTGTTCGAGAATGCCGTTTATTGACTCCAGATGTGTTCAGAAACGTTTGTACAAAATTTCAATTCAAGACAGATTATACTACTGTATGGAAGTCGGTCGGGGTCATTTTGAACAAGACATACGATAATTTAAACTGCTACTTTTATTTTTATTTCCCGAACTTAAAATAATAGGAAACAATTATTTCTCAGGAACGAATCGATAAAAGTTTAAAGAAATACATAGTTATGTAGAGAATTGAAAGACCTTTCAAAAGATGTATCACTCGACTACCTTTGCCATTTGAATTTTTTGAGGGGGTGGTCATGTAGGGTAGAGGGATGCTGACAGGTATACAAGTATTACATTAAAATATGTTCTCCTTGGAAACAAGGTCGACGTGTTTCACCAATTTTTCAAAAAATTGTTATCTCCAAAGTTATTCAGTGTGCCTACTTTTGGTTGGGACACCCTGTACAACAAAATCCTAAATATGTACTACTCATAACGATAGGTGTAAAAATTGTTGCGTGTAAATTTTTGAACAACTATCTATGCATACTTAATCTATGCTTTGGAAATATTAAATCAACTGCCAAATATCCTCAGTTTCCTATATAAGAGCAAATAATAAAATATAAGATTAAAAGAAAATCATTCTTCTATGTTAACATTTTAATTGATTGATTTGTAATGAAAATCCTTCTCCATTTATTTCAGTTTGTTTAAAAGAGGAGGGTGATGTACGACTGGAATAAAAGGAAAAAGGGATGGCATGTGTTTAGTGGACGAAGTAATTTAAAACGATTTTCTCCCATGGAATACGTAAGCTAGTGACCAAACAGAATACGTAAATTTGTCAAAAGTGGGTCAATACAGAAGCATCAATACTAGACATACGTTTAAGTTCTGCAAACATTTTTAAATAATGGTACATTGGATAACAAGTGTTTCATCACTGACTATAAAAAATATGAGGTAATATAGTCGGGGAGCCAGCTAAAATCTATATGCACCAAATATTTGGAAAACATGACTTTTTCAATGCAGTGAACAATTTCAAAATGTACGCAAAGAAAACGGTGATCTTTGTGCATATTACACTCAGTCCGATAGATTCAACAACTAGAAAAACATGCACATGTAATCAAATGGATTCAACTAGCAGTTGTTGACCATAAATTAGGTAAGTGCAATGCTGTTCTATTGATACATTTATAGTTTGGTCCTATTTTACAATAATAACAATAATAATAATAATAATGGTCCTAATTATCGGTGTACTCGGAGGGACAAAGCCTACGCTGCTCTCGGAACTGAAGAACATACCGGCCTGCCGAAAATCAGCTGAGTGGCTGGCAGACCAAATGCAGAAGACGGTCATTCTGTGTTCTCTCCGTCTGCTTAGGGCACACGATTCTGGAATCTACAGTCACTAACCCTGCGGGATGTGGGGAGTGGCTGTGGTTAATGTGCTGGCGTGACTCCCGTGAGGCGTCGGAGGCCAGAGGAGGACTGTCAAGCGATGGGCAACTGAAAAAAATAATAATAATAACCTAAATAAATAAAGGTAAAGTCTACGCTGTTCTCGGAACTGAAGACCATATCGGCCTGCCAAAAATCAGCCGAGTGGCTGGCAGACCAAATGCAGAAGGCGGTCATACAGGGTTCTCTCTATCTACTTAGGGCACACGATTCTGGTATATACAGTCACTAATCCTGCGGGATGTGGGGAGTGGCTGTAGTTAATGCGCCGGCGCGACTCCCGTGAGACGTCGGAGGCTTCGGGAGGACTGTCCGGCATCGGATATTCCGAAAATAATAATAGTAATAATAATAATAATATTTCAATAACAACTCTTCTGCAGGGTATTTAGCTAAAATTAATAAAATAATGATGTTAACAACTGGATTGTATTATTTGTAGAATGTCAAATTTGGTCTTTCAATACTTTTGAAAATTTATTGAAAAAGAACCATAAACGTGCCATCAAATATTATGACATTATTTCATAACCTGGTCCATAGGCTTGTTAAAAGTTTACTAACATTTTCCAAAAAATAATATACAATGCGATGTTGACGACCCTAAGAGCCATATTAAAAAAACGGAGGTCGGTTCTGGAATTTTACAAAATTACTTAAGCTATTTATTAACCTAAAGAGTGTAATACGTATACCAAATTTTATCTAATATGTGCAGTCATTTCAAAAATATGGCGGACTAAAGTTCTGGTCAAAAACCATAAAACACCTCGTATCTCAAAAACGGTTCACATTCAACGGTAAGTATAATGAACTCAGCTGAGTGTGATCTACCTTCCACTAGAGTATGTCCGTTTAAATCTGGGACACCCCGTATGTTAGACTTATACGCCGAATTCCCCCAAATGCCAAAAATAAATACGCAGTCCTAGATCTGAACTAATAAATATAATCATTTGCCGAAATAAGTTGCAATTTTGGCAACAGATCATCAAAATGTAATCACTGTAATCAGAACATTAGACTGTTGCTCAAGTGACGGTTGTTTCCAATTTGTAGCAACTGGTCATGTGCATTTATACAATTCGTGGATTCATTAATCTATAAATGCTCAAACGATGTTCTGCTCAATATACCCCCATAATAAATGATAAACGCACAATACTTACAAGAGTTATTTATTAGAAACAAAGAAACTGTCAAACCATAAGCAAAGAATAGTAGCTATTTGTTATGACATGACATGAACAACATTTGCTACATTTTATGTTATTTGAAACGCACTTACACTTTTTTATCCCTCACAGTTCTTTTTGCAATTACAAATCCTTCTTTTGAGTTGCTTCGAGGGGGGGAGATGCTGTTAGAGAAACTGCATTTGTAGGAACATCTTGTATTGATAAGAATTCGCTCTCAGACACATTCAAAAATTATAAATAAAATTGTTATTGGCCCTTGACAAAATTGTTTTCAGTATTTATTTTAATTAAAGTTCGGATCATGAATATTGGTTATTAATTTGCATACCAATTAAAATCAAATATTTTTTAAATTATTACTGCAAACTAATAACTCTCACTGGCTTACCTTAAAGTGTAGAGGATCTAAAAATGTAGTTATTACTGACGTATTATTCCTTACAAATATATTATTAAAAGTTGCTTCATATGTTCTGTTGTTAAAATCTAATACCACGCTGCAAAAATTCATTTATGTGTTGAAAACTAATATCGATAGATGTTTTATTGGCGCATATTTAAAATAGGGGGACATTCGTAAAGACGCCATATTTATTTGATGCCCTAAAGAATCCATTTCTTTGCCATGTAGTAGGTCTATTAGTTGATGCACTATGTCGACGAGACCAGGATTGTTGTCTGCAGATAATTTATACATAAATTGTCGAAAATCAAACATTACATTCATCGCATTGATTATAGGAAATTCTCCTGTTTTTGGTAACAAATATAAGTATATATTTTTCTACTTCCGCACAGATCAGCTTTCCCCCCTTGTGGTTCTAAAGTAAGGCAAGTGAAAAAAACGAACACCTAGGTCCCTTGGGGTAAATATATTCACACTTTAC
Source organism: Rhamnusium bicolor (assembly GCA_029963845.1). Lineage (NCBI taxonomy): Eukaryota > Metazoa > Arthropoda > Insecta > Coleoptera > Cerambycidae > Rhamnusium > Rhamnusium bicolor. The sequence goes on from JANEYF010003606.1 coordinate 158,539, forward strand.
AATAGTGGAAAAGCCATTTTTAAAATAAAATTGGTTCAACAAATTTAGTAATGGTATTGATAAAAATTCATTGAACTGGCTAACTAATTTTTGTAATTAAAAAAGACACACGGTACATAAATTGCATAATTCACATTGTATAACACTAAGATAATTATTTTGCAGATAGTAATAATAATAATAATAATAATATGTCTTTATTAACATTAAAAATTCATTACAAAAAATTTTAAAAAGGATGGCGGTATTCATATATAATATGCTCTTCCATACAACCATCCGAATAAAAGAATATTGATAACCAAATAAAATTAGGATATAATAATGTATACAAAATACAAGAAAAATAAACCAATGATCATACATAAATGATGAATAAATTCAAACAAAATCAGAACTACATACAAAACTGCATACAAGATTAAATTTAAAGCATATACATATTACATTTAACATTACCTACTAGCAAATATATGGTTTTTAAAACTTTTTTTGAAGGAATTAATAGATGAAAGTGCCTTAACATTATCAGGTAAGGCATTAAAAACCTTTGCAGCATTGTAACTAAATGATCGCTGAAACTGGGCTGATCTATGCTTAGGGATACAAAGTAGGTCACGATGGCGAGTAGAACGCATGTGTAGATCACTATTTTTAAGTAATTTGGTTGTTAGATATTCAGGTTTTTAAGATTTTAATGTCTTAAATATTGCACACGACATGGAGCTGAAATCTTTCGTTAAGCCATTTCCATGCCAATAGGCTAGCTGAAATGTGATCGGACTTGCGCAGACTATAACTAAACCTCAAGCACGCGTTTTGAATTTTTTGTAAACTCTCCTTGTCTCTGGAAAGTAAAGCAGGCCAATACACAATATCACAGTAAGACAAAGATGACAAGATGAGAGAATCACATAATTTTAACTTTACGTCCGAGCTAAGAATTTCTTTATGAGTGTACATCAGTTTAAGTTTAGCAAATGATTTTAAATATGATTTACATGTTTAGAAAATCTAAGGTTTGTGTCAAGCCATATACCCACATTTTTACAAAAATTGTTAGGTAGTAAAAGTTGGCCATTAAGTTTAACTTTAAATTCAGGATCAATCGTGACATCCTCCTTTTTACTTCCAAATACAAGCATTTCAGTTTTTGACTCATTTAAAATAAGACTGTGTGCTGACGATACCTTGGAAATTGTGTCTAAATCTGCATTAATTTTAGACACGGCTGTCGAAAGATCATTAAAATTAAATGGAATATATACCTGGGTATCATCAGCATATTGGTGAGAGTGACAATGTTGGAGATATTTATTAAAATCTGCAGTATAAATAGAAAACAGCAAGGGCCCTAGAATGCTACCCTGTGGTACACCACGAGTAATAGTATTAGAAGTAGAAATTTCATTATAGTTAAGAATAACTCTTTGACGCCGAGCAACAAGAAAATGTTCAAAAAATGAGTACGAGTGATAGTTTTAATTGAGTTAAGCCTCCTTTGTATTACCTGTTCACCAAATTAAAAATTGTATGCCATAAGCAGATGTATCAAAGATTTCTGTTTAGTAATTCTGACTAAATTTTTCATGAACCAGAGCTTGATAACCAAAACAGATTTTTAAACTCTAGGAACACTTTTTAAAAAATCCAATGGTGTCAATAGCATGATTTTCACTGTTTCACTAATGGTTAATATAGCGATGAGTCCTTTTGTACAGGTGATTCCAGTCGCTTAGAATTGCTATAAATTTTTTTAACACTGATTTTATATCCAGTTTTTCAAATCTAAATAATTGTGTGTTAAGAAAATTTTCAGCGTCAATTAATTAACAATATTTAAAACTATTTAAAATATTGCATATATTAATAATATCATAGTCACAGTAAATTAATAAATATTAACGTAAAATAAATCTATTACCATAAGAAGTGTGTGAGACTATGAGCTATAATTGCTTTTAAATTTGGCGCTATAAATTGTTAATAGAAAATCAGATCTGGTAGATATTAAATAAATTGTAAACAATTTATTTTACGATAGATAAAATATTAAGCTTTCGTAATGGCCAAATAGGCTTCAAAATTCACGTTTTACCAAAAAAAGTAGTATTGACCATTTTGATAAGGTCCAAAAAACTCCTAACTGATTGTGGTCTCGAATTCCAAATAGATTTTACCAACGTTTTGAAATTCAGATACTTGGATTTCGAGACCATTCACCAGTGACAATTTATTGTTTAAATTTTCAATAAAAACCGTGTAAAGATTGTTATCTTCGAACATTTTTTTATTATCAATATCAATAAGTAGACAGATTAAATACTTGAGGTGATTAAATGAAATTACTTGTATATAAAACTACTTATCATTGTTTTGTTTCGACAACTAATCCAAAATATCAATAATTATTAAAACTAGGTAATTTGCATATAACTGTATTTGTAGATAATACATATCATATAGAGATACATCTGAAACAATTGCTTATAGGGTTAAATAGGAAATAAAACATATTAACCTAAATACATGACATTAGTAATAGCGGCATTGAGAGAAGTGTCGCAGAAACTGATAAGAATCAATAAGTACTGAGCAAAAAAAAAATAAATAATAATTTCATGGAATGCTTAACTGATCTCAGTACTCTTTGCATAGCTTCATTAGAAGATTATAGAGTACGAATGTTAAAAATCATAGTTTTCACTTCGAAATCACACAACAGTTATTAATTGTTATAGAAGACAGAAAAGTTTTTCAATACCCATGCATAAAAAACTAATTATCTCCCAAATTTGTGTGATGCAAAGTACAATTGGTAGTTATAATTAATTAATCATGGCCTAATGGAATTAATGACGTCCTTATAGTCGGTAATTTTTAAACAAAGATGTCTTAAGTGAAATACATTGTCTAATTTTGCTTGTAGTTACTACAATCATCGTCGAACTTAACAGTTTATAAAATCAAGTAAGATGATTTCTATCATTGATATGAATAGAAAAAAATAGTGGTTTGAGGTTGGATCCTTGTGGAACCTCTGATGTGATTAAATATAAATGGGATTTTGATGTATATCTGATTACTGCTATATTGGAATCGGTCAAATAAGTAAGAACGTAATATTTATTTGCACTAATTTCATAGAAAATCTGTATCGTTTCAGTTTAAGTAAAATGATACTGGATACTGATATAATACTGCGTCACAGTATCAATCAACTATAGCTAATTATATCCAATTCTGCGTTATTCCAGTGTTCACCCCAGGTAATCTACTTTGCCTTCTTTATTATTAATAAAACGTCAAAACTTTCCCATTATTACTTAACACAATTCTAATAATCACTGAGAACAAATGATTCTACTTATACGCAGATTTATTTATGGTTATTTAAACAACCTTACTCTCATGCTTTCTTTATTTTGGTCAACGTGTAGTACACGTATTTAAAAAAAATGTTATCCTACAGCTACACAAATAAACTGCCACTGGAAATAACATAAAAGAACTGAGAAAGAAAGGCATAGAGATAGATTTAATAAAAGCAGAGCAACTTGAAATAATAGCCAGTAACATGTAACATATCTAACTTTTTTTTACTGAATAAAATATTTGAGGCAGATGTCCTACATTTGAAACTGCTGTGATTAAACCAGTTCTTAAAAGTAGTGGAGATAAAGTAAATGTCAAGAATATTACTATCGTCCAATTTCAGCAATGAAATTTAAAAAGAGGTGTTCAGGAAAATTTAAAATCAAGAAAATTAAATTAAACTAATTGATGATCAAGTTAATAAACAACTCATTGTCAAATACGAAGTTCCTCAGAGTACCATATCTTTTTTGAGGCCCCAATTGTGGCACATGGGAACATGAAGGCACTAATTGAGTACTGTGTACTGTACTTTCCAGCTTTATTTTAGTTCTTCCTGATCTATCCCATCCTAGATCCAATTCTTTAGCTACGCTACGCTGATGAGGGGCAATAACTCCGAAACACGTGTCCGTAGCTACATAGTTTTTTTGGGGGGATATGGCACTAAACTTTCTTTATAATAAGTTTTGTTGGCTATTTATACGTTGCTGAAACTTGATAATATCTGAATACTTGCAGAGGAAAATTGTAAGATATATGTGATATGAATGAGTGGTTTTATCAGAATATACTTATTATAAATTATATAATAAACACGATATATGAGTGGTCGAGGAGTAAATACACAAATTCGGTCCCAAACCGAGGAACTGATAGTTTTTTGAAAATGAAAATTATTCCCAGCATATTTGGTGTGTGTCCGTTATCTCTCCTGTTTAATGCTTAATGTAAAAATTAATGAGATTTCAAACAAGTAACGTTTTTTCTTTTCCCAGTAGGTCTCAGTATATTTGTGTATGCATTATTCTTTTTTCAATATGTTTTTATATATTTTTTATCGGTTTCCCCGGAGCTGGACAGTCCTCCCTTGACCTCAGAACCTCACGTGAGGAGTGCCAACATATTACATACAGTCACTCCCAACTTTCTGCAGCGTTAGTAGCTGTAGATTCCAGAATCATATGCCTAAGCAGACGAAGAACTTAGAATAACCGCCTTCTGCATTTGGCTTACCAGCCACTCGGCTGATTTTGGACAGGTCAGTATTGTCTTCAGTTCTGAGAGACACGTATTAGGACGACCATCTTAATCGAGTTACCTGGGTACATCACTTGAAGCTCGTACTGAAGATCGCAATCTTTGGTCTGTTTTTCCTTCTCATTCAACGTGACGTTTTTCACAGCAGGTGTCGAAAATTCGATGATATACATCACCTTGAATTGATTGAAGTTCAGTAGATTCAACGTCAACACTTTGTCGGCTTCTTCGTCTTGTGTCGAATACGAGACCGAGTTCATCTGTGGCTCCTTTGCTGTCTTGAACAATCCTGCTCCCACTTTTACAGTTTCATGATGTTTTACGAAGCTTCTGAGTATGTTACATGTCATACTCAGTACAACTCTGCCATGAATACAGATTATTTGTGTATACATCATTCCTGATATATTTATATATTTTCCAATATGTTTTATATAACGTATATTATAAACATTATTATTATAATTATTGGTAAGAGGTCATGTTGAAATAAAAAAAAAAAATAAAAATATAGTCCAGGCAGCTAAAGATGCTACTAAACTCACCGAAACTTGTACAGTATCATCAAATACTGACATTGTCCAAAATCTGAAACAAGAGATTAGGAAAAATTGGGAGAAAACATGGCTAAAATATGTTAATTCTACAAATAATCTCTACTCTTACATTCCCTACTCCCTCTAAATCTATTCCTCATACCACGAAATTTTCAGTCACCAAACATTATTCGACGGCAATTACTCGACTCAAACTGGGTCATGATTGTATCCCATCTAATCTTTTCAAAATAGGTGTAAAAATATTCCTTTCTACTCATGCGACGACTCTTTCTTGGTGATCTAAATCACATTTCTTTCTCTTGTACTAATGATACACAATTAAGTAAATAATTTGCAAATTCTTGTAGATGAAAGAACCTACAAAAGCAAATAAAACGAATGTAAACAAAAACAAGAATCAGCCGATTTTTACTTTTCTGATCGCAACGCCATATGCGCCATGGTGATTTTAGTTCCTAGTTATTATGTGCAAGATAAATTAAAATTACAAATGTCAGAAAATTTTTCACAAAATTCAAAATAAATCAATTATTTTCAGCTTTAATAAAGGCTATCAATACTGAGTGGGGCAATAGTGCGATATATATATATATATATATATATATATATATATATATATATATATATATATATATATATATATATATATATATATATATATATATATATATATATATATATATATATATATATATATATATATATATATATATATATATATATATATATATATATATATATATATATATATATATATATATATATATATATATATATATATATATATATATATATGTATATGTATATATATATATATATATATATATATATATATATATATATATATATATATATATATATATATATATATATATATATATATATATATATATATATATATATATATATATATATATATATATATATATGTCTCTACGGGGAGAAGACATTTCATCAGACAAGAAACTTCGAGAAAATATTATCAAAAAAGAAGGAAACTTCTTTGCAACTCGCATTTCTGCAACGCTGCCGGGATGAAAATATCATTCCGAAATGCATGGAATTGACGTTCCACAGAAAGGATCAACACACAAAAAGAATTCTCCGAAAAACTAGCCTAACCCTGATGAGAAAATCAATCCACGACACTAGACGGACATTAGACAACATCAATACACAGTTACTAGACCAGCATCTTTATTTAAGCAGAACTATCGACCCGACATTATGGACCATTATTGACCAACTTGCACATTTCAGGGAAGAAAGAGATAATGATTTAACTACAGAGAGGTTAAAGAATAAATTTAACCGCCTTCAACTCCAACAAAAGCCCATCAAGAAATCCGAACAATTAGAACCTACAAGAGTAGTTCACAATGTGTCCAGTTACCATCTCAATGAGGCCTCGTTGAATGTATTAGCGAAGGGATTTAACTTCGCGATAGCACCAGCACGTCTACCGGTAGAAGACATAATCTGTGGTGTAGAATCGGCCATTGGCAATTTAGATACAAACATAGCGGAAACTATACGCCAGGACACGTCACGTATATTAAGAACAGCCTGTATACCAAAGAGGAATCTACAACACGAAGAATTAGAAGCACTGAAGACCTTACGACAAAATGAGGACATCATAATCTTACCCGCAGACAAAGGAAACGCAACAGTAGTGATGAACAGCGACGATTATCATACAAAAATAGAAAGTCTACTAGGAGACACTGCATATCAGCTTATTACCACAGATCCTACTACTTACCTGGAGAAGACGACAAAAGCCAAAATCAAAGCCAGTCCAATCGACAAAGAGACACAGAACCAGATCATCCCGCGAGAGAAGTCTTCAAGATGTCCCAAATTTTATGGTCTACCAAAGATTCACAAAGAAGGAGCTCCTCTAAGACCAATTGTTAGCTCAATAGGGTCACCGACACAGCAGTTAGCAAGACATTTAGCCAGACAACTACAACCGTTTGCCGAGGAAGTTAAATCCTACGTGAAAAATGCAGACCATTTCATTGAGTTATTAAGAAATCAGACCGTCCAAGCGGAACATCTTCTAGTGAGCTTCGATGTCATATCCTTGTTCACCAACGTACCCGTAGAGGAGTCACTCGACATTATCAAGCGAAAATATCATCCAGCAGATCATATTCTTAGCTAACTCAACATTGCCTAAATAATACCTATTTTACATACAATGAGCAACGATACAGACAAACCGAAGGAGCCCCGATGGCTCCCCCTATCTCCAGTTATTGCCAATCTCTTTATGGAGGATTTAGAAACTCGAGCACTACAATCTGCACCATTAAAACCAAGCCTATGGCTAAGGTACGTCGACGACACATTTGTGATTTGGACTCATGGAAGAGAGAATCTCACTAACTTCTTAGAACATCTGAATAGTATACACGACAAAATTAAGTTCACCATGGAGGTAGAGACTGACAGTCAGCTACCATTTCTCGACGTACTGGTCAAGAAGAAGCAGGACGGAAGTCTAGGCCACACAGTTTATAGAAAAGCCACTCACACTGACAGATACCTAAATGCACAGTCACACCACCATCCAGCACAACTAAACTCAGTAGTAAAGACATTAGTCACACGCTCGCAGAGACTAGCAGATGCAGACAACCTCAAAGAAGAAATGTCAACTCTTCACTCCGGGCGTCATGGTCTGCTGCACCCATCTCCTGATTTCGAGCGCGGCTTCGTGTAATCGGTCCTGTTCGGGCGCGCATGCGTGTGTCTGTGCTTATGTCACGGTCTGTTGCACCCATCTCCTGATTTCGAGCGCGACTCCGTGTACTTGGTCCTATTAGATTAGCTCTGGTTGGTTCTTCTTCGTGTGTTCGTTGCGTTATGTTTCTTGCTTCCTCATGGACAGCAGCATGCAATACCAGAGCAGGCTTCCATGTGGTAGGTAGTCTTTGGGTGTCATCTCGTGTATTTAGATTGTGTGGTCTTTTCTCTATTTCTATGGCCTCTCTGATGATTCTTGACTTGTAATGCTCGATATTGGCTAGTGTTTTTGTTTTGTCGAAATCAATCCTATGTCCTGTAGTTTTGACATGTTGAGCTAAAGATGATGTTCTCTCGTCTTTTTCTAACAGCGTTTATGTGTTCTTCGCGTCTTGCACTTATTTTTCTGTTGGTCTGTCCTATGTATGATTTGTTGCAATCTTGGCAAGGTATTTCATATACCCCTTGACTTTCTAGAGCAATTTTGGTCTTTGGATTTCGAAGAATGGTGCTGATTTTCTTGTCGGTCTTAAAAGTTGTTTCTATTTTATGTTTACGTAGAAGTTTGCTTATTTTATCCGTTGTTCCTTTTATGTATGGCAGATAGGCTTTTGCTATGGGTTGTTCGGAGTCCTCTTGATTTCTCGGCCGAGATGGTTTTGACAACTTCTGTATTCTTTGTTGTGTGAACCCATTCTTTCGCAGCGCTTTGTGAAGAGTTGACATTTCTTCTTTGAGGTTGTCTGCATCTGCTAGTCTCTGCGAGCGTGTGACTAATGTCTTTACTACTGAGTTTAGTTGTGCTGGATGGTGGTGTGACTGTGCATTTAGGTATCTGTCAGTGTGAGTGGCTTTTCTATAAACTGTGTGGCCTAGACTTCCGTCCTGCTTCTTCTTGACCAGTACGTCGAGAAATGGTAGCTGACTGTTAGTCTCTACCTCCATGGTGAACTTAATTTTGTCGTGAATACTATTCAGATGTTCTAAGAAGTTAGTGAGATTCTCTCTTCCATGAGTCCAAATCACAAATGTGTCGTCGACGTACCTTAGCCATAGGCTTGGTTTTAATGGTGCAGATTGTAGTGCTCGAGTTTCTAAATCCTCCATAAAGAGATTGGCAATAACTGGGGATAGGGGGAGCCCATCGGGGCTCCTTCGGTTTGTCTGTAGCGTTGCTCATTGTATGTAAAATAGGTATTATTTAGGCAATGTTGAGTTAGCGTAAGAATATGATCTATCTCCAGTTATTGTTATATTATATATATATATATATATATATATATATATATATATATATATATATATATATATATATATATATATATATATATATATATATATTATTAAATATGATTTGAAGGAAACAACTACTCAGCGGGCAAATACCTCGACCTGCATTGAATTACACCTTCAAATCATGATAGATGGAAAGCCAATATCATTTGTCAATTCCTAACCAGACATAGATCGATTTCGAACTTATTTGTTCTCTTCAGTATGCCATAGGTTATGGAACAGACAAATGATAGTGGCCAACCTGCTAGTTATATACTAACTAAGGTGAAGTGAATAGTGGTGAGAGGTATGAAACTTCTCATATGGTCTGAATGCTACTATCCGACCGACATCCTAGATGTTTCTGTGGCGGATAGCGACTTGCATCACAGCAAGTACCGAGAGCGGCGACCCCTAGCCCAGGTGGACTAAACTAATATTATTAAATATGATTTGAAGGAAACAACTACTCAGCGGGCAAATACCTCGACCTGCATTGAATTACACCTTCAAATCATGATAGATGGAAAGCCAATATATATATATATATATATATATATATATATATATATATATATATATATATATATATATATATATGTTGTTTTTCAGGTTTTCGCGGGTGGTGAATGTTAAATTCGTTTTCCGGGTATACTCCATTTCAGTTCGAGTAACCAGAAGCCGCAGCAAGCAGTTATCTGTTAGAACCTGAAGATGGCAGATGAGATTCTGCCGAAACGTCGTTCAGACAACCACGGTCCCTCTCGGGGCCTATCACCTACGCGGGAGTATACCCGGAAAAGGAATTTTAACAAATATATATATATATATATATATATATATATATATATATATATATATATATATATATATATATATATATATATATATATATATATATATATATATACATGTATATATTCAGAGAGGCAAATTAGACGACTGTCTACATTTTGAGTGAGTTATTTTGAGTGAGTGAGTGAGTGGTTGGATTCAAAATGTAAAAAGCGACCAGAGGCACCTGGTTTGGTATACCAAGTCGTAATTATTTTATTATCTTCTTATCAGTTTGGTGTCCAAAAAAGGAACACTATTAACTGTATCTTCTTCTTCAAACGTGAACTTTAAATATGTATTGTAATTGTTAAAAATATTTAACAAAAGTTCAGTACTATCCAACCACCCAAAAAAAATAAAAATCAACCTCATAGTAGGTATGAAAAATATGGCGATAGCTACAAGTCATACATTACTTATAATACACAAGAAAAAAACTTTCCAATTTTTTTTATAGACAGTGGTTACCCACCACCGTTAGTCTAAAAACTATTGTTCAGCAGTTCATCGATACATAATGTGTTACATGATTCTCAAAGGGTACAACAAAACCCGCCCCAAATCATTTTCTGCTCACTTCCGTACATCAGTCCACTTGATCAGAGATTCAAAAATATATTTTCTAAATTTAATAATATCAAATTAGCCTTTAAAAAAACAAAGTAACAGTTAACAACCTTTTTTCAAAATTAAAAATAAGGACGATATTTTGGCGATGTCCCATGTGTGTTTGCATACCATGTGATGACTAACAAAAATATGTTGGCCAAGCCAGAAGGAAAGTTAAAGACCGTATAACTTCCCACAAAAGTGACATAATAAACAGTCTTGCACACGTGGAGCACTTCTTGTAATTTTTTCTAATGAATTATTTGAAGAAAGCTCTATTTTTTAAGTTTATTGTTGAATTTTGTACTTATTTCTCAATAAAACGAAAATGGTTGCAATTAGCCATAGGGAAGTACTTACAAAAAATGTTCGTTTTTCATTTCTACATCACATCGTTGAACAATATACAGGGTGCTCTGTTTGAAAAAAATTGAAAAATTTTATTTAAAAAGTTCTTAATTGAAATATAATTTCTGGCCACCCTGTACATTTTTAGGAAGCAAAAATGATTAAAAAAAAACATTAATTAGAAAAAATAAATATTATTTTTGTTATTATTGCTCAAATAAATATATTCTGCTTCAATTTATGTCATTCTTTGTTATAGATAAAACAGCGCGGATTTATAACAGCGGTAAAAATATCTTAACAAAACTGAAATCAATTTGTTTAATAGCCTATGACAACACCTATGCAGATAAAAAAGATTAAATGTTCAGTTTCCCACTAATATAGTTTTACTCTTACTCTCACAAACAAGGAATTATATGATGCGATAAAGGTTTTCTTGAGAAAAGCTACAATTTGTATTTAAAATTATTAACGTACCAAAAGAGAAATATTCTGTGGCTGGTGGAGTCTTCCAATGCCAACTACTCAACACACACACACATACATTAATTTATTATTATTACTTTAGAGGTTTTAAATCTATGTTATCATGTGATGAATTTGTCCAAGTCCACGTAAATGTGTAGTCATCCCATACAAAATTATTTAGGCCTTTTATGTTACCTGGGTCGATTAATTTTAATTTCAAAGAAGTGTCATAAAATTTGTTTTTCTGAAATTTAACACCCATACCACAGAGATTCAGGTGTTTGTAGAAGACAATTGTAAATAATTCCTTGGTGAATATCATTAATATAATGGTCAAATATTTATGGTTAACGAGGCTAACTATTATCACTTTCGGGATTATGCTAATGACAATAACAGCCTACAGTGGTTTTATCATATTTGCAAAGATTAGGATTCTCTTTGACATCATAAATGTATGAATTTGCAAAGCTTTATTCATAAGGTAAACTACATTGGGAAATCTTAATTCTGACTGTTAAAGAGCCAAACAATTTATTCAGTACTTAGTTTAACTTAATTAAATAATTTTCTTTATGTGTAAATGTAATAAATTAATTTAAAATAAACTGAAATAATTAACACTACCTGTGACCACAATATAGACAAATCAAATAATTAAATGAAGTGACAGTTGGATACGTTTTTTTTGTGTTGAAAAGTGTCAACATATTTAATAAAATACGAGATATAATAGGTAAAATTAAAATTTAACATGTTTCTTTGCATGACTAAATTTGGTTTTTAGTTTCTTATACTTAATATAAGGAAGTATAGTATCGTGATTTTTTTCGACCTCGAGATTTTGATTGATTTATACGTTTTGAGCCCTCCTGAATCCATTCTGACTATTTTCCGAAGGATGTCTGTCGGTGCGTGTGTGTGTGTATCACTGGCGGTTCTTCTATAGGGTCATTTAGTCAATGACCTCCCACATACAAATAAAAAAAAAGAGCTATTCATTTTCTGAAGTTTATATATTTATATAATATATATATATATATATATATATATATATATATATATATATATATATATATATATATATATATATATATATATATATATATATATATATATATTATATTTAATATTCTTAAAAAAATATATTAAAGTTTCTAGTTCATTCTATGCACAATACTATTCAAATATGTATATCGCAGGATTTCGTATCCCCTCCGAGCACTCAGCCTCTACATTCATATTCATTACATTATTCATTTATAGAATTTAAAAATCTTGGGTCAATCCACAACTTGTCCTCAAAGCTAGCTACAGACCGAATTTACAACAAATTAGAGTGAAATAGACTTATGCGCGAATCGTCAGAAAGCAAAAGAGACAGAAAACACTGGCGGGGACAATGTCCCTGACACATTTTACGGAAACGGTAACGCATGAAGTTCAGTAGAGCAGTCTTAAAGCTGACTAGGTACGCGTTGGTCGGTAAATTCGGTCGCGTTGTTTTTAATGTTTTTATTTGTGAACATTTTATTAGTAAATCTCTACTTGTCGTGAAATTAAGTAAAACAGTGTTTTTGGTGTTTACTATTAAATATGAGTGTTGTACAAAATATATTAAAACTGAAAGATGGACATAAGTTGGGTTATGAAGACCGAGTGAAATTCAAAGGTGGTGGCCATCCAAAACCTAATATTAGGATAAAGCAAACATCAAAAAGAAGTTAATAGGTATTTTCGAAATTCAATGTACGATTTATCCGAGTGGATTTGCGGATGCGAGGTAAAAAATGCATTTTTTTGTTTCCCATGCCAGTTATTTGGTGATGATCCTGATCCTATATGGTCCAAAATAGGTGTAACTGATTTGAAATATTTAAAAATAAAAGTACAGAAACATTCGCTCGCATCAAGTCGTATGAATAACTGTTATGTCTAGCAACACTTGGTACAGTTGATATTAGAATGCAGTTAGACAGTGCCTATAGAAAAAGTTTAAAAGCTTACAACGAAAACGTTTCTAAAAATAGATATATTTTAAATAAAATAATAGACTGTGTATGATTCTGTGGAGTTTTTGAACTAGCACTACGCGGACTTGACGAAACTGAGTCCTCTGATAACCCGGGAATATTTCGAGGTCTAGTAAATTTTGTATCTGAACTAGATGCCATTTTTAAAGACCATTTGCAAAACAGTACTGTGTTTAAGGGCACTTCGAAGGCAATTCAAAATGAACTTTTAGATTCGATACTGGCGATTATTCACGAAGAAATAAAATCTGAAATTAATCAATCTGAGTTCATTGCAGTTCAAGTGGATGAAACCACAGATAGTTCCAATAAAGTACAAGTAGTTTTTGTGTTTAGATACGTTTTAGACGGTGTTGTATGTGAGAGATTTTGGAAATTTATTCAGCCTCAAGAAACGACATCGCAGCATTTGACAGATGTAATTTTAAAAGAGTCTGAAAATTAATGAAAGTCCTGAAAAATTGATAGCACAAAGTTAGTTAGGTGTACAAGCCAAAATTAAAAGAGTTATCCTTCAGCAAATTTTATTCATTGTTACGCTCATCAACTAAATTTAATTTTACAAAAAGCATCAAGTCAGGATAAAAGCATAAAAATTTTTTTTGCTAATTTACATGGCTTTTCCTCATTCTTTGGAAAATCGCCAAAAAGAACAGCCGTGTTAGATAATGTTGTTAAGGTGAGATTACCTAAAACGGCTCCAACACGATGGAATTTTAATACAAAGTGCATAGAGATTGTTTATACCTATCGAACAGAATTATTAGATTGTTTAGAAAAAATCATTGATAATGAATCAGAAAACAACACTCTAAACCAAGCTATTGGTTTAAAAAACTACTTACAAAATGAACATTGTCTTTACTGGTCAATTTTTTTTCATTTAGTTATGCCTCATTGTGATATATTGTTCAATCAATTACAAAAATGTAATATCGATATCATAACAGTAAATAAGTGTATTGGCGTTTTTTATAGTAAAATTGAAGAGTTCAGAAATAAAATTTTGAATAACTATTTGGAGGAGACATCCATGCAGTCTGCCCAGAGATGTAAAACGGAAGAATCAAAAAGGAGAATTTCATTAGAAGTTTGTGATATAATTACATATGAGATCAAAAACAGATTTGGCTTCAGTAATCATTTAGCAGTGTCTCAGTTATTTCACGCAGATCGATTTAAAGGTTATAAAAAAAGCTTTCCTCAAGATATGTTTAAATTAGTTAAAACGGAGTATCCAGTCATAAATCATTTGAAACTTAAAACTGAATTAGAAGTATTATATAGCCGAGAAGATTTTTCCAATATTGCTTTGTTACAGCTTTTTATTAACAATAATTTGTGTAATACTTTTTATGAAAGTATCAAACTGTTAAAAATCTTGTGAGTTCTCCCTATGACTACCGTCGAAAGTGAACGTTGTTTCTCCACCTTAAAAAGAATAAAGACATTTTTAAGAAATACCGTGGGTCAGGAAAGGTTATCTCCTTTAGCTATGCTTACCATAGAAAGGGCATTAATAAAGAGATAAAAGACTTTAATGAAAAAGTAATTGATCACTTTGCATCTCAAAAAGACCGGAGGATCGACTTGGAATTTAAATCACTTTAAAAGGTAGGTAATACAGTAAACTTTTCTAATTGACCTCCCTATCTCTTGACCCACAAACCGCCACTGGTGTGTATGTGTGTGTGTATGTGTGTATCCGCGATAACCCAAAAAATACTAATGGGAGACTTTCCAAATTTGGCAGTTAAGATTGTCAACAACATTTTAGGTGACACATTAAATTTGGTGAATGTGGTACCACCAGAAGAGACACAATGAATGAAAGAAAAAAGGTACAATTTCGGGAAAAAAAAATAAAAATTATTATTGCATTTTTGGACGAATCTCGACGAATTCTAATGAAAAAACATAACGTTATGGAAAAAGTCTGTCTGCATGTCTGTAGTTTCGCAATAGCAGCCACAGTTTTTGAGATAAAGTTTTCAAATTTGTTACACATGTTCTAAAGGCCAAAGACAATAATAAATTCGATGATGAGCAAAATTGGCCAGCTAAAAAGAGGTCCACGGGACCCAAACTTTTTTGTATTTGCCTTTACACAAAAATATATTCTTGATGAAATATTATAAATCATGTCTACTATATCAGGCCAATAAAATGTATTTTCCAATTACTTAAATAAAGCTGATGTAAACTTAATTTTTTTATACGTTTGACCGCATGAAATGGGGTTTAGGATAAATTTAACAGTTTGACATTTAAAATGTCTAATTTAGTTACAAAAAGATCAATGTCAATAAGAAGAAATTATTAAAATATATTACATGAATTATTTATTATTGGCAGTATCGAATGACGCTGATAATTAATTATTTAAAAATTTTAATGAAACATTTCCAGGTACGCTATTAAAATTTAATTGAGGTAAGTGAAGAATTAAATAATAATTTTTACATTTTGTCACTGCAATAGAACGATGTGATTTTCATTTATTTCAAAACTTTTCAATGTTGCTAAATAAAGTCTTTCGTGACATAACGACTTCTCGGGTCAATTAATAGTGCGATATTTTCTTTTTATTTTCTAAATTTCTTCTTCGATATTTATGTATAGTGTCTACTGGATAAACTTTGTCAGGGCTTCATCGTTTTAAATCAGTTTTATAAGCACATCATGAAATTATACTAAAAATAGTAATACAACAATTAAACTGACTCATAACGAACGCCCTCTGTTGACGGTCAGATACCGACCTAAACAGATGTTTTTTTTATGGTTATAATTTGAAACGAATCACATACTATGTTATAAAACAAGTAAACACTAGTATTGATAATGAAGTCATAACATAATTTTTCTTCCAGTAATACGTTATGGGAAAAGACAAATATTTAAAAATATTCTTTTTCATTGTTGCCAACCGCGAATAAATAAAATGATACCATTTTAAAACTTGTTAGAGTATTCCAATTTGGAAGATGGTACCCGAAAACTGGTTTTTATTTAATATCTAGGAAACCCTTTGACTTATAAAGATGCTACTATTATGATGCATTTGCGGATATTTATTGATATGAACTTTTTTTTCATATTTTTGCACATATAGAAACTGCACCGGAAGTGCTGACGGTGTGAGAGATCGTCTTAGAAGTGGTAAGCTTAAAGTGCCTGATGATATGTACTTAAGATAATACTCATTCAGAAACTAATCAATTAGCTTTAAACATTGAAATAAATCCCAAGTCGTTGGTGAAATATTTAAGAAAGGAGAAATGGCATCCCTATAAAGAAACTTTAGTATAAATGAGGATTATAATTATAGATTAGAATATTGTTCCCAGTATTTTCGGACATCCTATATAAAGTTTATTTCAAACTTATTTGCAACATAAAAAACGTCGTCTTCTTTGACGGTAATAAAGGGATCAAAGAAGCCGACGTTTTTTATATTGCAAATAAGTTTGAAATAAACTTTACCTATATTTATTATACTAAAGTTTTTGTATATTTGTTCAGATTTTTGAAATCATGGCATTTCACGCATAAATGTGCAAGTGTATAAATAAACTATACATAATTTTTGGTTTGCTGTCTAGTTTAATAGTCTACGTACACAGTCCATTTTGCATAGTAAAACAGAGGGTTGGTACCTACTAACTAAGAAAGACCATAAAACTTAAGAAGAGGGGAAGTTTATAATATAAGTCAACCGACAAAATTATAAGCTGTGGGTTTTACTAGTTTTTTTGGCGCCAAGCTGTTTACAGTTCGACTAGTTATCTTCACAAAGTGGCTTGTTCCTGTTCAGAGTATCTGTAATCCAGGTAAGTGATTGAACTAACTATATTAATTATACAATGCTTACATATGTATATATATATATATATATATATATATATATATATATATATATATATATATATATATATATATATATATATATATATATATATATTTTTTTTTTTTCTTTTCTTGACCATTAATATCAATAATTGTAGTTCTCTGATGATGGTGTAATAAACCGAAACGTTAGAAAAAAAATTAAATTAGTTATACCTGACCGAAATCCCCACAAAAAAAGAAACTATCAATACAATGCTTACTAATAAATAATAACGTGCGGGATATAATATAAAAGTACGAAGTAGTATTTGTGTGATTTTTTGGTTTAATATTGCGTCAGTAATGAAAGTCAATGTTTCTTGTTAGTGACATAAGTAAAAATCAATACAATTCTAAACTGAACAAAATTTGCACTCTGATTTTAGGACAAATCTTGCTCCAAAAACTGGGAAAACCGCGTTTTACTTTTTCAATCATTTCAAAACTACCTATAAGCAGATAATATACTTAATAAGGAAACAGATGATAATTTTAGCTTGCGAATTACGTTAAAAAATAATGTGTAAACAGGATTCATAAAAATAAACTATATTTTAATTTGTTAGCTATTATCAGACATAAGGTGTCTGATAATAGCTTTTTACATAATAGCCATTAATTGTAATTGGCCTATTTAAGGCACACTTGATTTAAAAAAAACTGGTACAACTCTTGTAATCGAAAATCTTAATAGTTTAGTTGTGTGCATATGTCTGTAAATAGGGCTGGCCAGGCATGTCGAGAGGGGGTGGAGAAGAGGTGACCTGGGTTTTTTGGAGGAGATCGGTTTTCTTTGTGTTTTTAAACTTATTAAACCTTTCTCTTTTATTTTATTCAAATGGAATTTTAAAAAAATAATTAGAAAATAACTTTTTCAAAACATTTTCAAGCCTGCCATATTATTGTTTAAAAAAAATAATATTTGTTACGGATAATTTCTACTAATGGTTGTAATTAAAATACTAACTGAATAATGATAATTCTATTTTTAAAATAAGAACACAAAAGTACCACTTGAGATTAAAAAAAAATGTAAACAATGCAAACTGAACATAAAAATACAATAAAAAAAATAAAATAAAAGAACTTCAATTACGTAATACAGAATTAACTAATATTTTGTCATTGCTCCATTAGCGTCTAAAACTGCCTGAAGTCTTGCAGGCATGGACAAAATCAGATTTCTTGCAAGGTCAACTTCTTGCGACAAGTTCTCCCAAGCGTCTTCAATTATCCCTTCCAATTCTTGGGCATTATTTGGATGGTTATTTAATTTTCTTATATGTTTCACCATTAGTCCCCATACATTTTCAATTGGATTTAAATCCGGACTTTTAGATGGCCACGGTAACAATTCTATATTTATTAAGAAACCATTGCCTAACACGATGGGCCGTATGTATGGAGCAGTTGTCTTGTTGGAAAATAAAATTATTTTCCGGAAACACCTCTATTACTGACTGCAACATAATATTGTCTAATATTTCAATAAATTTAATGGAATTGAGATGACCACCACTGTTCCAACACACACCTAACCCATTTAGGCTCATCCAAGCCCAGACATTGACTGAAAACCTTCCTGATATTTGTGGATCGAAAGTGTATTTTTCGTCGTATCTAGTGGAAGGAGGCCTATATACGCGAACATGTCCATCGTTACAGGATTTAAAAACCTTTTCGTCAGAAAAGACAACTTGTCCCCAGAAGTTTTCATCATTGATTATATAGTTCAGTGCAAAAAATAATCCTACCCTGCTTCTTTTCTTCTGAAAGTTTGTATTTTTTAGCCGCTGAACAACTCTTCAAGTCGCTTTGTAGTTTTATTCTTCTGCAAGCAGTAGATACCGAAGCAGGGAAATTTGTCTCTGAAATTGCATTTACTGCAGTCTGAAAAGGGTTTTCTATTAGGTAATTTATAAGATTTTCATTTTCTTGATTATTGCTCTTTCTGGGCCTACCGGAACCAACTTTACGGGATACCGTTTGGTTGGTTTCCCATTGTTTTTTAACACTCATTATCGTGGTTTTACTCACATTGTATTCAGCAGCAAGTCTTCTTATGGACCAACCATCTTCAATTTTAGAAACAATTCGAAATTCTTGAATATCTGTTAGATGTCCAACCATTTTTAATAATGACCACTGATTAACGTCAAAGTGACATTTGCAAGATTATTAATATCAATCAAAGAACGAATGATTTACATAGCTAAAAGAAAGTGTACCAGTTTTTATTGAAATCAAGTGTACCCTGGATTCACTTTCAATTTACGTGTTACTAAATGCTCCAGTTAATTATTATCATAATTATATTATAATTATAATTAATTATTTAAGTAAAATGTTATACTGGCAGTTATAGCCTTTTTATTAGCTTAAAATAATATTTGTATTAGCCATACTTGTTTAGTTGCGATTAGAGTTGAGATAATATCCAGAAAATTCTAAATAGGCCAAAAATAATTAAAAATTGCTGTTTAACACATCAGTACAATAAAGGTGAGTCCTTATCAAACTTTTTGAGTTACATGATTCTATTGGTGGCGTCAAATTAAAAAAAAAAACAGTGAAGAAAGGCAAAGTAAAATCGGATCTACTATTATTCCTCATACTCGTTGAAAACTGATAACACAACAATCAAATTTAATCTACAAACCCTAGATCTGCTGTTTTTAAAAACTTGCATTATGCAATGTAAATAGTTGGAAATAGACACCTCATAAATAAAATTAGGTAACGCAAAACGAAAAAAAGCTTAGTTGTGGACTCATCTTAATAAGAGATATTCTTTTGTTTTCTAGGTATACTTGTCTTTTTTATTTTTTTATATGAAATTGTTCGCAGAACCATAACCATTTTTATAAACTTCTTTCTCCACATAACCCCACAAAAAAAGTGAAGTGGTATCATATCTGGAGTTCTGGGTGACAATCTTATTGGTTTATTTCTACCGATCCAATTTAATTCAACAAATTCAATAACTGAGTTCAGTTGTTCTGAAAACTGTTTCATATAAAAAAAATAAGATCATTAATCGTGCTATGTCTAAAATTATGCAACTATGAACAGATATATAGGGTGGGGCAATAGTGCGTCTGACTTCGATATGTCGTAGTTCTATGATAGCTAGAAACTTGATTTAAAGACATAAATAAACTAAACAAAAAATTCTATAACCGGAAATTATTTTCTAATATACAGGATAAGCCAAGACAAATCTACAGGCTCAACTAACATTTTTTTAAAAGAAAAACCATGTATATCAGAACATTTTTTGAAACCTCTTTATGGCCTCCTTCCACTCCATTATTATTATTGACTCATTCCCAACCAGTTGGATGTAATGTAGATGTGTGTTTTTGTTGAAATTATGCCATTTACACGTGTATATTAAAAAAATCACTACAGTCACAATTATCGATTTTAAGAAAAATGTTAGTAATAGTTATGAGAAATCGGCCATTTTCACTTCCTAAAAGTATACAGGGTGGCCTAAAATAATTTTTAAATTTACAACTATTTGAAATGAATTTTCTCAATTATTATTATATTTTTGGATGATATGATGTAGAATTGAAAAACGAACATTTCTTGTACTACATCCCTATGGCTATTTGTAACCATTTTCGATTTATTGAACAATAACTGCAAAATTCAGCAATGAAAATTATAAATAAAATTTTTGTAATTCAAGAGAAGATATTATAAAAAGTGCTCCACATGTTGCCCATTTTCATTGACACAGATTTCTATGCGTCATTGGAATGAAATTTCTATTGTTCATAAAAATGCCGGAGTGATACCTCTAAACGCATTTATCATCCTTTCCTTCAAATTTTGGATTTTTGTTAGTGTGATGTTTTTATGGGCATTAGGTAACACGCTTACTATAATACCTTCTCGTGAATTATTTGAAAAAGAACCCTCATTTTTAATTTTTATTGCTGAATTTTGCAGTTATTGTTCAATAACTTGAAAATGGTCACAGATAGCCATCGCGTACGTACAAAAAAATGTTCGTTTTCAATCCTACATCACATCGTCCAAAAATATACAGGGTGTTCCATTTGAAAAAATTGAGAAAATTCAGTTCAAAAAGTTGTAAATATAGGCCACCCTGTATACTTTTAGGAAGTGAAAATGGCTGAGTGTCATCACGCAGATGTCTTATAACTGGTACTAACATATTACTTTCTCACCCCTCAAAGTGAGGAAGGCATGTATTCGTGAAAAAAATTTTGAAAATTTTTATTGCATTTCTGACGCCCGACGAATTATGACGATACACAAAATTTTCTGTCTGAAAATGATATATATGACTTTTTGAAACGTCAAAGTGACTTTTTTTGAAACGTCAAAAAATTTTACTTCTTTGAAACGTCAAAAATTACTTTTATTATAAACTCTACCACACGTCGAGTTTTACTACGGTGAGGATGTTCTGATCCCCAAGTAATTGGCAGCGGTATTTTTTTTTCTAAACTCTATTACATCTGTAAATTTGTTAATAATTAAATAATTTTAGTAATTTCAGAGCCCTGGACATATTTTATATTTACTATATTGTAATAATTTCTTTGTAGTTTTGCCAAATTGATATTTTATTAATAATTACTTCCTCACCCTTCAAAGTGAGAAAGTTATGTATTCGTGAAAAAAATTATTGAAAATTTTTATTGCATTTCTGGACGAATCTCGACGAATTATGACGATACACAAAATTTCAGACAAAAAAAATTTTCTGTCTTGTGTGTCAGTCTGTCTGGTTCGCGATAGCAGCTACAGTTTTTGGGATAAAGCTTTCAAATATGGTACACACACACACACACACATTCTAGAGGTCAAGGAAGAGATTGGGTTCGTTGATGAGCAAAATCGGTCCCAATTTTCGAAACGTCAAAAAATGTGACTTTTTTGAAACGTCAAAATGTGACTTTTTTGAAACGTCAAAAAATGTAACTTTCGTAAAGTGACTTTTTTGACGCGTAAAAAATGTGACTTTTTTGAAACGTCAAAGCGACTTTTTTGAAACGTCAAAAAGTACTTTTATTATAAACCACCACACGTCGAGTTTTACTACGGTGAGGAAGTTCTGATCCCCAAGTAATTGGCAGCGGTTTTTTTTTCTAAACTCCATTACATCTGTAAATTTGTTAATAATTAAATAATTTTAGTAATTTCAGAACCCTAGACATATTTTATATTTACTATATTGTAAGAATTTCTTTGTAGGCTTGCCAAATTGATGTTTTATTAATAATTGCTTCCTCACCCCTCAAGTGAAGAAGCTGTTTTCGTGAAAAAATTTTGAAAATTTTTATTGCATTTCTGGACGAATCTCGACAAATTATGACGATACACCAAATTTCAGACAGAAAAAATTTTCTGTCTGTGTGTCTGTCTGTCTGATTCGCGATAGCAGCTACAGTTTTTGAAATAAAGCTTTCAAATTTGGTACACACATTCTAGAGGACAAGGAAGAGATTGAGTTCGTTAATGAGCAAAATCGGTCCCAATTTTTGAAACGGCAAGATATGTGACTTTTTTGAAACGTCAAAATGTGACTTTTTGAAACGTCAAAAAATGTGACTTCTTTGAAACGTCAAAAATTACTTTTATTATAAACTCCACCAAACGTCAAGTTTTACCACGGTGAGGTAGTTTTGATTCCCAAGTAATTGGCAGTGGTTTTTTTCTTAAAATCGATTGTTGTGATTGTAGTGATATTTTTGATATACACGTGTAGATGGCATAATTTCAACAAAAAAAAAATCATTACATCCAAGTGATTGGGAGAAAGTCAATAATAATACAGGAGTGAAAGGAGCTCACAAAGAAGTTCCAAAAAATTTTCTGATATACATAGCATTTCATTTAAAAAAATGTTACTTGACCCTGTGGAATCGTCTTGGCTCGCCCTGTATATTCAAAAAAAAATTTCCGGTCTTAGACTTCTTTGTCTAGTTTACTGTTTTTAAATCAAGTTTCTAGCTGTCATAGAACTCCATATATAAGTCGGTCGCACTATTGCCCCACCCTGTATAATGTTACATATTTCTGAAATCAGAAAAAGAAGGGAAATTCGATTTTCAAATAAAATACAGGATGTTCCATTTAAAAAGAAGTGACGACATATAACAAAGCTATAATTTAAAAAAAAAAATTTTGAAAAACATAACACCATGTTTTTGAAATTTTGAAATACGTTTATAAATAATGAATATACGGGTGAATTTATGGAGGATCACTCTGTACATTAATGTTCTTATCTCATCATGCTAATAGATAATGTCAGGTGAAGTTAGTTAATCAATCAGTGCTGTATCCAGATATGACCCTTGGGGGAAATAAAAACAGTATAAAATCCAAAAACTTTACTTTAACAAAAAAAATGGTACGATTGTGAATTGCAATAATTAATTAGAGCAGACGCCACAAAATTTTTATTAGCATTTTTATATTTAAACATAAATAGTTTGAATGCAAAGCTAGGCTGCGTATTCTGTTGTTAAAAAGTATGTAATATTCCTATAAAAAAAAAGAAGTTAGTTAATTAATAAATGTTAATTAATAAATTACTCGAGTTATAAATACACATTTTTTTATTAAGTACATTTCATCTTTTAGTTCAATTTGTGGTCATATATCCTCCTTATCCCACCGTAAATACGTCACTAACACACAAATTATTGTAAAATCATCCTAAGATTGGGACCCGCTTAGCTGTAGGTTATTGACGTGTAAATCAAGTCGACTCAACATAAAAAGTAGGGTCTAACTTTTTCCGTTTTCAAGATATAGGGTTTTAAAGTCAAAATGTTTTATTAATTTGTTGACTCTATTTCAGAGACTATGATATGTATCGTTTTCAAATTTGGTAAGGATACATACGTTTTTGAGGCCCATGATTACAATGGTGATATTGCCAACATCACAATTTATAGAGGACGCTAGTTACAATACTTTCCTCTAGCACTTTAAACCATAATATTTTTGAGGTTAGATTTTAACCATTGTCTTTTATTACATTTGATTCGTAATTTAGTTTTTCACAAAAAAGGTATTGTAACTAGCACAGCACCCTCTATAAATTATGACTTGGGCAATACCACCATTATAATCATCGACTTCAAAAAACATATCCTTACCAAATTTCAAATCGATATGTGTCATATTCGCTGAAATAGAAAGAAAAAATTTATAAAAAAAATTTAACACTCTCTTGAAAACGAAAAAAGTTAGACCCCCAGTTTTTGGGTTAAATTGACCAAGTTTGACATCAATAACCTGCAGCTATGCTGTGTCTGAATCTTTTCGAAGCACCCTGTATATTAGCATGATTGGAAAACAACGTCAATACACATATAAAATACTAGGTAACTTCTTATATTAATTGTAAGTACTAAAAGTATGAAAATTTTTTTGATAAATACCTAAAAATAATATTTTTTTAACTATTTGTAATAGTATTTAATTTTCAAAATTGCTACATTTTTAGTGAATCGTTCTGTAGACAGATAGATAGGTAGATAAATAGAAAAATTAGATGGATAGAGAGATAGATCGATAGATTATTTTTAAACTTCATAACGATCATAATCAGCGTAAAAATATTCAAAGTATTTTAAAACTATTTCATATAATTTCAAAAATGTGTAGTTTTTAATTTTTGTTTAATTTTCAAAAATATTCTGTTTTCAACTAACATGGAAATCATGAGGTTTTCATGCGAACTGTTTATTTGTGTGATAAATTATCTTGTTTATTTATGAAATTGTATGAGTTCAAAAACATATTGGTGTTTGAATAGTATCAGACTTACGATTGTACATTACACCTTTTTCTTTTTTTTTCTGGTGGAACTTTCGCAACCGGGAACCAAACAATGCATTTTTAATTAAGCTCACAGAGAAGTTCTACACTAAACAATAACCACAAAATGCCACACAAAAGCTAATAAATACAGAACAAATCTAATAAAACTGACAAATCAGGCAAAAAGTACAATAGTTAATAAATCCAGTCACAGCACATCACATAAATAAATCGTCCAAAGATGACAATTAACAAATACCAATAATAAATTGAAAAGTAACTAAATTGCCCACAGTATGGCGGCCCCCTATACAGACGATACGGTAAAAACAGCACTGAATTCCATAAAGTGCGCATGTGCCGCTCACGGTGTCATGGCCGCCGTTTCCGCACTTTCCGTGAAAATAACCAAACTATAATAAAGGGCAAGGAAAATAAAGAAACTATAATAAAGGGCAAGGAAAATCTTACTAAGGAACTAAAGAATACTTATTTAAAAAAAAATAACAAGTTTGTGATTCGAACCCTGGACCTAGCGCGTGCTAGGCGAGTATCTTCTCTATCGTCTAATGAGTTCTTTGGTAACAAACGATTCCAAAAGGATTTAATACATTTTGCGACGTAGGTATATATATAACGACAGCATGAGCAATTTCGGATCCACTTTCATGTAGTGTCTGAAATTTCTTTTCCCATGTTCCTCATGTAAAAGAATAAATTGAGAATAACATACGATCTGAATTATGTGATAGGTGCGCGCAAGCCCCGCCCCTCCTGATCCTCATAAACTGATTCACAAATGATAAAAGTCGTCGGAGAGATTTCGTAATTTAAATACTCAATCCTGTGCTATCTACGCGCTTATTAGTATTAGTTGTTATGTTTATTTTCAAATTAAATTTCTTATTGTAAATGACGTGGCCAATTTATTTAATTTTAAATTAAAACGGGGCTAGTGCTCCCCCACCCCTCCCATTACCAACTCTAAATCCACTCTTGTAGTTGTTAATGTAAATATGGCGCCACAAAATTTAACGGATGCCACTGGTGTTCAAACTGCAACGAAATTAAATGTCTTATTAAATAAAAATACGGATTTTGCGCAACTACTCAGCATTAAATGACGGAAATTCAAGTGATCTCCAGCAGTATTATGCGTATGCGAATTTTATATCTTTCCTTTGGACGAAATAAGTCCATTTAATTACCTTTAACCTTATTTTATAACACTACGGTAACGCCACTGGAGTTCCAGCTTTAAATTCGTCATTAATATTTGCAGTCGCTCACACTTGTTGAATTTAGTCTTTCTTTTGTACAGACAAAAAGATTACTTATCTAATTTGGCTCTTAGTAAACTGACTATTTTTAGATCATTATCAAAAATGAACCACTTTTTTCTTTAAACCCATTGTATAATAAAATACATATCTACGTAAAATGTTCATACATAATTCGGATTAAATTTAGGTTTTCCCGATATTGCTATCATCTTTTATTACCTAATATAAAATAAAATCTAGTTTTGCCTATTTACTTCCTCAAATCATAATTTTTTTACAATCTTAAAATTATAAAATATGTTGTGAGGGTCGGGCTTCACATTTTCCTAATTTTCGATGTTATTCGCCACATTTTTACATTTTTATTGCGTCAATCTGCAATTAGTTTTATTATCTTTTTATCTCCGGCCTCTCTATAGCAATAAGTACAGTTCATTTCAGAAGTATAAGAAATACAAAAACGTCATAAAATCACCGACAAAGACGTCGGGACTTTTTTATATTTCTTGTACCTACGTCCC
The DNA here is from genome assembly GCA_029963845.1 of Rhamnusium bicolor. Classification (NCBI taxonomy): domain Eukaryota; kingdom Metazoa; phylum Arthropoda; class Insecta; order Coleoptera; family Cerambycidae; genus Rhamnusium; species Rhamnusium bicolor. The sequence goes on from JANEYF010003606.1 coordinate 185,574, forward strand.
ATGTTTTTGTTGGTATTTTTTTTCATAGAAACTACAATAAATAAAATGTTTTTATAGTTACACACCTATAATAATGCAATATTTAATAATATAATCAAATTTTATCATTAACAAATATAATACTTAATGTTTCATGACTTGTTTGTAAATCTATAAACCTAAAAGATAAATAAATTAAGATAGCGATATATATATTTATGAACAAGCCCTATTATTCGTTATATTATTTATAGGCACATATAAGTGAAACCTGTAAAAGTGTGTGAAGGGGACGACTTTGCAAGAATCCTAATCCTGCCTAAATTAATTATACGCCGAATGATTGCTGTTTAGTGTATTTAAAACTGTACTAAAGGAAACAATGTTCAAAATGAGAATATACAAAACCGACGGTAGTTTTGATGAATATCCGAACGACACAGAATTCGGCTGGTACTTAAACGAAATTGTGGTGGAGAATACTTCCGACTTTAAAGAAATAGAAGAAGAAAATGTGACGCAGTCCCCAACAATATCTCCAATAGAGGAAAGCTTATTGGAATCTGTATATCTAGTTGAAGCAAGAAAACCGCCAGTCATTGTTAAAAAAGTCGACCCAAAGATTAAAATTCAACCAGTTATGGACGTGTTAGATTGCAAAATGGAGATTGAAGGTTTTTCTGTAGAAAAAGATGAATCAAAATCATTACTGGAATTGAAGAACATTAATAGTACAATTCCCTCCAAAGAAAAGATGGCAAATTTAATTAACCCTTGTAATTTTGAAACGAAAATGCTAATGTCAATTATTTATTTCGCAAAATATAAATCTCTAATGAAACATGAAACCTCGAAAGAATTGTTCAAGAGTGTAAATTACAGAACATCAAATTTTAAGTACCTAATAAAGGAGACAAATATAAAAGAGGAAATTTACAAAGAAATACAAAATTATCATGCAATGAAAGAGGATAACATGTTATCGCTAATGATGGAGTTGATTTTAACTGATTTGAACTGCAATTTAGATGACATCTTAGATGTAAATCGGCCTGTTAATGAACATAATAACCCTCAATTTGTTTTGGAAACTAGCGATTTGGGTAATAGTATTCCAAGCAGTTGTTCGAGTAAAGGAGAAAACTCTGATAAAAGCAATTACCCGACGGTGCTCGATAGATCTAGTATTTTAAGTAGCATTGGCCTCAGCGACGAGGACAAGAGTATACAAAGCTTGTACGAGGAAACATTCGAGATGCATTCGCAGCTAGCTAGGATCAAGAAAAGCTTTCAGGTAAGTACTCTCTGGTTCAGTTTTTTTTTTAATTTTAAACAAAAAATAATCCATTTCCTTGTATACATTTCATCGTTTGTGGCGGAAAAATAAATAGTTTTATTTAAATTTAAACGACGTAGTGACGAATTGTACTCTGAAATGCTAAAATGCGATAGCCAACTGGAGTCATTTTAATTTTAAAATATATAAAACATGCAAAACATGATTTCGTGATTTTATGTCTGAATAATGACACTTGGACGGCATTAAATAGAAAGGAATCAAGCCACAAAAATAAAAACAAATTGATTTTAATGAATGTAAATGGAATATACCGTAAATAAAATTTTATTTTTCAATTGATTTGCAATATAATCTACACCTAGTGAATATTTTCCTTACAAAAAGTTAATATTGTAGTTTAAATATTATAATTTTAGTGAAGCAAAATATTTGAGGGGATATTTCTTGATTTGTACACAAAGTTGGTTGATTCCATTCTGTTTAACATCATCCACTTAATAGTAGGGGAGCCAGGTTAGGTTTACGTGCACAACCTTTTCTCCGTTCCAGGACTCTAGTGGACATGACATAACTATATGAAACAAATAAATCGGCAGTGGCTTAATACCCAAAATAAAATTAACTTATCAAAAACAGATGTAATTCAAAAACCAAAGCAACTGCTCAAAATGACCATCATCTTCGTCAATGCATAGCTTCTCTCCAATTAATGTATGACCCGTTAAAACACTTCTCGATTGTTTCTAGTAGTTATGAACTCGTTAACCATTCTCTCTGTCAATTCCTCGACAGTTATGGTTTCGGTGTTTTAAATTTTAGATTTTAAGTAGCCTGATTATAAAGAATCAAGCAAGTTGAGGTCTGGTGAACGTGCAGGCCAGTGGATAGGTGTATATGATCCTCTATCATTCCACTTTTCTGAAAAATGACTAAAATGGCTGCGCGATCGTGATTAATTGGGATATCGCCAAAAATTATTGTTTAAAAAGTTATAATATATTGATGTACTCGGAAAAATTAAGTATTCCACAAAATAATTTCACATTGTGGCGGACCAAAGATTTACTTTTAAGGTATGCTGGTAGAGAGTTACTTTTATTGCCTGTGGATTTTCATCAGCCCAAAAATGATCATTGTGATAATTACACTTTCATGTTAGATGTCGCCTTAACCGTAAACAGAACATTATCTACAAAATCTGAAATAACTTGCATTCTTTCACGTATTATATCACATTTCAAAAAAATCAGTGCGCAGAGGCCCATCTCAACAAAACAATATTTGAACTTGTTAAATATGAAATGGATGCCTGCCGCTCGTGTGGTGCTCGTGGAATAGTTGTTTAAGAAACATCTATTTTGACGGCCCTGGAATGGGTTGGAATCTTTGATGCGAAGATAACTCTGAGGTAGTTTTTCAGGAAAAACCAAAACACTATACACTGCACTCGACGCGCGTTTGGCCAACCAAGTTGGCATCATCTGGAGATGATTAAAACTAAACTTATGCTAACAATGTACCCTATTTATACCTAAACTATTGTCACGATTCGGTGAACCGTGACCCACTAACCAATAAAGCAGGCTACTTGGAATTGGCCCTATGTCACTATTCATACTATTTTTACACTTTGTGATTTTCAAGCTTTCAAATTCATCCAGCTGTCTAGTATTTCTTACATTCCTAATTAATCTTAAATTGCTAATATCTATTTTATGGTTTTTCTCAAACGCATGTTGGACAATACTAGACTTATCTATTCTATCATATTTGAGATGGGCCATATGCTCTTTGAATCTAGTTTAAATTGATCATCTAGTTTGTCCAACATACTTTTGATTACAGTCTTACATTTCTTGGGCGCCCTTGCTATCTTTTACTTCCTGGTTTTAAATTTCCGGTTTCGCGAAATCATTGTTCTGATCCTAAAAAAGATACCTACCACCTCTTATTCCTACCTAAAATTACAATTTGATATTTCAAGCCGTTTGGAAGTAAATACCAAAAAAGTTACATTCATGCGTCCCTTATTATACGATGTTGGATTATGGTCTACACAACAAACTATACTTTATTGTTTACCCTTTCAGACCATGAAGTATTGCCCCGTAATTATTTATCAGCCTATATATTAAATAGTTGTTTTGTACTTTTTTGAGTGTTAAACTGTCGATTTATTTATTTCATATAGTTATAGATTACCCGGATAAAACCACACCTTAATATGCATTTGTTCTGTTTTCCACGAAATTGGAAAATAACAAATATTAACTAAAAATACCTATTTTAAGAAAACAACATAAATAACAATTGTAAAGCATTATCTTGTCAGCCAAGATACTGATTTAGATAACAAAAAACAAAGTTATTACAATCAGTGTAAATTTGGCAATGCTTGACTGTTTACTTAAATATCATTTAAAAAGTTAGAATTAATTGTTAGTTCTCTTGATCAATTTTGTAATTAATAAATTTACCAAATTATTAACATCTTTAATTAATTGGTAGAACGATATATCAGATTTGGTAAGTAAATAGATTATTTTGGTTCCATTAGTTGCCAATCTATTAATTATCTTCTTGTTATCTCACATGTAATTTAGGTGGATTTGATTTGGCATAAATACCCTAATTCATTTGTAATGTCTATACATATAAAACAAAATTTTATCGTAATTAAGGTGTTAATGTAGACTGATATACAAATGAAGTGGATAATTGACAGTTCTATATTTTTAAATTGAGATAGTTAATCTTAATGCGGTTTTTTGTGATAATATCAAAATTCATTGAATATCGACTGTCATAAATACATTTTTAAATTACAGTTGTTTCTTTTATGTACAGGGTGATTAGCCAGACCCTTACATGTGTGTTATATTTCATCGTTCTTTAGAAATTTATTCTAACAAAAATTTTTTAAAACATGTTAATTATGATTTAAAAAATTATAAACACTTTTTATTACTTGTCTAATTTTCACTTTATTTGTTATTTTACAACTAGTTTCATCCTATTCGGACATCTTCAATTTTGAATCTTTGTGCCACTCTGAATTTGAAAAGAGAAGACTTACACATATGAACTGTGAAGCCCCAAAGTTGTATGGCTTAGTTAAATTACACAAAAACAATAAACCCATTAGACCAGTGGTTTCATACACAAATGCACCAACACGTAAGTTATCTGAATTACTTAATAACGAGTTTAAATGTATTACAAAATTTAAGCCAAAAAATACAATTAATAACTCCTTAGACTTAACAGTAACATTACACAGCATAAATATTAACCCCAACTCTATAAAATTAGTATCGTTTGATGTGTCGAATATGTTTCCTAATATCCCCCCTTCGAATGTCTTCCTTTAATTTCAAATATACTAGAAAAATGCAAAATTATTCCAAAATTAAAAAAATGAAATACTGCAAACATTCAAGTTGTGTTTAGATCAAAATTATTTCCAATTGAATGAGGACATCTTTATACAAAAAACAGGGCTCCCTATGGGTTCGCCACTTAGCCCCCTTTTATCCGATATATTCATGGATAATCTTGAAAAAACTATATTGGATTCTCCACTATCAAAAAAACATATTATCTTTTGGTACAGGTATGTTGATGACATCCTAATAGGTTTTAAAGGGACTGACAGACAATTAAAAATAATATTTTATCAATAACACACATAATAATATATCTTTTACCTTAGAAACAGAGAACGATAATAAATCGATAAACTTTCTCGACTTAACTATAAAAAGACATAAAACATCATTTTCCTATAATATTTACCGCAAACCAACTTTTACAGACGCCACTATACCTTCCTATAACCCTCTCTCCCACAAATTAGCCGCATATCAATCTATGACACACCGAGTCTTCAGCTTACCTCTATCTGAGACAGATTTAAAACAAGAATTAGACACAATAAGACTTATTGCCCATAATAACGGGTACCCTCGAAATATAATCAACAATTTAATCCATAAAAAACAAAATAAGTCCCTCTTGAAAGAACTTTATCCCACTATTAACGAGAAAAAAGCTCAAACATACATTTCATTACCATATTCAGGTCAACTCTCCTATTCAATTAGCAATACTTTTTCCAAATTTAATATTAAAATATCTTTTAGTTCTAACAAAAATATAGGCAGATATCTTTTCAATGCAAAACAAAAAACTGATATCTCTAAAAAATGTGGTGTATATCGATTAGATTGCCCAGGTAGATCGTTCGGAGTAAGATATAGAGAACATATTCACACACAAAAACAACATTCCAACTTTTATAAACATCTAACAGATTCTGGTCATACAATAACTGACGACCATAAACCTAAAATATTACATATTTGTGGGAAAAGTAAAAAAACTTAATTTATTAGAAGTGTTAGAAATTAATAAATTAAATAGGAATAAAAATTACAACATATTAAACGACCAAATAGATTTAAATAATTCTCCGTTATTAAACTTATTCAGATAAACTGCTGCTAATAAAAAATCACACCATAATATAATTTACTAGCTTGAAAAAAATCCCTACATTTAAAGACATAACATCTGTACAAATTAGAATTATATTATCAACCATAAAGTGACCCATCCCTCTATTCAGTTCAGTTTATATTTAAATGAAAGTAAAATCTGTGTATAATTTAGTTTACTTGAAAATGTCCAAATAGGATGAAACTAGTTGTAAAATAACAAATAAAGTGAAAATTAGACAAGTAATAAAAAGTGTTTATAATTTTTTAAATCAAAATGGATTTTCACAAAGTAACTTCATCTTCAATCAACTGTTTTATGTTAATTATGATTTATAAGAAATTTGATAAACATGATTGAGGATTTTTTTGACAGCTTTGTTATTTTCAGAGATACCATTTGGCGGTTTCTTTTTTACATTTTAGGTACGAATACCAATTACAATTTTATATGGGGAACTAACGAGGTGAACATGTTTTCTTGATACTTTGATCATTGGTAATCACTTTGTCCCACACAGTTACTCTTTGATAGTTTTCAAATTTTTGAGGTGTCGAATATAAGTGGAACACCAAAAATTTTTATTTAATTTTTTATTGGTTTATTTTCATATTGCATTTCCTCATTTTGTATTCGAAACAGGCACTATCGGAGAGTTGAGGACTTTTCAAGTACAAATAATGCTATTAAAAACAATGAAATTTTCACCGAAATACAGCGACAGTTTGCGCTAGTGCTATTTTTTCGAAAATTTCTTCTCTAGGATGTGCAATTTTTTTGTCTAAAAATTATGAAATTTTGCATTTTCATAAAATTATTATTAAAGAAAATTCGTTATCATTTTAATAAGGTTCTAGCTATTGTAGAATAAAAAGAGTCTGTAATTATTAATATTTATTAACATCTTCATTAATTATTGTTACAGCCGAAACTAAAAGTACAATTCGCAAGATTATTATTTTCGCTATGGAAGGTCAAAAAATTATGTTTGGGTTTCTTAGGTGCAGATTCATATTCGACTACATCATGATTGTTGAAACTGTAGTGGTTTTTAGAGTTGTAGTTCTGATGTTGGTCTGTTCCTTTTTCATTCCATTAATGATCGATTCATGACGATCTTCATCTATTTGAAAGAGGGATTTAATGGATGTAACGTTGCTGTGTGTCATTTTTTAAATTAGTAGCAGATCCGCAATGTCTGCCACTACGTGGGGGATACTGCTGAGGATCTGAAAGAATGATTGCATATTTTCGTACCAGCCATTTCTCCAGTGGTTTTAATCCACTTCCAATATTTTTATACCAAGAACTTGATTTATTCTTGTTCCAATAGAGGTTTTGGCATCATAAACATTCGTTTCGTTTTTATATGACTGTCCCTTTTGAAAATAAAGGTATGGTATAGCCTAAAACAAAAAGGAGGTAAGTTAAGAGATGCAATAAATAATCGCTACAACAGATTACCTAACGGGGCACATATCAGCATTATTCTTGTTACTATTAACTACTTGCTTTGATCTAAACTTTTAAGATTTGGAAAAAAATGGGTTATATTCCACTCTGTCAGTTGCTACATTAGTATTGTCAACCTCTACTTTGAATTAATTTGTTAAGCATTTGCTGTCCTCCTCTCCACGCAATTTTTTGGGGAATTCTGGCGAGTTTTCCTCCAAAATGCTAATCACGTTCATATATTCTTGCTGAGCAATAACGGTAGCACTTCTTAGCCTAGTTAACTTGGTTAACTTTGAAGCTGGTTCCTTTTTGCATCCCCAGCAGCACGGGCTGACGTAAAAATCATATCAGTAAACGGATTGAATTTTGTAATATTCCAGTTTATAAAAACCATTTCTTGCACTAATTTGACTGTTCCGTTCCACCGACTATTTCTTTATAATCCGAGCCATCACTCTTCTTCATATTGGAGACTCATCTTTTCAAAATCTTGTTCAACTCCAACGCTGAAGTTACTTCGTTTAGCACGTATTCTTTTTTCCTAGCAAAATTTTTTAAACTGATTTCACACTGATTTATGTGATTTGATGGTATTGGCAGATGCACTTTTACCAACTATCTTATCAATTTCATAATCGGGTGTATCCCCAAATCTCATTTTAAGATAATTTTAAGCACTGAGATGATTTTAAGATGCTAAACAACAAATTTTTTGAGAAAATTTCAAAATAACACACAAGGTACCTAGAGGTACACTTGATTTAAAAAAACACTGGTACAACTCTTGTAATCGAAAATCTTAATAGTTTAGTTGTGTGCATATGTCTGTAAATAGGTCTGGCCAGGCATGTCGAGAGGGGGGTGGAGAAGAGGTGATTTACCCCGGACCTGGGTTTTTTGGAGGAGATCGGTTTTCTTTGTGTTTTTAAACTTATTAAACCTTTCTGTTTTATTTTATTCAAATGGAATTTTAAAAAATAATTAGAAAATAACTTTTTCAAAACATTTTCAAGCCTGCCATATTATTGTTTAAAAAAATAATATTTGTTACGGATAATTCTACTAATGGTTGTAATTAAAGTACTAACTGAATAATGATAACTCTATTTTTAAAATAAGAACACAAAAATACCACTTGAGATTAAAAAAAAATTGAAACAATGCAAACTGAATATAAAAATACAATAAAAAAATAAAATAAATGAACTTCGTAATACAGAATTAACTAATATTTTGTCATTGCTCCATTAGCGTCTAAAACTGCCTGAAGTCTTGCAGGCATGGACAAAATCAGATTTCTTGCAAGGTCAACTTCTTGCGACAAGTTCTCCCAAGCGTCTTCAATTATCCCTTCCAATTCTTGGGCATTATTTGGATGGTTATTTAATTTTCTCATATGGTTCACCATTAGTCCCCATACATTTTCAATTGGATTTTAATCCGGACTTTTAGATGGCCACGGTAACAACTCTATGTTTTTATTAAGTAGCCATTGCCTGACACGATGGGCCGTATGTATGGAGCAGTTGTCTTGTTGGAAAATAAAATTATTTTCCGGAAACACCTCAATTACTGACGGCAACATAATATTGTCTAATATTGCAATATATTTAATGGAATTAAGATGACCACCACTGTTCCAACACACACCTAACCCATTTAGACTCATCCAAGCCCAGACATTGACTGAAAACCTTCCTGATATTTGTGGATCGAAAGTATATTTTTCGTCGTATCTAGTGGAAGGAGGCCTATATACGCGAACATGTCCATCGTTACAGGATTTGAAAACCTTTTCGTCAGAAAAGACAACTTGTCCCCAGAAGTTTTCATCATTGATTATATAGTTGAGTGCAAAAATATTCCTACCCTGCTTCTATTCTTCTGAAAGTTTGTATTTTTTAGCCCCTGAACAACTCTTCAAGTCGCTTTATAGTTTTATTCTTCTGCAAGCAGTAGATACCGAAGCAGGGAAATTTGTCTCTGAAATTGCATTTACTGCAGTCTGAAAAAGGTTTTCTATTAGGTAATTTATAAGATTTTCATCTTCTTGATTATTGCTCTTTCTGGGCCTACCGGACCAACTTTACGGGATACCGTTTGGTTGGTTTCCCATTGTTTTTTAACACTCATTATCATGGTTTTACTCACATTGTATTCAGCAGCAAGTCTTCTTATGGACCAACCATCTTCAATTTTAGAAACAATTCGAAATTCTTGAATATCTGTTGGATGTCGAACCATTTTTAATAATGACGCCACTGATTAACGTCAAAGTGACATTTGTAAGATTATTAATATCAATCAAAGAACGAATGATTTACATAGCTAAAAGAAAGTGTACCAGTTTTTATTGAAATCAACAGTACCTTCAGGGATATATTTTGCTTCGCTGCGCTACGCATACTAACGTAAAAATTTTCAACATAAATTAGACTTCCCGTGATATTTTAATATGAGAAAATTGCAATTGGCAAAATGTAAAAAAAATCGTTATTTTTTCTGTAACAAATAGTATCTCTGAAAATAGCAAAGCTATTTAAAAAATCTCAATGCATTTTTCAAATTGCCTGGACCTCATAATTAACATTTAAAAAAAATCCAAAAATAATTGGTAGAAATCAAATTTTACAGAAATGTAAGTGTATGGCTAATCACCCTGTAGATAAGAGAAACAACCATAATTTAATAACCTATTTGCAATGGTCGATGATCAATGAATTTTGCTAACGATCACAAAAAACCGCATCAATATCAACGATCTCTTTCTGAAAATGTAAAAATCCAAATTTGATCAATAATTCGACAATATTCACCTCAATTTTCACCAGTTTATTTTGTAGAACAAAATTGTATTGAAATGTTTTTCTGTCTTTAATCATGTTGAAGTTAATTATTCTCATTTTATCACCACTGTATATTTAATTTTAGAAATACAAAAAATACGTTTGCTATAAATCCAAATTTCAATTACATTATAATCTCTATTATATTAGCTACACAAAGAAACTGATTTTCATTATCAAAACCTTAACAAAGGCACAGCTACAAAGATTTATTTTAGAATCATCTATTTATTTCCAGGAAGAAGAAGACAGAGTAAATAATTTAATTAAAATGGGCATGGACCTCCAGAAAGATTTAAAAGAAACATTGTATTTAAATGATATATTACATCTACTAAAAGGGGATATCGAGAAAGTTAAATTCAAGAAACTGCCGTTCCGGATATTTCACAAGGAGAAAGAAGGGAATGGCGAACTAAATCTGATAATATAATTTTTTATTTACTACTTTAAATAAATATAAGATTCCGACTTGTTAAGTCGATAATTTCGTATGCATGGCAACTCAGCTCGTTAGAATAGTTTATTATTCAACGTCCAAGGTGTCAAAATGGCTAAAAAGGGACAAGCAATTCAATTGCAAGCAGAACTTAATAATGATGAGGAATGGGAGAAGTTTTTGGAAAGAGAGGGACTTATCTGTAAGTTGTTCACTACTTTATATATATTCAATAAAAGCATTCGATATACGGACATATTTCAAGCATTTTATTCAGTTGCGATTAGTTTTATGTACAAAACTGTCATAGTGTCACATTTCTCTCATTTATTTTACTAAATACCTAAATGTCGGGAGGATCTCATCACCAAGCCATAACAGTAGTATTATTCTTACCTTGTCCAATGTCCATTACAGCTGATTCACATAATATGCGATATATACGACTTTTAATGCATTAAATTCGCATTTCCTAAAATCATATATTATTATAAATATGTGTAGACAGTTAAGTTATTATTATTTAAAGGCCTCTATGTACCTATATATTGTAAAATAGTACCTATGTATTGTGTATTTTTATAGATTAAAATAATTACGCATTGATAGATTTTTTCCTCCTGTTTCCATTATGTGATATAATTCTAATATTCGTTTTGGTATTAACGTTCCTATTTAATCATAAGGAGTTTTTATACAGTTGGAAATCAAGATTAAATGAGTTGTTTCTATGCTTTGAGTATTACATATGAATAAAATTAGTAGTCAAAAATAATAAAACATACACCAAATAGAATATCTGATAAAATATTACAAACCTTAAGTTCATAACGAGGCATCAATATAAAAACCACAACAGTAATTAGTGTATGTGGGCAAAATTCCCATAACTGCTTTATTTGTGAATTATTCAATAACAAAATTAAGTTTACTAATAAATATATCAAGTATACAAAATAAATAAAAAAAGTGTAATTTCCTCTTCATCAAGATTCGATATTAACACTACATAAATGAATCTATTACTTTCTCCATTTACATACAAATTTTACAATTATTCCTGAATCCGACTCTGATTATCCGCCATATTTTGTCGGCCCTGTGATGTCATAACAAGCTTCAGTCTTTCAATGGCGGGGACATGACACAGCTGAAATCTTATATCCAGTAGGTACCCAATAAATTTTACGGTTTTACTAAAACAATAAAATAAAATATTTGGAAATGAAACGAATGCATTTGAAATAATAAATATTTTGTTTTTCCATTTTAAACGCAAATAATTTAAAAAAATCAGCAAATCTGGCATTTCTAGTAGAATCACTCTGGTATGATCGTCCCCATTTTCGTTTGAGTAGGGAAATAACCATGCATTAGACATGCATTTGTAATATTTGCGAAAGGTTCTGTCACATAAGGGGAACATTTTTCTATGATGTAAGTATTCAATCCATTTACATCTTCCTTTTTTTTTTGTTTTTAATTCTCCCAATTATTATTCTGATATCGTCTAGCTTCTAAACTAAAAGATTTTTCAATAAGAGTGATACGTTTTTTTTTTTTTTAATAAAACAACAAGGAATTGAGGCAGAGCAAAAATTTTTATTTTATTTTGAAGTACAATCGATGCAATTATATTCTGAAAATAAAATCATTCAAATGGCCGCCTCTGTTGCTCTTACAGGACCAAATCCGATAAACCCAATATTCAAGCACTTTATTCAATAAATCAGGCTTTATGTCACGTATACAGCGTTCAATATTCAATTTGATTGCATCAATTGTGACTGGTTTCTTGGGATAAACCAACGACTTCAAATAACCCCACAAAAAGTAGTCCAAAGGAGTTAAATCACAACTTCTTAGAGGCCAATTGACATTAGCTTTTTCGAAATAACCACATCACCGCACTTTTCACGCAATAAATTGATTGTGTCATGGGCTGTGTGGCACGTAACGCCATCTTGTTGAAACCGGATGTTGGTTAAATCAATATCCAATTTAGGCAAAAAAAGTTCATTATCATCGATCTGTATTGGTCACCATTGACACTAATGGTATCTTCGTTCTCATTTTCAAAGAAATAAGGATCCGATGATGCTACCATGCCAAAAACCACACCAAACAGTTACTTTTACGGAATGTAAAGGTTCTCGTATATAATTCGTGGATTTGCTTCACACCAGTAATGACAATTTTGTTTATTTGCCGATCCACTGAGAGGAAAATGAGCTTCATCTGAGAAAACGATTTTATTAAAAAAAAATCATCATCATTTTCAAGTTGTTCTAAGTCAAAATCAGCGAATTTACGGCATTTGCGATGATCCAAAGGCTGCAAGTCTTGTGTGAGAACAACTTTGTAAGGATATGAACCAAAATCCTTCTGTAAAATACGCCAGGTGGATATAGAAAATAGTCCCAATACTTGAGAACGCCTTGGAATCGATAAATTTGGGTTTTCAACAACACTTGCCTGAACGGCAGCAATATTGTCATTACTTCGAGCAGTTCTTTATCTTACTGGCATGCGAAAATTGTCTAAAGAAAAAGTACCCTCAAAATTTTCAACAGTTCGATGAATTGTAAACAAACTGGGCCGATTATGATGACCATAAATTAGTAAAAGTGCACGATAAGTTGCAATAAAAAAACGATTATTTTGATAAAAAATTTGATAATTTCCAAGCGTTGTTGAGGCGTGTGTCTTTCCATGATTAAAAAACCTTACTGAATACAACTGACAGTGACAGATAATTTTGACATTTCAAATATGGCCACAATGTCAAACTGAAAACATATCACCCCTATTTAAAATCCTATTACATGGAAAAGGAGTAGGAATTAAACCGACTAATATTTCTTTTTATACTTCTTTCCCATCCTGACTAAAGTAAAGTGGTATGCAGAGGGTGATTCTAACTCTGCACAGTATGTGTGGTATATTCTTGAATGACTTGCTTCCAATTATATACTGGTTTATGTACAGAGTGATCATTTTAAGTGCCTCACTCGAATTCATTGCTTTATTTTTCACCTAGAAAAAAGTTCCAAAACTGTACTTATGTATTTTTTTCTGAGAAATCCATAGAGACAAACTATTGAAAGTAAAATGAAGAAATTATAGCCGAAAAACTAAAAAATACAAAAATTAACAAGCTATACAGGGTGGTCCGAAGTTTACCTGACAAACTTCGACACGTGATAGAGGGACTTAAAATAAGCCGAAAAGTTCCTATCAACTTACATCCTTAGGGGATTGCTAACAAAGATACAGGATGTTAAAGTTTTGTGAAAAACAAACAATTTTTTTAATAACTCTAAAATTACGAAAGCTATCGACTTGAAGTTTTAGGGGCGGTGATGATTTTTAAGTCTCTATTGTTTCATAGAATCTTATCTTTGTACTGCCTCCAGTGGCGCCGCCAGAGGGTGGGGGAGATGAATTTTTCGCCGAAACTATGTTACGCCACTGTTTTGTGCAGTTGATTTTGAGATTGTTCGATTCAGTGTTCAATTTGGAAGAAAGAAGGTATCTTTTAGTTTTTTCGTGCAACACTTACTTTTCGAGTAAAATAGTAAAAAGCATTTTCATGACTAAACTTTATTGAAAGTTTATCATTTATTTCATAAATTACAGAATTTATGTAAAAACTAAGAACATAAATAAAACTCATTACCAAACAGTGAAACACAGGAAATTAACGAAGTTGCTCAAATTGGAGCCCATTCACTTCAATACATTTGTGACACCTCTGAATTGTGGAATTGACAGCGGCGGATACTTGATGATGATTTTCCCTCATCTCGTTGCAAGCTTGTTGGATACGCTCAAGTAGTTGATCTCGCGTTGTCACCGGTGTAGCATAAACTTTTTCTTTTAAATAACCCCACATATAAAAGTCTAAAGGCGTGAAGTCAGGTGATCTTAGTGGCCAGGCCACCGGACCTCTTACAATATTCTCCTGGGCGTTATAATTGTTTCCCAGACGACATATCCATCTCTCAGGATAATTAGCGTCCAACCATTCGTGCACCACCCGTCCAAAATGCGCCGGTGCTCCATCCAACTGTATCCAACTTTCATTTCGTACATCAAGGGGAACATCTCCCATTATTTCGAGAAGGTCATGAGTGAGGAAATCCCGAAACAATTCTGCATTTAGCCTAGGCGGCAAGAAGTGTGGGCCACAAATGTTGTTGCCAATAATACCCAACCAAACATTTACACTAAATTCATTTTGAAATGATCGGGTTTGGTGAAGATTTGCGTGTGCCCAAACATGCATATTATGGTGATTCACTACTCCAGCTCTGGTAAACGTCGCCTCATCGGTCCATAATATTTTTCTTAAGAATTCGGGATTCCCCTTACAGAGTTAATTAGCCAACGACAAAAATTTAAACACTTCCCTGTATCACCGGGATGTAAATTTTGTACGGGATATAAATGATAAGCTTTTCTGTGGTCTCGATGTAATACTCGTAGCACTTTAGACTTGGATGTTCCTAATTGTTGTGCTGCCCTACAAGAACTTAAACTTGGATTTTCGCCAAAAGCTCTAAGAATTCTTCCGTTTCCATTTCTTCCAATATTTCTTCGATCTTCATTTCTATTTTGTCGGTTATCTCGCAATCCCATTTCGCAAAAATTGCGATGGGTGTCTGTAAAAACTTGAACATTTGGTCGTCTCCTATTTGGATACCTCCTTCGGTATTCTCGAACTGCCTGTTGAGCATTGCCATCACAAAACCCATAAATAAAATGAATATCAGCATACTCTTCATTGCTGAACAATCTTGTCATCTTGTAGCTTGGTACACAACACTAACACTAGTTTTGACAGGTCAAACATTGACTGACAACACTGTTTCATTGTTTACCAAAGGTAACTAGGATTATTAATTTTATCATTAATGTAGGAAAGGTTTTACTGTTTTAGTAGAGAAAGCAGAAATAGCCGTTTTACTCGAAAAGTAAGCGTTGTACGAAAAAACTAGAAAATACCTTCTTTCTTCCAAATTGAACACTGAATCGTACAATCTCAAAATCAACTACACAAAACAGTGGCGTAACATAGTTTCGGCGAAAAATTCATCTCCCCCACCCTCTAGCGGCGTCACTGGAGGCAGTACAAAGATAAGATTTTATGAAACAATAGAGACTTAAAAATCATCACCGCCCCTAAAACTTCAAGTCGATAGCTTTCGTAATTTTAGAGTTATTAAAAAAATTGTTTGTTTTTCACAAAAATTGTACATCCTGTATCTTTTGTTAGCAATCCCCTAAGGATGTAAGTTAATAGGAACTTTTCGGCTTATTTTAAGTCCCTCTATCACGTGTCGAAGTTTGTCAGGTAAACTTCGGACCACCCTGTATATATTAATGCTGAAATGAACATATGATATTCCACTAATTTATAAATGCGCATCATATTCATATTTTTCACTTACGGTTTATCCGAAAATTACTTCGACTATATTTTAAATGTATATTCAGATCAATTTAAAGAACATTTCCTTCTAAATTCAGAAATATGTAATATGCTGTCATTGTCATTAACTTTAACTTTAACTTTAGATATTGGCGTTTAAATTTAAAATAACAAATATATCTTTTAAAACAAAGGTCATCTTGTCATCTATGAAAAGAAATAAAAACATTTAAAAAAGTTTATTTATTTCATAAATTAAAGTAATTTCGTAGATTTTACTTACAATAAATGTTCGAGAACATTACCCTTTTGCTGCTGCAAGGAGTAGCGAAGGCGTTTGACCAAATTCTCTCAGCATCTGCTTAAAATATAATTGGTTTATTAATTCTATTCCTTATTGAATTTTTTATTTAAACAAACGCCTTTGGCTCCATTTGCACAGAAGAGTAATGTTTTCGAACTTTTGTTGTAAATAAAATATACGGAATTATTTTAGTTTTTGAAGTAAATAAATTTATTTAAATGTTTTTATTTGTTTTCATAGATGACATTGTTTTAAAAGACATATTTGTATTAATTTAAATTTAAACCACAATATCTTATTAATGAAAGCTAGTCATAGTACATTATATGTATATTGCTGAATTTAGAAAGAAATTTTCTTTAAACTGAGCGCAATATACAGGGAGTAACATGTAAAATAAAAAAAATGGGGTAATAAGTGAGAAATACGTATAATCGAAATCACGAACGAATCCCGTTACGTCACAAATTTATCTCTAATCTACAACGTATACGGTTTAAACGTTCTTTGTTTAAAAGATAATAAAACGAAAGAGACAGCGCATGGAAGTCCATTATATGTGACTGTTAATATCTCAGACTAACGTTGTTGATGCATTATACAAAAACTTAACTTACTTGACGAAAAAAGAAAGAGAAGGCATGATTTCGTACGTCTCAGTAACAAGCGAGGATAATATCGATCAATCTGATCGACCGCTTTTGACTAGCGTCGTTGTCACGTGTTTCATGGTTTCCTGTTTCTGCATATCAACTGTCAAATTTGGATTTGTTTACTTTTGAGCTTGAGTTTTCTACGAAAAGCCACAACAAATAAAAAAAACTAGAAGTTTCTAATTTAAAACTAGAAATTTCTACTTTTACTCTGAAGATAACATCATTCAAATGGCCGCCTCTGTTCCTCTTACAGGACCGAATTCGATGTACCCAATATTCAAGCACTTTATTCAATAAATCAGGCCTTATGTCACGTATACAGCGTTCAATATTCAATTTGAATGCATTAATTGTGTCTGGTTTATTGGGATAAACCAACGACTTCAAATAACCCCACAAAAAGTAGTCCGAAGGAGTTAAATCACAACTTCTTAGAGGCCAATTGACATTAGCATTTTTTCGAAATAATCACATCACTGAACTTTTCACGCAATAAATTGATTAGGTCATGGGCTGTGTGGCACGTAGCGCCGTCTTGTTGAAACCAGATGTTGGTTAAATCATTATCATTCAATTTAGGAAAAAAATAGTTCGTTATCATCGATCTGTACCGGTCACCATAGACAGTAATAGCATTTTCGTTCTCATTTTCAAAGTAATAAGGACCGATGATGCCACCACGCCAAAAACCACGCCAAACAGTTACTTTTACAGAATGTAAAGATCTCTCGTGTATAATTTGTGGATTTGCTTCACACCAGTAACGACAATTTTGTTTATTTAAATTTAAACCATTATATGTGACTGTTAATATCTCAGATTAATGTTATTGATGCATTATACGAAAACCTAACTTCCTTGATGAAGAAGAAGGAGAAGGCATGATTTCGTACGTCTCAGTAACAAGCGAGGATAATGTCAATCAATCCGATCGAACGCTTTTGACTAGCGTCGTTGTCACGTGTTTCATGGTTTCCTGTTTCTGCATATCAACTGTCAAATTTGGATTTGTTTACTTTTGAGCTTGAGTTTTCTACGAAAGGCCACAACAAATAAAAAAAAACTAGAAGTTTCTAATTTAAAACTAGAAATTTCTACTTTTAAAGTGGACATTTCTACTTTAAAACTAGAAATTTCTACTTTTAAAACTAGAGGTTTCTAGTTTTAAAGTAGAAATTTCTAGTTTTAAAATTTTGATCTTAAGAGGCACGGAGCTCAAAACGGGTTTATTGCCAATACCACTTTATGTTAATCTGAGGCCTACCAATGGCTTCTAAGTAAAAAATTTCTTATAAACATAGGTCCGTTAAGGTTCTGTTTTTGAGATACAGGGTGTTGACATTTATTTTTTAAAACGGTCTTAATATCGTAGAAGCGACAATAGATAATTTGTTATGAATTATAATATTATAAATTACAATAAAAATGAAGTGTGTGTGTGTGTGTGTGTGTGTGTGTGTGTGTGTGTGTGTGTGTGTGTGTGTGTGTGTGTGTGTGTGTGTGTGTGTGTGTGTGTGTGTGTGTGTGTGTGTGTGTGTGTGTGTGTGTGTGTGTGTGTGTGTGTGTGTGTGTGTGTGTGTGTGTGTGTGTGTGTGTGTGTGTGTGTGTGTGTGTGTGTGTGTGTGTGTGTGTGTGTGTGTGTGTGTGTGTGTGTGTGTGTGTGTGTGTGTGTGTGTGTGTGTGTGTGTGTGTGTGTGTGTGTGTGTGTGTGTGTGTGTGTGTGTGTGTGTGTGTGTGTGTGTGTGTGTGTGTGTGTGTGTGTGTGTGTGTGTGTGTGTGTGTGTGTGTGTGTGTGTGTGTGTGTGTGTGTGTGTGTGTGTGTGTGTGTGTGTGTGTGTGTGTGTGTGTGTGTGTGTGTGTGTGTGTGTGTGTGTGTGTGTGTGTGTGTGTGTGTGTGTGTGTGTGTGTGTGTGTGTGTGTGTGTGTGTGTGTGTGTGTGTGTGTGTGTGTGTGTGTGTGTGTGTGTGTGTGTGTGTGTGTGTGTGTGTGTGTGTGTGTGTGTGTGTGTGTGTGTGTGTGTGTGTGTGTGTGTGTGTGTGTGTGTGTGTGTGTGTGTGTGTGTGTGTGTGTGTGTGTGTGTGTGTGTGTGTGTGTGTGTGTGTGTGTGTGTGTGTGTGTGTGTGTGTGTGTGTGTGTGTGTGTGTGTGTGTGTGTGTGTGTGTGTGTGTGTGTGTGTGTGTGTGTGTGTGTGTGTGTGTGTGTGTGTGTGTGTGTGTGTGTGTGTGTGTGTGTGTGTGTGTGTGTGTGTGTGTGTGTGTGTGTGTGTGTGTGTGTGTGTGTGTGTGTGTGTGTGTGTGTGTGTGTGTGTGTGTGTGTGTGTGTGTGTGTGTGTGTGTGTGTGTGTGTGTGTGTGTGTGTGTGTGTGTGTGTGTGTGTGTGTGTGTGTGTGTGTGTGTGTGTGTGTGTGTGTGTGTGTGTGTGTGTGTGTGTGTGTGTGTGTGTGTGTGTGTGTGTGTGTGTGTGTGTGTGTGTGTGTGTGTGTGTGTGTGTGTGTGTGTGTGTGTGTGTGTGTGTGTGTGTGTGTGTGTGTGTGTGTGTGTGTGTGTGTGTGTGTGTGTGTGTGTGTGTGTGTGTGTGTGTGTGTGTGTGTGTGTGTGTGTGTGTGTGTGTGTGTGTGTGTGTGTGTGTGTGTGTGTGTGTGTGTGTGTGTGTGTGTGTGTGTGTGTGTGTGTGTGTGTGTGTGTGTGTGTGTGTGTGTGTGTGTGTGTGTGTGTGTGTGTGTGTGTGTGTGTGTGTGTGTGTGTGTGTGTGTGTGTGTGTGTGTGTGTGTGTGTGTGTGTGTGTGTGTGTGTGTGTGTGGGCGCCGCGGCGCGTGTGCGCCGTTAACCCAAAACATACTAATGGGAGACTTCCCAAATCTGGCAGTTAAGATTGCCAACAACATTTTAGGTGACACCTTTCTGGACGAATCTCGATGAATTATAATAAAAAACATAACTTTATGGAAAAAATCTGTCTGCATGTCTGTAGTATCGCGATAGCAGCCACAATTTTTGAGATAAAGCTTTCAAATTTGGTACACATGTTCTAAAGACCAAAGACAATGATAAATTCGATGATGAGCAAAATTGGCCAGCTGAAAGGGCGTCCACGGGACCCAAACTTTTTTGTATTTGCATTTACAAAGAAATGTATTCTTGACAAAAGATTATAAATCGTGTCCACTATATCAAGCCAATAAAATATATTTTCCAATTACTTAAATATAGATAAACTTTTTATACATTTGACCTCATAAAACAGGGTTAGGATAAATTTAACAGTTTGACATTTGAAATGTCAATAAGAAGAAATTATTAAAATATATGACATAATTTATCTTTGACAGTACCGAATGACGCTGATAATTAATTATTTAAAATTTTAATGAAACATTTCAAGGTACACTATTAAAATTTAATTGAGGTAAGTGAAGAATTAAATATAATGATTTTTTTCATCCGGATGATATATACTGGTATAAGAAAATTATGTGCTGGCCACGTCAGATATTTTAGATTGTATAAATTGTGCAAACTCATAAACATATATATGTATGGATATAATTTGTTAATTGTTTGTATTTATTTAGCTTTGCTAATAAAGATTACTACTGTTACTATATAATATGTCATGTGTTTCCATTGTTTTGATAATTATAGTAAACGATTTTTTAAGAAGCACTGAAAACAAATGCAAGTGTCTATTGTAGAGAAAATCCAAGAAGTCTGGGACTATGTGTCTATCTAAAATTCAATTTTACGTTGAATTTTATTCCAAAAAATGTTTTTACCGCATCAAAAAAAACATCACTAAGCATCACCAGTTAGAAAAAAAAAGTGTAACAAAATCAATTTTGACAACGCAGAAACAGATATCGGAATGGGTTTTTTATCATTGGAATTCTCAAGAATGTGTAATCCATTTTGCTCTATCCGTTTCAGAAATAAGCAACACCCCATTATTATTACAAGTAATTGGAGACACACTGTACATCTTCAATACATTGTTGTTTAAAGGTAGTTAGGAATCATAGAATAGCATAGGACAAAGAAATTTTGAGGGTGCTTATTTTGGTAAACAGTAATGTAGCCACTCAATATGAGAAGTTAGATGACGGTTCCGTTCTTTTTTTTTTGCAATAAAGCGCTCAACACGACAGTTTGGAAGAACTTTGAAGAAGCTTAATCAAATTAAAATGAAACTCCCTGTAAAGGTGACTCTGCAGTTTTACACACGTTGTGAAAGATAGTCAAGCCCGGATGAAAACCCCGATTTTCTGAGTGGAAGAGCGCTATACTGTCCGTCATCGATTCGATGATGCCCCAGACTAATAATAATAATTTTATGTTTTTGCTAATAAAATTATTACATGTTTTTAATAAGTGGAACTTATCACAATGTTGTAAAAAATAAATATTTTAGTAAGATTTAAATTAAAAAAATATATAAATAAAAAGGAACAGAAACTTGTGTCTGCAATAAAACTTACTTCAATATATTCAACATTATATAGAAGATGATAATACCATATTCACTACTGTTATGGTTGACAATATTTTTAGTATATTGTTTACGGACTTTTATCGCAAAACTCTGTAAAGATACATAAAATTAACATGAGAATACATATTCCAGAAGCAGGCTAGCCATATTTACTGCTCTTTTATATCTCGGTTACGATTACGACCTCATCATATATAACGTCCTATGAATACGATATCACCGTAATATATACATGCTTTTCCACTTTTTACCGTCGTATTTCACACCTCATTTCATTAATCTATATTTCATAAATTATAATAAATGTGTTATTTATACATACCAAAATTTACATACCTACATATATTTTTCATTATTAGATAATATCCTTTATGATTATTTTTATAACATATTTACAGTTTATAAACTAATAAAATCATAAATAGGCACTGCTCACAACGTTATAAAAATGTTGGAATCCATATTTTAGATCGATAAATTTTAACATGGGATGGAACATCTATGAACATTTAATCTATGTGCTAATTCAGTATTTAAGCTATTGATTGAACTAGTTCCAGTCTGATTATAAAAGAAGGTTCAACACAGATTTTAAATCCTGTCCTATGTATGAGGTTCAAGCACCTAGATATGCAACCATACGATCTATTAACCCAAATTTAATTTGTTTCAAATTTATTCAATCTAAGTGTAACTGTAAGGAGATGTCATTTCAGAACATCAAAAAAATTTACGATTCTTCTAGAAATTAGTAAATCCCTCTTATGCATGAGGTACAAATCAACAAATTGCTATACAACTAGCACAATTGAATTAATATTTGGTTTTAAAGGTTAGATCCGATTTTCCCTAATCAATTAATTATTTCCCTTTTTAACTTTTCTTTCTAGAATAATAATTTTTTCTTAAGTTACTCAAACAATTCTTTTTTTTTAACCGTACCTACTTATACAATTAGGAGGAAAGAAAAAAATATTGAATTGACTTTAAAATCAGTTAGATTAGGCAACCAGTAATACATAATTGTATTGAAGACACAAATTTGAAAAGTACTCTTACAAATCCAGGTTTAAAACTAAGCATTTAAAATGTAACAAATTAAAAACACACTAGGTAATTATGTAAAATACGAAATAATCCTCAATATATATAATCAATAAGAAAATTACAACCATATATCAGCAACCACGTGACTATAGATTATCCAAAATCAATAATACAATTGCCCACCGCTTCCTCTTTTCAATATTGATTGACATGTTTAATAAGTGTTGTACCGTACTAAGTAAGAAAACAACGGTATATGAAACATTGAAAGAGGAAAAACAGTAAGGTACTTAACCTAAAATTAATAAAATGATTATTTTAGAAATTCCCCAATATATTTCCATAAATAGTATTCAACTCCTCTATATCTATTCTTTGATTCACACAATTTTGATTACAGTTTATATGTTTAATTTTCAACAATAAGCTTTTTTCCAAATTGCTTTCAGTTTGTTTTAATTTTTAATTTGGTCCATAGGAAAAAAAAGTTATATTAGAAAATCCTTTCGAGGTTCCCTGTAAATCCATAATGCCATTATGTCCAAATTAAATAGAATTGTAGCCCCCAGTGGCTACTGGTTACATGCGAAATATGACCGAAGTCAAGCCATTTTAAAAATATGCCAAAAAAACTTTTATTTTTCTTTAACTGAAAAACAAAATCAAGTAAGAACCGTTTTTTGGAAAATAAACGTGTTAATCTTATATTGCCATCGAAAATGAAAATCGTTATAAAAAAAGTATATTTATTACATCTTTATGAATACTTACTGCCTACCATTTGACACCGTCATGTCATGTTGACCATACCTGTTGAATTAGATGTTAAATATATAATTGCATTAGAACATATCGTCCCGAATGCATACAGAACCATCGAAAATATGTTTCGTATAAATAAAACGTTTTAACTTAACTTAAAACATGCTCTGTATGCATTCGGGATGATATGCAATTAATATACAGACATGAATAAAATTATTGCATACCTACTTATATTTTTCTATATTACTAAAATATTTTGATGCAACTCATTGCAAAATATGCCTATTTCAGTTTATGTTAATCTATTTACTAATGAAAATAATATAAATATTCAATCATACAAATACGAAATTAACGTTTTATTAAAATAAATTAATTAATATTCTTTTGTCAATTTTCTCCACAATACGATAATATTTGAAGTAAAAATTAATTTTCACGAAATTATTAAATAATACTATTGCCTCCTCTAGTATTCATGCACTGTTGTAAACAGTGCGGAACACTGTCAATTAATTTATCAAAAAAAGCCATTATTCCCTTGCTGAAGTTCAACTTTCGAAGCGTCAGCGTCAGCGATTTCTAATTCGGTTTTTCAGCATGTCCTGGGTATGTTCAATCGGATTCATGTCGAGAGAAGAAAGTGGCCACCATAATTTTTGTATCCCTTCACCTTCACTTAGGGCTCCTAATAGTGAAGCGGCTCGTTCTTTAGGTTGCGTATGGCAATGACCACCGGCTGTCACACATGTGCCACTATACTCTTGATAGCCCCAACTCGCATTCCTTTACTGACTACCCTTATTGGAACTTGTATAATCTAGTCGAGAGTACGTTTTAAATCACTCACAAAGCTAATTTTAGTTTCATATGAGAATATTACATTAGCCAAATTTTTACTATTTTTTCCTATCATTTCCTGTGCCTATTGGAAATAAAAATACCTTTTGAGCAACTGTTTATCGAGGAACGCGGAGAGGTCCTCTATGATGAAGATTACGTGATTTGAATCTTCTTGAAATAGTGTGTCTTGAAATATTGAGTCCTACAAGAGGATTGAGTTCCCTCCCAAGAACAGAAGTGAAAAATGTACGATTGCGTCGATACAATAATGCCAGTTGCCTATCTTGTGCAGTTAATGTATCTCTTTTTCTACTTTTTCAGATCGACCCTTGACATCATTGGTCTCCCTAAATTATTTAAAAATTCTGGAAACAACGTTTTGGTTGAGGCCCATAATTTCCACCACTTTATTTTGATTTATACCATTTTGCACCTAAGTTATTTATTGAGCCTTTTTGAAGTAAAACATAGTGTTTCTAGGTATTTTACATTAAAATCAAAGAAAACACAACTGGTAACGTTCTTACGTAACTCATGCGTGTAAGCTGACAATTGAAATTGTAAAAAAAAACTCTTGCCTAAGTTTTAATGAAAAAAATTGTAGAAAGTTTTGAGAATAAAAGTTATAGTAGAGAAATTAATTCTTGATTCTACTTCAGTAATTTCATCAACTTCAGTAAAGGACTCTTAAATTATTTAGAAAACATAAATTGTTCGACGCTCCCTAGAAATCAGAGTTTAGAAAAATAGAAAAATGTGTTTGTCTTATTTATGATGTGGAACTTCCTCATGAAGATAAAGCAAACATTTCAGAAATACCCTGTATACTAACCTTTAGTTTTTGCATTCTGCTGTTCTAAAGTTCTTTATGAAGTGTAATGAAAAATTTCACAATATTAAATATTAGTGTATTAGTCGTCCACAGAGTCCTTTATCTTTTTGGATAATAAAGCAAATGTTAATAAATCTTTGATTCATATATTAATGTGAATAAAAGTATTATAGGTTATAAAATGTAAATGTTACTAAACTTTAAAGCATCGCAAAAACCAACATAAACTTGCGATTTGTTATATTAGCTTTGTTTTGAAACTTCTATTACGAAGGTCTCGTCAGGAAATTTTTCCAATTTTGGTTTTAATTAAAATTTACTTTATGATCAGAAATAATAAAATACTATAATTTTAAGAGATAAGAATTCATTAACGTAACGAAAGAATTTCGTTATTTTTAGTTGAAACTCAGTGAAATGTATTTAAGCTCTTTCAATTTCCACGTTTTACGACATGACATAAGTCCCCAGCGTCGTTTTCGTTTCAGATATCGTCTTTCTTGTTTCCTTTTGCAGACGTGATAGAGTATGGGGTTTAGACTGTGACATCTTGAATCATCTGAAAATTAATAAAATAAAATTATTTCATTAATTTGTTTTTACTTTTTAAGCAAGAGACTGAATTTCTTTAGATAAGTCAGAAAATATTTGATCATAGTTGATTTATTAGGTAAGTAACTTCAAATATTTTGAAAATTATACAGACGAAATTAATGTTATTTGAAAGTAGAACTCGTTGTCTTATATTTACAAATTTTGTTTATTGT
Organism: Rhamnusium bicolor; assembly: GCA_029963845.1. Lineage (NCBI taxonomy): Eukaryota > Metazoa > Arthropoda > Insecta > Coleoptera > Cerambycidae > Rhamnusium > Rhamnusium bicolor. Next base: position 211,223 of record JANEYF010003606.1, read on the forward strand.
TTAAAAGAATAACTTTTATTTTTTTTTGTCGAAGAAATTCAAGTAAGTACTGAAAGAAGGGATAAATCCTGACATGAACAGCAAAAATTAAAATTAAAAAATGAAGCTGAGCAATGACAATAATATTAATAACGAGTCCAAAATTTGCAGTGATGTTTTAGGTGCAGCTCTTTATTTACAGGGTGATTTAGTTCCACACAATGTTCATAATATAATTAAAAGTAACATTAACGTTTATCGTAATTGTTCAAAATGTCCCCCAATAACAATCTGACATTGGCCGGCACGTGTTTATACACTTTGTATTGAACGTTCAATAATTTCCGGGCTGATGTTTTCCATTTAATTACGAATTCGATGCTTTAGGAGACCCCTAAAATTTGATACCATTGTACTTAGAAATCAATAAGAATTCAATTTTTATTAAAAAAGGGTGGGGTAGCAATTAAAAAAAGAAATGATGACATCACAGCGATCAAACAAAATATAAAAACATATGTTACTGCAGCCAGTGTCTTTTTAAAAAATAATGTTGACGTATTTCAGCGATTTAAAAAAAATCGTTTAATAAGAATGTTATGAATATTGTGCGGAATTAAATTACTACGTTGTCTACGAAGGGAACAGTAATCCAATCTAGGACGTATTTGTCTTTTAGATAACAATAACAGCTGCTATGAAGTAAAGTTGCCTAAGTTCTGCATAAAAAACCAAATCTCTTCGTAGTTGACTTTGCTATATTCGTAGTGTGTGTTTGTACTAGAAAATGTTATACTCAAGCCGAGGACAGATATCAAGGAATTTCTAGATACTGCTTGACCTGACATTATTATGTTTGGTCTATTTTTGTTACACATTTTGAATAATATACACGATTGCCTTTTAACATTGGATGGGAAGATGCCTTATCTGCAGGAAAGATCTAAGAATCGGTAAAGTACAAGAATTAACGATAAAACACACTTTATAATTAGGTAATTGTCAACGGGTGTTGACAAAAGAAAATATCTCTACAAATATATCAGCTTTGTCTATTGATGAAGTCACTGTTGAGCTATTTTTATGAGAAAGGGTGAAGTTCTAGATGTAAGATTTTTTCTCAACGGATATTGATCATATCCGTTTTTTCCAAGGGATATGATCATAGGCCACAAGTTTTGACTCCCATTTGAGGCTGATGCCAATATGCCTTCGGCTGAAGCCAATATGCTTCTTATCCTGATTATAGAATTATTTTTGCCTTCATCATTTCCAGATTGGCTAATATATTTGGCATCATCATATTTAAATTCTCTATTATTTTTGGCATTGAAAACATATGCCTTTTCTCATCCGACTGGCTTTTACATCATTTACGTGAAGCTATATTCTTTAGAGATTGGATTAGCTTATTTGCCACTGAACATGGCTTATCTCCCTGATTCTTTTTATCAATGGCTGATAAAGTCGATATTCAACAATATCACAGTTGATAAATGATGAATATGCAGATGGCTCTGTTGTATTCAAGAAAATATCGTGTCATGAATATGGTGAATGGAAAGTATCTAGATCATCCCGCTGCGTTTACTTAAAATGACAGGCTTGACGTGACTGAACTTTTTATATTGGTAGGAATGGTAGCATGATAAAAGTAAAAGAAACTATTATGGCGTTGTGAATGGAGCTTCCAGTAGGTGGACACACAGTAATCGAATAAATTGGTCATTAGAAAGAGGTCTAAAGTGTATGTGTACCGATGTCTGGATTCATGGAGTTTCCACTATGATTTTTATTTCGGCATTTTGATAATTTTCTTGGAGAAAGTCGAATTTTGCGAAAAGAGTAAAAGTAAAAATGTGGGTGATCGTCGGTAGAGAAGTATGGGCGATCATCGGGAGAGCGGTAGATACATTGCATTATTAGCAAAGGACAATTTGAGTATCAGTCAGTACATTCACATTAGACTAAATTTTCGGTTGAAGGGACAGTCAATTGTGGGTATAAGTATACACATACTCCATATTTAATTCGAAGACGTTCAAGGGATTCATATTCATGGTAAAACAAATGATTCGTATTGGTTGATAAATCATTTATGTTTAAGTAGGGACGAGCACATGGAGTCGTACAGTTTGGAAATATTGGTAAACATATTTGAAGTTGATGAAATAGAAGTTAATTGAAATATTGCTATTCTGAGACTTAGTACGCTAAGCATTACCGTTTTGTTTTATTTTCGTTTATTATAAGTGGATTAAAGTATTACGATTAGTAGCCAAAATAATACTAGAGCCGATATCTTTTAGGCATCTCCAGTCACGATCTAGCAGAATCAGTACATTATTCATTCATCAACTGATACTAAAGCATTCTCATTGGATTGGGCCACTGTACTATTTAACAGTCAATATGTGGAAACTGTTTTACTGTTACACATATATAATTGTATTACACAATTATATGCATATGTTTTGCTGTAGACAAAGGTGGTCGTGTTTGCAACGACTAAAGTACTTATAAACAATTAAAGTTATATTTAAATCAAAATCCTGTCATTATTTAAATATGAAAACCTATATAGCTCAAGATTCCAGATATTTATGACACGTTGTTTTCGTAGACAATAAAAATTTATATGGTTACGGAGAGTTTCTAAAAATTATGTATATTTTAGCATCAAACAGATATTCTTTTGTCAAAGATTTAGTGACTAAACCAGTTTGTTGAATTAGTTTACCTACTAATTTAATGGAATCAATAGTTTTTATAGATATATCATCAATTTTTACCAATAAGCAATGATCACAAGTATTAGTGCAAATATCTACATGTGAATTTTTGTCGCTTTGAGTTTAACCCGAAGTCGATAAAATAAGAATTTATTAATAAAGTGGATGGAAAATGTAATAGACCCTGAGCATTGTCTGATATTGATGTAATTGTTACATTACTTGCAAATTAAGTAACATGTAGGTTGTTTGTTTCTTTCAGATAAGTTTCTAGGTCATTGATAAAAATAAGAAAGAGGAGGTTACTACTCTAAAGAACTTCAATAGGTAGATTGTTGTTTGAGTCGACCATTACTTGATGAAAATCCACATTGACATTGAACGAAATGAAACTATATAAACAAACAAATAGTAAAAGTTATAATACAATTAAATTTTAATTTGTTTGATTAGAAAAGGGACATTCGTCATAGGTGTGCAAAAAATTCATACCTTCGAGGAGCCAGTGATGCAACGTCAGTGTTTAAATATTTATCCCATTGCTGTGTAGATTTTTGTACTACGTGGTTACTGATGTTAAAAGAAGAATTGAACCAAATTAATATTGTATAATTTTTTTAGTATTAGCAGTTCTATGTAAGTATTTATGGATATTACATAAACAAATAATATATGTGTCAAGTTTCACGCTTCTAGAAAAAGATAAATAACTTTGAAAAAGGAAACAGATTTGTTTTCCGAAACGTTAGAGAAATATATTATTATTTTTGTGTCTCATATTAGTTGTCAAAAAAACACCCTCTGCCTAATCTTTTGACGTGAAGTCACAAGCGCAGAGGTTTATTTTTCCAGTAACATGCTGTGTAACTAACTATATTTTTTAGATAACGAAGCATTACTCATGTAGTAGTAAGTTCCAAGAAAGAAAAAGAAGAATTTAGAGAATGCCACAAATAACATTCAGACAATATGTATATATTGATATAACAAAACAAAATATATAAAAACGTTTTATATTCTGAGTGTATCAGAGAATAAATGAAATGCATATAATATATGAAACATTTATGATGTATATTTTAGAAGGGCCATAAAATAGCAATATTTCTTTGCCGTGTTATATGACTTAATCTCATTCTATAGTGAATATATGTAATCTCAGTTGAAGTGGTCACATTCTACGAGATGGCAATCTAGGCGAGTACTGAAAGGGGATGAAACCGGAGCTTGGGTTTACTGCTTCCGCTAAAGCTGTTCACAATTGTAACTTTGCCTGCCCGAGGATGCTTGCGTCATCACTGCTCTGTGTTGTGCCTATTAAATCTTTGCAATTCCAGATACACATAAAATATTTGCTTCGTTTTCTTTTTTCTTTGTATTTGTTTTTTTAGGTCGTATTTGTGTAATTCATTTTTCGACAGAAAATATTCAAATATACTAATAGTGCTAGAATTTGTCAAATAATTTAATACAAACAACCGTAAAATAAAAAAATATATGTATACCAGGTTGCCACGAGTCAATGTACTCCCGCAATATTTTGGTTGTTTTTAAATTTAAAAATTTGGTTTTTGGTACACATAAATTAGACAATAATGAGCTACTTTTAGACTAACAGGAATGAAAATATCACTTCCCATTGAACCGGAATTAACATCAACTATCTTTTCTTAAATGGAATGACTATATTTTTTTGATGGTTTCTCATTATACATAAATTTCTAAGTGCAACAGTTTTTTCAGATTTTTTTAAAATTTTTAAAAATGCGATGAATGCGATATAAGAAAATTACTAAGTAGGCTATGGAAATTATTAGTAAGTTTGTAGACTTGTCTGTAAAGAAGAAAATAGTTGTTTGAATTACTGATAGGTATTTACCAGTATTTTTAGGTTTTTTCTTCAAAAAAACGGAATTTAATTTTCATTTCTGTAGGGGTCCTATGGAAATTTTTTTTAATGGAACTGTGCTATTATTTTTTTAATCAGAAATAATGATTCATAAACTATACTTTTTGCGCCATTAATCATTTCTTAACGATATACTTCGTAATAATAAAAGTATTTTTAAAAGGTAAACACAAATTAAACAAGAAATAATTTTAATAAAACGTTACAACCATAAATAAATAGAATAACAAAACTATTTAAAACCTAAATTATAATAAACCATTATAAAAATTGTTCAAACTGTTCACCGTCTTGATTAATACACAGAGTGGCGCGACTTATTGTTGCACGTCTAACATTCTATAATTGTTGGGAGTTATTGTACAATTCGTGTCGAACTCTTTCTTCGAGATCTTGCCTTGTGGTTGGAGCAGTCATGTAGACTCTATTTTTCAAATGCGCTCAAATAAAAAAATCGAGTGGGGTTAAGTCAGGCGACCTTGCAGGCCATCTGACTGGACCATGGGTCCCAATCCAACGATCTGGAAACAATTGATTTAAGTAATCCCTAATGATAATAGCATTGTGTGGTCCAGCCCCGTCTTGTTGGAAGTAAACCTCGTCAATATTGGTATTGGGAATTTGATTAATCTGTGGAACTATTATATTTTGGAGAAATTCTAGATATCCTGGTTAGAGTTCCGTCAAAAATTATTGGACCTATGATATGGTCGCCCAGTAGGTACGCCTAACCAAACACTGACGCCAAACCGCTCCTAAAACCACCCCTGTTTCATAATGTGAGGATTTTCAATTGCCCAATATTGAGTGTTGCCTTTCGATTAAATAACCCAAGGTTCCTGTAAATTTCGATTCATCTGTGAACAAAATGTTTTTGATAAAATTCTCATTTCTTAATTGGCGTAACTGTAACCAATTACAAAAGGTTATTCTTCGTTGATAAACCATCCCCAAAAAAAAAAGAGGGCAAAGGTATTTTTTAAAAAGTTAGCCGTGTTTCTTTAAAATTTTCCTGGCTGATTCGTTGAAAACTGGTAATTCATGTTCAATTTGTTTTACCGAAATGGTTGGATCAACATGCACTAAAGCTAATACATTAATTTCCGTTTCTTCATCCACAATAAATCTTTCTTCAATTTCTATATCAGGTTCAGTTCTAAATTGATGCTCCAACCGGGCGAAATAATTTCTCCGAGGTTCGGTGCCAGTTTTTTTTTTATTTACTTTTATATTAATTTTTTTTTTATTTTATTGTGAAAATAGTAGTACCAAACTTCTTTCTGCATATCTCTCTCCATACAGAGTTTGTGCTCTAGTTGCATTACGTTGAGTCTCTCCATAAATAATCACCATGTCAACTTTTTCATCTCTTGAATATTTTTCAGCCATTTTATATTAATTTTCTTGTTTATAAAAAATTTAATACACTTGCTTCAGAAAATTAGTGAGTAAGTCATGAATAATTCAATTGTTGCGAATGTCTGTCATTTTCATGGCTATCTGCAATTTTGGATTTAAATGTAGATAGGTACCTTATTAAAATGATTTGTTGGCGCTTACCTTTTAAAAATACTTTTATTATTACGAAGGATATCGTTAAGAAATGATTAATGGCGAAAAAATTATAGTTTATGAATCATTATTTCTGATTAATAAAAAAAATAGCACAGTGCCATTAAAAAAATTTCTGTAGGACCCCTACGGAAATGAAAATGAAAATTAAATTCCATTTTTTTGAAAAAAAAAACTTAAAAGTACTGGTACCTATCAGTAATTCAAACAACTCTTTTCTTCTTTACAGACAAGTCTACAACCTTACTAATAATTTCCATAGCCTACTTAGTAATTTTCTTACATCGCATTCATCTGACGCGGCCATTTTGAAAAAATTAAAAAATTGTTCGTATCTTATTTATTGGAATTTTTAAAATCTGAAGAAACTGTTGCACTTAGACATTCATGCTTAATGAGAAACCATCAAAAAAATATAGTCATTCCATTTAAGAAAAAAGTTGATGTCACTTCCGGTTCAATCGGAAGTGATATATTCATTTCTGTTAGTCTAAAAGTAGCCCATATTATCTAATTTATGTGTACCAAACCAAATTTTTAAATTCAAAAAAACAAAAATTGGGGGTACTTGACTGTGGCCACCCGGTATACATATAACAAATTTATAAAAAATATATTTATTTTAGTCCAGTGACTTACTGAAATAATTTATATTCACTTTCTCACAATCGTACAATTCACTAATTTATAAATTATTTTAATATGCCTCCTAAAATAAGCAATTACTTTTATTATATGTTATCTAAGTAAAATAAAGCTAGCTATTTAGTTATGAGTTTATACCTATTATGTTATTATATGTAATATGTTTTAGATCAAGAGCAAACCTGCTGGAGGGGTGTACAGTTATAGAGATGACTGCTGCAGTAGTTTACTGTCTCATTCATGGTACTCAGTTCGATTTAACGGAATACTGCTGCCAGAAGAGCAGGCATTTTTCAGTTTGTGAAAAATCTTCAGTTCATAATGGAAATAGAGGTATTAAATTTTCACTATCAAATCCCATCACTACTTAATACAAACTTATGACAATGCCACATAATTTCAAGCACTATCCGTAAATGTGGAGTTATTACATTTATATGTTGTACTTAATGTTGAATGAGCCTTAAACAATACGTATTAAAATGATGTATTTGTTTGTTAAATAATGGTTAAAATTAATTCTTTAAATAATTTTCCATTCTGCATTGGCCAGTTAAAAATAAATTGTGAATTTTGTCTCGTTTATTATTTCTTTAAAGGTATTATACGTATTTTAAAGGTACACATGCTAATAGGAAAAAAAATAGTTGTTAAAGTTTTATTTTTAAACTTAAACAGTAATAATCAAAATATTTTCACATGAGTGATATATAATTTAACCGGTTAAGCCTCGTTAAAAGTTAAATGACCAGTTTAAAATAATATATGCATTTGTGGTGTTCCATTTATGTTTTCTTTTATGATCTTACAAGTACATAAAAAATAGGTTACGGGTACTTCAATACATTGTTGATAATTTATATTCGTTATGGTAGAATACAAGTTCGTACTTAAGATATGAGTAAAATAATTTGATGTTTTTAATGCCCATATATTTTAGTTTTTATTCCTTTATTATACCTATTTTAAAAAGTGAAACAAGGGAAACAATTTTTAAATCCAAAATAAATATAGGAAAATAACATGTACAAATTTGTGTAAATCATCAATCTGTCCTTAATATTTTTAGGCATTTATACAATATTGATTTAAATTAAAAGTTTTATATACTGTCCTATATTTAAGATCAGACAATTTTTTCGAAATATACTTGTGCTCCAAAAAAATTAAAGAATTAAAAATAAATTATATGCATAGATATCAAAAAATATGGATACAATTTTTTTTGTGCCTACACCAGTGTGTACTTACTACATATTTGTTGAATGATACATATTTTCAACAGATTTCGTTTGCCCTTTTATCAACAAATTGGTTTAGAACATTCAAGAAAACTATTCGGTGCTGCAGGTGATTTTTTAAATTTATTTATTAGATATTTCTTATGTAAATAATCTTATTTCGCCAAAATCTTCAATAAATAAAATTTGAACATGCCAGCCATATGTATAAATAAAGAATTGTCATAGTGGGTTCGTTATTATAACAAGTAAGGGAATTTAACTAGTTTACCTGCTATTCCACGCTTGGCATATTCTATGTTTTATAATCAATTTAATTATAAATAATGACATGCAGATTCCAAAACATAATCAGCTTTCTGACAAACTGTAGAAACTAACTGATCAAGGAAATTTGACAATCAGGTAACCCGCTCTCGAGTTATCGTTTACACACAGATTCATGATCGTGGGGCGTCTAAAACATTTAGAAAAGTAATAATTAGTGGAGTTATTATTTTGATATTTTTGCATGATTTCAAAACTTAGTGCTGAGCTGTTGTAAAAAAAATAGAAATTAAATTAAACACCACATGTAATACAACTCCCTGTATCCCTGAAGGTACCTCACGGTACCTTGTGTGAGAGAGGGCTACACATTTAGAGACAATGGACACACACCCAATGTCCGACTATCATAGGATTACTTTCTGGTTTAGAAACAATCCTAGCTCTTCGATCGGGGATCGAACGCGGGACTCCAGGGTGAGAGGTAAGTGTCCTATTCACTCAACCACCAAGCCAGAAAGACAAGTGTTAATCAAATCTAACTAAAATTAAAACCAGGACGACACTTGCATATATGTACATACTTCTTGCTCTCAAGAAATCTAGTATTGGTCTTAGTTTTGACATCATGAACCAAGTCTTAGTTTTGATTTTATCTTCGTCTTCAAGGCAAGATAAGAAATCCAAATCTCGATTCTAATTATTTTCGGTTAGTGTACTTAGAACGATTATTTCAAATAGATGTTCCATATGACAGGCCCCCTACTAATAAATTGGTGTACACAATATGTTTAATGCTTGTTGTGTTAATATAAACAAATATTTTCCTAGAATACATACTGAAATGTACGACACATTAACAAGACATTTTGAAATATTTGCGTTCTGGGTAATATAAAACGAATTTCTGTGATGATTATTGATACCTTTTAGATATATTGTGCCTGTTTGGAAGTAAGAAATCATTTTAGTAGTTGAGATAAGTATAGAAGCTATAATTACATTAAGTAATAATAGTCTGCCATAAATGTTTATTTATGCTTACCTTATAGCTCTTAACCGAGAACGGTATTAGAAGCAAATTATACTGGACTGCTTTAAAAAATCGTTTCTTTTTATAAATTTATCAAACTGAATCAGTTTAATTTTTTTATGTACCCATTTTAACATGTTTGTTACTGAATGTGATTAAGAAATCGAAATAGTAATTTCTTCTTTTTATCTACAACGTATAGAAACGTTTGCTATTAAATGCTATTGTTATAAATTCTTACATTAACAAGAAATATAGGATATTTTTTATGATAAAAAATTTGAATAGTAGAATATGTTAGTAATAAAATCCAATACCTAAATGTTTATTGGCTTAATTTTATTTCACCTAAAATTAGAAATATGTTAAAAGATGAGGAAAAATAAAATTTATATTAGATCATAAACAAATGTTATTAGTCAAGAAATAATGTTTAGATTATGTAAATTTGAATATGTGATAAAACTTTCCATCCTTCCGATATTTACCATAAATGCAAAACATGTATGTTTTATGTATCTTGCCATTTGAGCTTTAGATTTAAAAACATACCTAATAGATAATGTAGAAAAAGCAATACCATTTAAAATGTAGTGTTAAGAAGCAGTAAAAATCCAGCATCAGTTCTAGCTAATATCAGTAGAGGAAAGACGATGAAAAATAAATAATACGAGGGGCACTTGCCCTTGCTTAAATTCATCAATAGATCGTATTAGTTTTTATTCAGCGAAAAACTTCAACAAAATACATTTTTTTGTACTGATTGATCAAATTATGAGACAATCGTGGCATTCAGCGATTTAGAAAGGGATGATTCAGATGTATGGGCGGGGATTAACATAGAAGAGATAATTTTTGTAGTTTTTGTTATGAAATTGCATGAATTATAAGATGGCAATAAAATAGATACATCAAACATCAATAGATACATCAACATGTGCCATTATATCATGTTAGTCACTGATGCAGAATGATATATGGTTGAAGCTGGAGAATTGCTGAAAATATATACCCAAATTTAATACATGTAACCTGTATTGTTCATTCGTTTCATTTGGAATCGAATAATTTCGATGAAATTTTCCCGAAGTTGATGCATTAATTGCAAATGCAAAACAAATATTCGTGAAAGCTCCTAAGCGTATTAAAAGTGTACATTGGGTTTGTTCTGATGTCGCACTTCAGCTGCAATATATTTTAATACCTTGGGGAGCATGGCTAGCAGCAGTTGGATACTACCATCAGTATTTTTAAATAATAAAGACTTTTATTCTGCAGTTAAATACGAATGAATCAAAAGCCATCTTTGAGGTTCAGAAATGTTTCAACAATACTAAGGTAGAAAAGACGATACGTGTGATTACTAGAGCTGGGCGATTGTCAAAAGTCATAATCGATTATCGATTATTGAAAATTAATAGATTAATCAAATAATCGATTATTTGTTTAATCGATTATTTGATTAATTGATCATTTGATTAATCGATTAATCATTTAATCGTATAATCGAAAATCGGTTATAATCTATTAATCGTAAAAGCGATTAATCGATTATAGTCGATTATAACCAGCCTTATTCGATTATTCGATTCTCCTGCCCACCCCTAATTTACGGAGCTGTAGGATTCATCTTAGGGTTATTTTCAATTTTATTTACATACTGTTTATTTATATGACTATAATACTATAATAATTGTATGAAGCAAAAAAATAGATAATTAGGATAGGATAAATAAAGGACAGTTGTTATTTTAATATTTTGATTGATATCTATTATTATTTTATTATTACATTATTTCTTAATATATTTTATATTCGTAGATAGGAAAATCAATTGTGAGGCATGTTCGCATGTTAATGAAGCTCTCAGGTCATTAACTATTAAACCTCCCCTACTAAAGCTAGGGCTGGGCGATTGTCAAAAGTCATAATCGATTATCGATTATTGAAAAATAATCGATTATTTCGATTAATCGATTATACTCGATTAATCGATTAATCAAATAATCGATTAATCAAATAATCGATAAATCAAATGATCGATTAATCAAATAATCGATTAATCAAATGATCGATTATATAAGAAGAAATAATCAAATGATCGACTAATCGATTATTTTTCGATTAATCGATTATTTTTCCCAGCCCTAGTGATTACTGTGATTTATAACAATTATACCCCTTCATTGTCATCATTAAACTTTAAGTCTCATTCTTATTGTACGAAATGAATTAAAAACTCCAAAAGAAGACTTCAGTACGCTGAGTGAGTAAATTGTGTAATGAATGATTGACATTTTAAAAATAAATGCGGATATTGAAAGATATGTTTTATCAATAAGTAATAATAAAGTAATGTGGAATATTTCCAGAGTGATTTAAAAAAGTTTCAAGTTTGCAAATATTACTTCGGTAGATGTTGAAAGATTATTTTTTCTTTATATAAGTGTGTTTACCCCACAAAAAAAGACGTTTTTAGAAGAAAACATAGAAGCTCTGTTACTCATGCAATTGTTCACCGGTGTGTAATTTTATCCTTCGGCCTCCATACGTTACATGTAAAATTAAAGCAATTTTATACCTGTAGGTAATATGTAATTATTTTATTTGTTCCATCTGCGGTAACTTAAATGCGTTATTATCGAGAACGTACATGTGACGCTTTTGAAAGCGACCGTCGTTGAGCAACTCTAGTGACGACTAAACACCAGACAATTTCCGTGAGTTCCGGACCGACTTCCCAACCGGTTTGCCTGAGGTCCCATAGGAAAGGACAGTAAGCACGCAATATCTAGATATTTAATCACAATTCAGTTTACCTGCACACGTCGCAGTATGTAGACGGGGCGAGGATTAAAATAAATAGCAACAACTATGTCGCATTTTCGTTAATGTTTGTCGACTATTGAACTGCAGAAAATTGTTTCTCGGTTTGACGACTTTCAGGTCGATGGATCTGCAGTGCACTGTACTGTATGTAACAGAAAATTAATGTTTCACCATACTAACGACGGCATTTGAATCAAAAGGTCATCAATGTAATAAAGTGTACAAAATATATGAGAACAACCTGCGTATAGCACGTCGCTTCACGATATGTGCATATTGTTTAGTTTACTACATTTATCGTCGAAATTCTCAGAGCGCCTTGAATTAAAAAACATTTGTGAGAAGTATATGCCCACATAGCCACTATACCTCAAGTTGATATATGCGCAAAAAGTAATTTGCTGTAGTGTATAACAATGTTATGTTATGGACAATATTACGGAGGATGCGAAAAAATCAGTTATGTTGACGAAGCCATGGATTTTAAGTGACATAAAATTTTTAATATTATTATGATTCATATAACTTGTCTGTCTCATGCCTTGTATCGCATAGCATCCTGCAGTCAACCGATTAATTGTAAGTACAGTTTTTATAAAGGCCAGTTCACGCCAAAAACAATTTAAGCAGCTCATCTCTGGATTATTTTTGCCACAACAAGTAGTATGTATGCGATATTTCACATGATTACAAGTTGCAGTTTACCATATCGAACATTTTGAAAGTGTAAAACAGTTTATAATGGAATTAAATTCCTGAGAATCAGATTATATAAGACGAAGTCAGGCAGAATTTCAAGTACCAGATATTCAAACGCATTTACGTACTTAATGAGAGTGCTTCCAAATTTTAAATCAAGCACTTACCAAACTGGATTGTACTACATTACCTGTAGATTAATCTGTAAATATTATCCGTAATGTGCAGAATTCACTGAGCTGCTTATCAGACCGTCATGGTTTTCCAGTTAAATATAAATCACTTGTTAATTCAAAACTTTGGTTTTAAAATTTTATGCTCGTATCGAGATTTTCCTTGAAGAAACTATTTAAATTTGACCGCAGATATAATCTGTCAACATAGAACCATTTTCCCTTTCCAATTTGGTGATCGATCAAGTCGTTTCAACCTGAATTCTGTCTGCGCAGAACAAATTCTAATCACATCATTAGTATAGATAGACTATTGCCTTAAACATAGTGCAGAAGGTTTCATGAAAGGTATGTATTTTAACTGTTCCGTACAAATTATTGTCATTGTCTCTTCACAAGTGCCGGCTCTGCATACACAAAATAGTCCGGTATCTAGTGACTGCCTTGTTATATTTTTGTTATTCAAAGAATTATTGAAGCAACATAAAGTCGAGATATTTTTATATTGATAGCCTGTTAATTAAAATTTGATAAAATCGAATTCTTATAGAGTGTGTCCGTAAAGTATGGAATAAATTCATTATTTCTTAAACCAAAAAATATTTAGAAAAAATCCTCGAACAAGTCGATTTTTAATATCAATTATTTTTTGTTATGACGTCATCACTGTTTCCGTTATGACGTTATCGATATATTTTTTAAATGGACACTGTATATTTCTCCATTTTTGGATTCTGCTTTAACCGCTGATTCCAAATATGTATCACACTTAGGGTCTAAACTTCATAACCTATGGGTCGTTCTGGATGCCTCAGTCGACAGTGAGTAAAATTGAAAAAAAAAAATTGAGAAACTGGTAAAGTGGAAGATTTACCCAAAACAGATCGCCCAGGTGTTGACGAGGATACAAAATTAAATATTTTACTGGCTGTTGAAGAAAAATCCACATACCAGCGTTCGCCAGGTTAGCAGCGATTATGATGTTACTAAAACGTCAGTACATATAGTATTAAAATTAGAAAAAATGGCATTCCTTTAAAATTCAGCTTGTGCAAGAACTAAGCGATGATGATCCAGATTGGAGAATACAATTTTGTGAAACAATGATTAATATGTGTAATGGTGATCCTCTTCTGATAAAAAATATAATTTTCTCCGATGAATACACTTTAAAATTAAATGGTGAAGTGAATCGTCGGAATTATAGATCCTGGGAAAGTGAAAACCCTCGAAGGATCGGGAGCAGCACACACAGTATCCACAATAGGTAAATGTGTGGGCGGGGAATTGTAAAAAATAGAATCATTTGATCCTATTTTTTTCGATGCAACTGTAAACGGACCGGCATATCTCCAATTTTTAATAGGCTCATCCCAACGTTATTAAATTTATTCCCCAGTAGCATTAATCCTGAAAATGTTGACAAAAAGTCTGTAGTATCAACAAGATGGTGCGCCTCCCAATTATGCAGCAGACGTTCGAAGGTATCTTGACCAAATATTTCAGAACAGATGGACTGGTAGACGTGAATTCACCGAATAGTCACTAAGGTCACCGGACCTTAATCCATTAGATTATTTTCTGTGAGGCTATCTAAAAAACTTAGTTTATAAAACCAAATCGGAAAACATTGTTGAATTGAAAGAGAGAATTAAAATAGAAATAAACAACATGTCTCAGAGAACTATAAACAAGGCTCAGCAACACTTTAGTCACCGCTTAGGGTACTGCCAGCTACAACAAGGAGTACAGTTCGAACCTTTACTATAAATTGTTTTTATTATTAACTAACCGTTATTTCTAGTTACTATTATTTGTTAAAACAAAACATGAAAAATTAGTAAATTCGTATATTCAAAATGGCCGTATCGTTCAACTTATCAATTTTAGACCCTAAGTGTGATACATTGTTGGAATCAGCTTTTCCAAAAATGGAGAAATATACAAGGTGTTCTATTAAAAAATATTATCGATGACGTCATAACGGAAACAGTGATGGCGTCATAACCAATAAAAAATAAATAAATAAGGTATAAGGTGCGCAATTGAAATTGAAAACGACATGTCCGAGGATTTTCGCTAAATATTTTTGGTTTAAGAAATAATAAATTTATTCCATACTTTACGGACACCCTGTATATAAAGAAATAGTGTTTCTTAAGAACTGTCACTTGTCAAAAATTAAACTAATTTTTCTTTACTAAAAATATCAAGTATTTTGTTGGAAATTTGAGTATACTTCATTTCAGCACAGTTATTTACTTTTTATTTGAAGATTGTTAAGATTTTTAGATTTTTATTTAAAAACATTAACCTCATTATATTTTAGTTTGTTGTTGAAGCACCATTTGTAATCCAATTATTTATGACACATCATAAACATCTATCCTTGTAAACGTAATTTCAAGACTCCATATATGCAAATGAGTTAACAATATTTTACGAGCTAGTCGCTTGTTCGGAAAGCGAGATGTCAGGATATAAAACTATCACCTGATATAACTGCCTGTCGAAAACGCCTTCATGTAAACCTCAGCCGGTTTTTAGTTATGCCATTTGTTGTATCAAAGACATCTTAGATTATAAATTAAAGTACTATTGAGAATTCCAAATAAACCTCTATCACATAAATTAAGTATTTTATCAGCGTGTAGAATATTTTTTATGTTAATGCATGGTTTTATATTTTAACTCCATTATTATGTTATCTTGGTATTATCCAATCCGTGACATTTAGTAGACAATTATTTTTTTTAGTTTGGAACTGGACTCTGATTGGACCTTACTATCATTTTATCTCTTGAATAAAAAAAGGACCGAAGATTCTTTCATTTATACATTAAATTAGACATATTTTTAGAATTGGGAATGAAAAAATTGATTTACTGATATACGTAAAAAATAACTACAAGTTATATGTATGAACGAATAAAAGTTGTAGTGGACACTGTTGACTGTGAATAATAATTATTATTTAACTATAGCATTTTACACTAACATAGCACATCCAGCCAACCAGCTTGAATCAGTTACATCGCAGATTTGGATACTTTAGAGAACCTTGTTATATCACATTATTTATATAGTTGCATCACTAGTATTTATAAATTTATTATAAAACTTATAGGATGTCAACATTACATAACAGTAATATATGAGCTATAACAATTAGGTACATATAATATTCAAATGTTTTGTAATTTGTAACCACTATGGGTACTTAGGGCATTGATGTATACCAAATATATTAAACGGTTTTAAGTTTGTTACAAAGCATGTTCTTTACAAGTTGAAAATTTGCGTATATGAATGTATTAAGTATGGAGCAACTGTAATATATCTTACAGGGAATAATATTCTATTTTGTATGTATAATATCTCTTTGTTTTCACCATATAACTCCTAGGAAAAAACTCCATATCAGTTTAGATGTATGATTATATAATTAGTCACGTGTGACATACGTACATATTAATAAAATATATTTTCTATATATGTACTTTGCATTTTTACACATGAAATCGTAGTTAACTGATTTTGTCATATCATAAGTTTAACCCCATATGAATTTAAAGTGAACATTTTATTTTCCATAAATATAACAATTAATATCATTTTTACACTAGCTACCTAGTAACTTAATAATGATCTGTGGACCTTTCAATCCGACTTTCTCTCTCAAAGGTCCAAATTACATTTGCTCTCCTGGTGGTAAACACCCGTCTTAGCAGCTTACCTCAGTTGTTTTACGGTAACATAAACTATCAAAAAAAATTATTATTTTACTAACGCAGTGTAACTATAAAACAACTTTGGTTGGCTAAGGCTGGTGGTAAAAGGAAAGCAACTTATTTAATTCGATTTATTATTAAAACGGCCGATTAAACACACACCGTTTAATAAAAATAATTATTTATTTAGTGAAATTTTTATGTGTATAGATATGGATATAAATTTTTTTCCTTTGATTTCTATATATATATATATATATATATATATATATATATATATATATATATATATATATATATATATATATATATATATATATATATATATATATATATATATTATCATGTTGTAAAATAAAATACAAAATTAAGATGTCAGATATTGGAAATTAAGATATAAATTTATTAGCTGAATAGAGTAAATCTATTATTACAGTTAATTAATCAATCATAATACAAAATTATTTATTACAAATATGTTGAACTAGTTTATTAAAAGTTATAATGTTAAATAATTATGTTGATATCCACTTGGATAAATGTAAGTAGAATAAGAATTTGGATAAGTTGTATTAAATTTAATCAAGTGAAAAAGAAAAGTTTCTAACCTAAAATTAGAAATGTTGAAGGGTGTGACAGAAGAAAAGTTTGCTTTAATGGTTTAATAAACTGAGACGATAGAAAAAGAAATTTAGTGTATATCAAACCGAAATTTCCCAAGAAACGCTGTCAAATATTGTTTTTAAGACATATTGGACCTCTATTAAAAATCTTAAAATGTAGAATTTTTTTCTCGAATATAATTTGCAGTCAGGCATTCATACAAATTAATTAGAATAAAGTGCTTAAGAGTTGTCTTGCAAGTCGCTGTTTTAATACAGTTCTATTATAGCAAGAGTCCAGAATTCTATCGCGATTCGCGATAATATTGAACCTGCTGAAGCAATTGGCGGGAATGTTCAAGGCAATTAGCCAGAAACTGCAGTAGTCATAGCTACATGGAGAGTTTCTCCGACTGTGTGGTCTTCTTTCTTTTAGGATATTTTGCAATCGTCGTATTTTTTTATATTAATAGAATACACCACAGTTCGCTAGAGGTTAGAGTCCTACATCATATGGTAGCGATTGGTTGTTAAATAACTTTGAGAGATGGGCAAAGTGACTCTATTTAATGAATCAACTTAGTAAGTCTGACTCTTATTGAGTAGTTAGTTGACAATGTGCTGACTCGAAAAGAGTTGAACAATTTGAGAATCCACGCGCAAGTCGTAAATAAGTACTGTGCGACTGTTGCGAGCTCAGCTGCTCGCCTTACGCGATAAATGAACTTATCGACTCCGACGTGTATGGATACAGGATCCACTTCATTGCAAATAAAAAAACGGTCTAGGTGCTCCGCGACAGTACTTTCTCATCATCATATTGAATTTGACAAACGTAATTTACATTTATTTTATTTATTTATGTAAAATAATTAAAAAAGAACAAAATATACAAAACAACTAAGATAAATAAGATAAATAAGATAAACAAGACAAACAAAATAAATGAAATAAAAAGGATAAATGTAAATGAGGATAAATGGCATAAACAGGAATATAATATAATAAATAAGATAAACAAGATATAGATAAATAGGATAAATGAGATGAACGATGTAGAAGAGATAAATGACACAAACCAGATAAACAGGATACACAAGATAAATAAGATAAATAAGTAAGATAGCTAGGATAAGTAAGATAGATAAGTAATATAGATAAGTTAGCTAAGATAAGTGAGATAAGTAAGATAAATAAGATAAATTGGATAAACGAAATAAACGAGACAAGAAATGAAAGAAAATGAAATAAAACAAAAAATTTATTTTTCACTCATTTCAAATTGGATGTGATAAAAAAGTACTGACGAGACCGACTACAATTTTTAATTGATTGAAATTAATTTTAGACCGTCTTTCTCAGTAGCAGTTAATCTGACGAAAAATTTTCAAGATTTAATTTTGGCACATTTCATTATTCTGAACAATTTTTATTTAAACAAGTGTTTGGTTTGACAAAACTTTTTTAGACACTTGAAACGTGACTCCTTTGTACATCAGTTTCACTGATTTTCAATAGTTCTTCCCTGGGCCCTCGAGATAGTATATGTAAAGTTTTAGATTTCTTGGTTGAGACGTGTTTGAGAAAATGATGGCACAACAATGATTAGCGACACACAGAATCACAGACATACAGACACATAGAGACAGATACACAAACGGTATGCCGATATGGATAAATTTTATATTTTCGAGTCTCAATAACCAATACTTTCTCTATATAGATGAGAAAATAATTAGCGATCGAGTACCGATTTTAGTTCGCCGATTGCCGAATAGGATTTACTCGTTCAATTGTCTATACGTGCCAACTTATGATCAAGAAGTAAAACTGTGAAGCAAATTGTCAGCGAGCAAGATATTTCAGAAGATTCAAGTCGTGCAAATAAAATCGAGTCAGCTATCTCATTGACTCACTTGATTAAGTTCGACTTAATATGCTACTATATTTTCGTTTGTAAGATATAATTCACCCCTACTAAATTGTCGTAAATGTTACATTTATTTCTCTAGTTTTTTTTTTCAGTTTAAATAAATGTAAATTTGGTTTAACACTATGATGATTTCCAGCCAAATAAAACATTTATTCAATTTAAAGTTATATGTAATTTTATTACTGTTTTAATTTAAACAATTTAATAGACAAGGAATGGACACAATGTAATAAAATTAAAACGTTAGCGATTGAAGTGAAAGTTCTTTCCAGTGATCATCTAACTTAAAAATTATAAAACATAGAATATGCTCATCAAAAGAAAATTACCACTGAAGTTTTAAATGTTATAGAAAACTGATAAGGGTTTGTTTTTGATATTTTTAATAGCACAAATGGTTTTAAGGAAAAATGCTTCATTCTATGTAGCTGATGCCGAAGTCTTTACCAAACATCATATATTGTCATTTTTAATTTTAGTGAAAACATTTGATTCATAAAAGTAGAATAAATGACATTTCTTACTTGCATAATAAATGGCTATTAAATCAGATTATTAAATCGATACTGAAAATATGGTCTTTGATCAAATAATATTTGGACATTTTTAAAATACGTTATGCAAGAATGAAGATCTGGTACGAAATTGTGTTCTGTTTTAAAGATGATACGTAACTTACTACATTTATTCGTATTCCTGCATTTTTCATTAAAGATCTTAAATTAAACAGATAATCGTGTGTCATACTTTAAGCTTAGAGTGGAAAAATTCATATAAAAATCAATAATCGTAAAGCAGGTTTCATCCTATCAAAAACGTGCCAGACACTTCGTAAGTAATCAACTGATAAGCTGACTAATGCAATGTTTAATCACCTTACCCTGCACAAGAATGGCTATAACTCAGTTTGGAGCATCGAGTTGGCTGGGTTTAATTGAATCTAACCTCGTTTATTTAGTTTACTCAGAAGCTAATATCCATAAAGAGGGGTTGAATTCTTGGATATTGCCAACGTACTTTAGTATAGGGTGATAATACTGCCAATAACAGATATTTCCATTTTGAATGCTGCTCTGGAATATTTAACTTTTACTATGTTTGTTTAGTAGGGAAATTCTGTACATAACTGGGAAAACTGTTTGCATAAGGGTCGATATATCATTGCACTATCGTTCTTACGTCAAGGCAGTTAATATCCAATACTTCATTATTTTAATTAAATTCGAACATTCATATACAAAGTGAACTTCAGTAATAGGTAGATTATAATCACTACATAAAGAGACATTCGTTTTTGCGTTTTTCCTGAAGCTCATTCCCTTCCAAAGAAAGATATTAAAAGCATTTGACAGACTCGATCATAGGCTTCTATTGCGAAAATCGTCAGAACTTTAAAGCTTAAATTTTTTGAATTTTACCTTAGTAAAAGAATGTTAAAGGTGAAGTATCGTGGTTTTTCATATATTGTTGTTAGCAACTTCAGGAATTCCACAGGGTTCGATTCTGTGGTCCCTTCAAATTAATGCCATTTTGTATGCTGACGATCTTAAATTATTTGTAACTATTAACTCTGATGAGGATTGTGATCGATTACAGCACGTCTCTCAAAAATTAATCTATGGATATAAGAGTAATAAACTACCTTTAAATATATCAAAATATAATGTTACGATTTTACGGAAAAAAATTAATTCAATAAAGTTTTCATACAAAATTGGTAATGAAACAGTTATTAGATGTAGCTGATTTACGGATCTTGGAGTCATTTTGATTCAAAATTAACTTATGTCCCTCATATTATTTATATATATTATATTCTTTTACTTGATCGTTGCGAATCAGTAAAAGATTTAGGGATAATTTTTGACAGCAAACTTACTCTTTCGGAACACATAGGACAAGTTACATCATCTGCCTTAAAAATGCTAGGTTTTGTTATTATAAATTGCAGTTTATTTTCTAACGAGGTTGCTCTAAAAACATTGTATTACTCATACTACTATCAAAACTAGAGTACTGTTCATTAGTCTGGTACCTATACTATACTTGCCACCAAAACTCTATTATCCAGAAAGAGGCTATCAACAATCATTACTACTTAGTAGGTTTAATTTTACGTCATTAGAATTTCGACGTATAATAAACAGTTTAAAAAATCTTATTTAATAATAAACCTGACTGTTCGTTACTTTAGGCGTGATTTCATTGCAAGTACCTCGAATAACCTCTCGCCAGAATCTCACTTTTACTATGAATTGGCTAGAACTAATGTCTCCTGTACATGTGATGTCCAGAAATTTTAATGAGATCTTTCACTTTCAGAAATTATTAATGCTTGCAGTAGTTGGTTTAGCACTTAGTTTAGCAATCAACGTTAATTCTTTTCAGTCTATACACTTTTTTTATTGTTATATATATATATATATATATATATATATATATATATATATATATATATATATATATATATATATATATATATATATATATATATATATATATATATATATATATATATATATATATATATATATATATATATATATATATATATATATATATATATATATATATATATATATATATATATATATATATATATATATATATATATTTTTTTTTTATAGCAATTGTGTTCTTGGGATTTTGGTTCTTTAATGATATGAATGAAAGTCTAAATTGTTTATTTATTCATAAACACATTTTACAAACGTTTCGGTGGCTGTTTTCCACCTTTTTCAATGCAATGACTAAAATATAAAGCAATTTAAAATTTTTCTACATTTTTAATTATTATTGAAATATCTTACCTTAAACGAAAAAATAATCTGATGTGGCACTTTATAGTTTAACGTACAATAATGTTACTTAATTAATAATTTGTGCGTATAGCGTGCACATCACTTTTTACTTGTTTTTATACTAACCGACGATGTTTTTCGGTTTACAACTAAGTTTGAAACTAAAATCTTGAACTGGGGTGGCTTGCAATTTGTAAAATTTCCAATGCCTGTAACATGTGTTTTTTACCTAAATTTTAAAAGTTTTAAGAATCTGTTGACTTAGATTGCTGTGGCAGTGGTGTATTTCTAATTTTTTTTGTAGGGCAGCTACTATTTTGTTTTTTAATTTTGAGTAAGTTATTGTAGATTTTGTTTAAATTTTGTGTGTCTGTTTTGTCATTTATTGTTTTTGGGTTTTTTTTTATTTCAATCATTTCTAAGATTTCTCTTTTTTTGGTGTGGTTTTCTGTAGCTAATATTTTTGTTTTGTCGAAGTCGAATTTGTGTTTTGTTGTCTGTGTATGTTTCGTGAGTGCCGTTTTATTGATTTTATCATACTTGTGGGATTGGATTCTTTTTTCTAGATGTTGGGAAGTTTGGCCTATGTATACTTTGTCACAGTTTTCTATTCTATTTCTATATATATATATATATATATATATCTATATATATATATATATATATATATATATATATATATATATATATATATATATATATATATATATATATATATATATATATATATATATATATATATATATATATATATATATATATATATATCATATATATATATATATATATATATATATATATATATATATATATATATATATATATATATATATATATATATATATTATGATACTTTAATTTTGTCTCATTTTTTTGTAACAACACATAAACTGTATATGTATTGCTTGGTATTATTCTTCTGTTATTTGACACATATGAAGTTACTCCATTGCATATTTCTTGTTTTGCATTGCTGTATTTCCAATACCAATACCATTACCACGGGAAAATCTGGATCAAATGGAATCGATACAAATTTAGGATTTTTACCGAATTTTTCATTGTCTTTGGCCTTTAGACAGGTGTACCAAATTTGAAAGCATTATCTCAAAAACTGTGGTCGCTATCGCGATACTACAGACATGCAGACAGATTTTTTTTCCATAAAGTTATATTTTTTCATTATAATTCGTCGAGATTCGTCCAGAAATGCAATAAAATTTTTCAATTTTTTTCCCGAAATTGTACCTTTTTTCTTCTTTCATTCATTATGTATTTTTTGAGTTGTCGCGGATACACACACATACACACACACGCGCGCGCGCGCACGCACACACACGCACGCACACACACGCACCGATAGACATCATTCGGAAAATAGTCAGAATGGGTTCAGGAGGGTTCAAAACGTATAAATCAATCAAAATCCCGAGTTCGAAAAAAAATCACGAACTATACCTCCTTATATTAGATATAAGAAAGTAGAAAGTAATTTTTACGTCATACTTGAACAATTTGTATATAATTCAAAATGTGATTATGTAATTAACGATTTTAAGAGAAGCAAAAATTTTTTAGAAGTCAGCGATGCATTCTTTTTTAAATAGAGCATTGGAATTCATTGATGCGGGAGAGTGTCCTATCGGCATATTTTGCGATCTCAGCAGGGCATTCGACTGCATCAATCACAATTTGTTAATATCTAAATTATTTGATTATGGTATAAGGGGTGTATCATTAAATTGGATCACTACATTCCTGGAAGATCGGAGACAGTATGTGAGCTTAAAACATAAGAGCGAAAATACAGTATGCAGTGCTAATTCAGGGTATTTAAATGTAACTATGGGTGTTCCGCAGGGCTCTATTTTGGGCCCTGTACTTTTTCTTTTTATTTATTAACGATATTGATTCTTTGTCATCAGCAGCACATTTTACAATGTATGCTGACGACATTTCTGTGATAATATCAAATCCATCTAGTAGTATTTTAGAACAAAATTGTAATGATATTTTAAATAATTTAAACCATTGGTTTTCCCATAATAACTTATATCTCAATACCGAGAAAACACAAGTTATTAGATTTCATGGCAGGCGAAAAAAATGCGATAATTTAAACATTAAAATAAACAATACCACTATCTCTAATACGGGGGAAAATATTAAGTTCTTAGGGGTACATTTGGACGAATGCCTAAACTGGAAACGTCATTGTGAAACTTTAATATCCAAAATTTCATCTATAGTATATTTGTTTCGTAATATTAGGGGGATTTTATCAAAAGAACAGCTTATCAACCTATACTATGTTCAAATCGATTCACGTTTAAGGTATGGTATCTGTTACTGGGGAAATTCCACCATGTCATCGAATGTTTTTGTAGTGCAAAAACGTATTTTACGATGTATTGCCGGCTTACCGAATACTCACACATGCAAGAATATCTTCAAAGAATATAATATTCTTACCTTACCTTGATATATATATATATATTCGAAATACGTACACACGTTTTTAAAAAACGAAATAATTTTGTACTAAATAGTGATTATCATAATGTCAATACAAGACAAAAAAAATAAAATCCATGAGCCTTGCGCTAAATTAAAAATGATAAGTGAGTCACCAAGATTTATAGGGCCGAAACTATTTAACCGTTTACAGGACGACATAAAATGTATCGAAAGTGAGCATCTATTTAAAAAAAATTAAAATCATTTTTATCAGAGAAGTGCTACTATTCTGTGTCAGAATTTTTTGTACCTTAAGTCTAGTATAGTAAGTCTAACAACAAATATGAATTTATGTTTTATTTTATTTGTATGGTTGTATTGTGATCATATATTTTGTACTACAGTTGTTTGTCTAACATGTTTCATGTTATATTGTGTCAATGTAGTTTACTAAGTGACTTATTCTATCCAATATTTTGTAAGTTGGCATAAGGAATGAATAAAGAATCAATCAATCAAATAAAAAAAGTTTTTCCTATTCAGAACCCCATGCGTATATTACACACTATATACGTTATTATAAATATAATAGAAAGAATATTAAAAAACCCTGGCATTGAAAGGATTTATCCAAAAAAGTATATAATCCTATACATTATATTATGTAATATCTGTATTTTTTTTCACCTTCTCAAGTGCATTGCAAAATTCACTTTAATTACACCTCAATGAAAGATGTAAAAGGGATAATAATAACTCATGTATACGAGTACATTAAAATAATTGAAATATATCAAACTGACGGTTTAATTGATGAAGATTGCTACAATGTAACACAATACTAAACGATGAATAAATAAAAATTTACACGAGAAAATCTCTCTAAATTTGTTCGCCGATTGTATCTTTAATAATTACACTAACAAAGTGACATATTAAAAGTGATTTATATTGTATAGCATTACATTCAGTATGTTTAATGATGTGCTAAAAATATTAAATAAGACATACATATCATGATGGTAAGTTATGAGTACGCTCTTTCAGCGATGCTGCTCCATTTTAAGAGCCATACTTGTTCTCAGGCATAATGCTGTTTTTGAATAGGTGTCCGTCTGGTGTTCTTTAACAGCTGTCACATATTTTATCCTGCCCCTCTTGGGTTGCTTAGAAACATCCAACGCGGGTAGAGATTAACTTTCATCATTCCATTCTTGGATAAAAGGATCTGCCTTAGGAAACATTCCTTTATATAATGGTCGAAAGATCTCTTCTTTGGAAAACGGGAAAGATTCTTAGATGTTTAAGATACTGTAAATCGTAAAACAGGTTTAATTAAATGAAATGGAAGTCACTGTGTAGTTGTCTATTCAATTAATTAAAGTAGAAATTGTTCATTTAATAGCCTCTCAACTTCAGTCATTAACTTAATCTTAGATAATTGATTAGAAAATTAAAATGTTCCTAATATGTATAAGCATATTCACGCTAGTTGCAGTAATAGATATTTCCTATTCTAGTCACACAATAATCACCAGCAAGTATTTATTTTTAAATTGCCTTCATAACTGTATTTTCATTTTATATCAAATGAGAAAATTGCAAAAAAAAAACGGAAGAATGGATAACATTGTTCCTGATAATTAAACAACATTAAAAGTACCATATTTTTTGTTTTAATCATTTTATATTTTATTTTTATAACGTAAAGTCTATTTCATTTAAATTATACGCCCATTACTATCTTAAATAAATTTTCAATTAAAAAAAATATATTTTTTATACAGGTATGTATGTTTAAACAGTTATATTTTAAATTCATTGTATTTTCCTATTTTTTATAGCTCGTGACATTAAAAAACTAATTATTTTATTTACGGATGTCAAGTAACTCGAATTTTAAAAACAATGGAAATGTTACTACTAATTTTATAAATTAATTTAAAAAAATATAGGTAGATACAATGAAAGTAATTATTTTTAAGGATTAATTGTTTCATCATAGGTTAATGAAAGTCATAAATAAAATAATTCACGTTTTAATGTTTATTACATTATTTTTTGTTTAATTATTTTCTTGTACTTGCAATAGTGTTTAAACATAAGTATATTTTGCATTTTATTTTATTTGTATCCCAGTGATACATTTGTAGCTTTTTACTGGAAAAAGTGTAACCTTTATAATTTTAAGGCAATTATAGATTTTGAATATGTAACCTCTACGAATTTAGCACCTAAAATTCAATGTGATATCTGGAATGATTCATAATTAGGAAATATTTATTTGCCAAACAAACCAAAATAAAATAGATAATGAAATAAAAAATGCGACATATTCCACAATTTCACTTATATTTGACTTCTCATACTAAAAAAAGACCAAAATAGTGAGTTGGATATAAATAAAAGATAAAAATTTCTTTCTCAACTCTCGATGTTCCGATAATTTTTATTTTCATCAGGGTAATTTATAGAGCGGATTTTTCTTGATTAACATTCAAAATCAAAGACAGAAACATCTTAGGTATATTCCGTTTTTCCAAAATAATAAACATTACAAATTAAAACGCTAACAATATCACTAATAAAACATATCACAGTTTTGGTTGCATTTGTCTGCCAAAACAAATTGTCTCATAAGAATGATAATTTCTATTGAGTGACATAAAAATCGCCGAAATTTTTTGAGAAAAACCTGTCAAAAGTGTAAAAATCATTGGCTATTAAAAATATGTTGACAACATTTCTTGCTTGCAGGTAAATAGTTAAAGAATCTAATAGCATAATGATTAGTCACGATACGAGTTTTAGAAAGATATAAAAAGTCTAAAAACATTTCTATTATTTCTTGTGGAATATCTATGAATTTCATTATGGGCTGTGTACCTCTTTGATTTTCTTTAATATACAAGAGACATTGCAATATATAATAAACAGTATGTGTATTAAATTATTAGATATAGTACATTGAAGTAAGACTAAAATTTGGCATCGTATGTGCAGGGGCGGACTGATTTTAAAAAAGCATGGGCTTCTGGTCGACTAGAGGCGCTAAAATTATCGGTGGTGAAAAAAGGATTTATTTATTTATTTATTTTTTGAAACCAAAATTGCTAAAAACGAAAACGACTTTTTTTTGTTCAATGGTGATCAGTTGGAAATTTTACTTTTTAAGCCCATAACTTAGTCTTAAAAACACAACTAGAACAAAATATAAAAAATGGATCACCATGTTTTTGTATGTGCTATTAGTTTATGTTTATCTTAACATAAAACATATAACACAACATAGGTCTCTTGTTTGGGCCACCCTGTATATTTTTAGATATTTGGAGAACCCTTTTCCTCCTCATTAGAAATAGATATGACTGTTAAATATTTCATCTTCAAATAACTAAATTATTAAATTAAATTATATTCTTAAAAGTTTGGGATACTACTAAATTAATTGTTCTTTGCGTAGATGGCCATGCATAAATCAAGAAATGATTTAAAATACCACTTGCTGAGCTGCCAAATTAAATTATTAATTTCTAATAGTCGGTCTTGTAAAAAAAATTTAAAAGAACAATGACGTTGCATACTAAAAGAAATTATAATGCAAATGAAGAAATAGAACTTTTTATAAATGTTTTCTTATCTATTATGGAACAACCGTAAAAGTCTAAATGTTGAAATGTCATACGAATATATTCAAAATGTATTCGAGAAAAATAAATTTAAATACTATAAATTTAGTGTTGTCCAAAAATTGAGTATTAGCGATTACGAAACATATTTTTCACATTTTACTTTATCCGGATAATTAAAGAAATGCGCACATTTGCTCTTCTGAAAATACCCAGTTCAGCGACAAGGTCGTCACTCTATAAAAGTTTGGTGTGGAGTATCAAATAATAAAACTTTTGAGCCGATTTTTTACGCCGGCGACTTGCATGGAAGAAAAATACAAACAATTGCTGAAAAATGATATAGAGGACTATATAGACGATCTTCCTTTAAATATTTCTGAACGTATAATATGGCAGCAAGACGGAGCACCATGGCACTCAAATATATAAAGATATGTCTAATAATAATTTAAAAGAACTGAAACAAATTTAAAAGGAATAATCGAGAAATATTTCAACAAATTAGAGAAAATCGTATAAAAAATTAAGTCTATGTTTGATATGTAATATAAGAATTTTGAAAACATTTTATAATTTTTACTTGTTTTTTATATGTTGTAATGTGTATTTAAATTCTTAATTTTATTAAAAAATCATTTAAAATCTTTTTTTTTGTATTTAGGTTTATTAATTTAAATAACTCAGTTACTTGAAGATCAAATGTAAAAGAATCATATGTATTTATTTATAATGGGGAAGAAAAGAGCTATCCAAAGATCTAAAAATGTTTCCATTTAAAGAACCGTGACTTTGTGGCGCCCCCTGTATATTCAATAAGTCAGACAAAAAATTATAGCGCATACAAGAACTTAGTGAAATGCTACCGATCCATTTTTTAAGGTTTTTAAGGACAGTTAAGCGACGCTCTGGGATTTATTAAGGTGTAGGGAGGCCTGAAATCAAAAGGCGCAGGGGGCGGCGACCCTAGCACCCCGGCCCAGTTAGGGCCTTCGTATGTGCAGTATATGTGCATGGTAAAGCAATTATGTGTAATGTTTTGAAATGTCTACAGGCTTCTCCATATTTTAGACTATATACAGTTCGTAATGCCTGTCTTTCGAGAGCAAAGACATTGGAAGTATGACTGCAGTCTTCCCAAACCAAAATAGCATAGGAGAGAGAAGAATGGATAAGTTCATTGTATGTTGTGAATAATACTTTTTGAGATACATTATTTACAAGATTTGTAAGCAGATATATGTCCTCGAAATTTTTTACAAAGAAAGTGTATGGTTTTCCTAACATAGTTTGCTATCGAAATATATACATTTGACACTATCTTTAGGACCTTTTTCAGCGATATTCCTTAGACTGGTGACCATTGTGTCAGTTTTCGAATCATCTAATCTAAGTTAGTTTGAAACAAACAAATTCTGGATTTTTAACTGTGACTCTGTGTAACTAGATGGCAGTGGTATCATCCGCAAATAAGACGAATTTCAAAGGTCCCAATACTGAGCTTTCCGATACTCCATATTATATTTTTAGTACACAAAAAAATTGTATTATGGTAAGTGATAAAATTATATTGATTCATGTGGATGTATCAAGTGGATACTATTTATCATCCATATGTAATCGTATTACTTTAGAAAGTTTAGTATATTAGGAAATGTACATGTATGGATGCAGATTTATTAAATTAGGAGGATTAATAATTCATATCTCATGGCACTGAGAATTTGCATATCCAAGATGTACGCATCCTTAGACTTGGTCTTTTTTTGGTTTCTTATAATATCGTTAACATCAATATAAGATAAGTAGCTTCTTTGAAATAAAAGCGACTATGATCATTTATTTTCAGAAATCATTCCAGGTTTTATCAGTTGCTGGCAGATTCTTAATTATATTTTGAGTGACATTCACAAAATGTATATTAAATTCTTCTGGAGAAATACCTGACTCGATTTCTGGATGATTTTCACCGCTGTATATAATTTGCCATATGGCCTTTTGTGAATTTGTTTTTTTTTTTTTGCAATAAATTTGTCGTTAGTATTTCGTTTTGTCCGGGATAGTGCCAACCTATATTGTTGTTTGTGGGACATTACTAATGATTTTAGATTTTCTGAGATTTTATTTACATAATATGTATCACTCTACTTTTTTTAGAAAATATATTAATTCTATAAGAAATGAAGTGTGTCTCTTATGCAGTAAGTAATCATTGAACCAGTTAATTTAAGGTGTCTTGGTGTTATTTATTAGTTAATATTTTTTATTTGTTATATGAATAATTAATAATTGATATTTATTTTCAATATCTAAGTTAGTGTTATTTATAAAACTCGAATTCATGTTTTGTAAATGACTATTTAGATAATAAAAACCAGTCTAGCTATAGGTATGTAATTGATTCTTTTATATTCCGATATATTTTGAAAATCATGTCTTGTACAATTATTCTTAAATAGTCGGACAATTTTTGAGTCTTAATTAATTAAAATCTCATCTGGGAAATTTATAGACAGTTAAAATTTGCATTTCTTTAAAATTTATTACCGCTAACTCACAATTAAGTTCAGTAGACAGATTGTTCATATATTTAATGTGTGAACAGTTATACCTAATTAAACAATATATTACAACACCCCCATGTCTAGCACTTGTTCCAAAGAAATGTGCCACCAGGCTCTAACCGTTTAGAGACGCAGGAGATTTAAAATGCTTATTAAAACAAAGAAAATCCAAGTTACGCTCATTTAGAAGTATCTCTGATTCATTTATTTTGTTACGTGTATATAACATTCATATACATAGATATCTAACAAAGGTAATCTTTTATATATAAAAAAACATTTAAGTAGGTATACAGATTTGGGGGTTTTAATTCTATCAATAAATAAAAAATTAGGAACCAGAACGGTATTAGATATTGCCAGCCGTTCACGGGTTATAAGGAAAAATGTAGTGTGACGTCACCCTTAAATTTGGCTAGTGTAAAAATATAACTTCTTTGTTTTTTGTCACACGTTTTCCGATAAAACTACTAAATGTTTCAAATGTTTTGGGCCATCACTCAACTGCGAATATCTCAAAAACGGAGGAGTGGAAGAAATACCTAGTGATATTTCTAGTGGAAATTTTACATAAAATTAATATGTAAGTGATTTCCGAAAAATGACTACTGAAAGTTTAATGTGACGATAGTATCATTAAAAATGGATACATTTTTGATATAAATTAAGGAATCTTCGTAACGTTTTAACCAATTAAATGTTCTGTGAGTGGTTTACAATAGGCTCATAATGAACACATAATTTTTAAAACTTTTCCGATCCTCCGTATTTGAGATATTCGCGGTTAAATATTGATTTTTTAACATCAGATAACTCCTCGGAAAATGCAAAGATATGATTTGCATAACATAACAAGTATTTTTTTCTATTGAGTAACCCCTTTAATTTAGAATGATTATTGATTATGGTAAATAACAAATTCATGTTTTATATTTTGTATAGATAAAGTTACCCACCTTTTAGGATTATGAGGAAAAGAAAAAACTATTCCAATATTCCGGGGTACCTTTTATTTTTACATCTTTTGTAACAACGAACGTGACCTGCTTTTTTCTCTGCCGCTTCCATCACACCATATTAAAAAGCAAAGAAAGAATAAGTATAGATTTAAATACGCACTACAAGCGCAGTAAAACTAACGAAATTATCTATAACCTGGGACGCAGTAAACGGACGAAAGAAAATCAGAACCACTGATTTTTTTATTCTACTGTGCTGTTGATATGCGTAATTCTTAACGCATGTCGCACATCTGCCCACTATCCCCGCTTAGTAGACTGCATTAAAACTGGCTGGCTTTAAATTAACTTATTGTTAACGAAATCCCCAACTGGAAAAAAGATTAACTATTAAGTGCCTTTATTTAAGGGAATGATACATCTTTAATAAGTAAAAGGGATAATCAATAAGATATAATACAATAGCCTAAGGAGAGTCCTTAATGTAGGCATAAGTTTTGAGGTTCAGTGCGATTCGTGTATTGATAACATAATTTAATATTTATAATACAGTACAAAAGAAAGTTTAATTTTAACTCCAAGTTTCTCATATATTTTCATGACATTATTATGAAAAACAATTATTAGAAAAGAAAAGAGACATGATATGTCAATATA